>OZ010593.1:81958303-82105803 GCA_963932145.1 Acanthosepion lycidas | reverse complement strand
TTTTTGTTAAAAAACAAACTATTTTCCTGAGTCTGACAAGAATAGAATGAAATGTTTTAATTTTATTTCGATAAGTTCATATAAAACGCACTTTCATAGTTTCTGAATTTTCCCTACGTCTTGCAAACATACAACAGTTAACAATTGCATCAGAAATAAAGAGTAATCTGCCAAAACACACGTAGAAATGCGGACCTCGGGCGTGGGGAAATGGTCGGTGAGGTAATCGAGTTGACAATTTTTTTTTTTTTTTTTTTTTTCCAACTAGTAGTATGTTTTACACATTTTCCTTGTTTCTAGCGAAGTTTTTCTATTTCTTAATACTCTGCTTAGCTTTTGGAAGTCATCTTTGTCTATCCCAATACGCCTTCGGATTTCATTGTCACACTTTCGCTCCTCTGTTAAAACAGTTCTCAGATATTTAAATTTTTATGTACTTGTTTGATTTTGCTGTTTCCGATTTGCAATTCGCGCTTTGGGCTGATGTTTTTGCTTAAAACCCTGCATTCTGTCTTCTTGCAATTGATGTTTAATCCTTCCTTTTCGCTTTCCTTCATTATCTTCTGTCGGAGTTTTTGTAATTTTCTTTCTGTGTCTGCTATCAACACTGTGTCATCTGCTTATCTTATGTTGTTAAGATTTTAGCTGTCAATAATAAATCCTGATAGGACTTGTAATTCTTTTAGAATCACCTCGCTGTTTCGGTTGAATAGCTCCGACTAAAAGGCACTTTTTTTTCTTACACCCATTCCTATTTTTGTGTACCTGCTGAACTCATTTTCTATACGTATGAAAGCTGTTTACCGCCAATATCGGTTCTTGATTATTTTAAAATCCTTCCCAAATATATCAAGGGTGCTGATTTTTGTATTTCTACAGAACAATTATTGATAAAAAGTAAGATTTTCCGGGGCTTTTGTAATGCGCGGTCGGTTGCAGTATTCCGTTTATACTTGAAGGTCTTAAAATATTTCAAGTCAGCAAATGGCATTTAAAATATTAAGACGCGTAAACAGCTTGTACGCCATGCGATAAAGAAATCAGCTTATTTTTTTCATGAGCATTTTCTTTTCCACTATTAAGGACGTTGTACTCCTTCACAAGTGTAATATGGATATTTTAAACTAAAAATAACAGTTCAGTAAGTCTTTGCCAAGCAAATTGTTATAAGACGCTGAGAATTTTGCACTCGCGTTTACATGGGCATCACTCTCTCTCTCTCTCTCTCTCTGATTATTTGTGCGCGTTTCTCTCTCTGATTACTTGTGAGTATTTCACTTGCTCTATCAATCTCTCTGGTTATTTGCGTTTCTCTCTCTCTCTCTATTTGTGCGTTTTTCCTCTCTTTTTATTTGTGCGTTTTTTTTCTCTTTTTATTTGTGCGTTTTTTTTCTCTTTTTATTTGTGCGTTTTTTTTCTCTTTTTATTTGTGCGTTTTTTTTCTCTTTTTATTTGTGCGTTTTTTTTCTCTTTTTATTTGTGCGTTTTTTTTCTCTTTTTATTTGTGCGTTTTTTTTCTCTTTTTATTTGTGCGTTTTTTTTCTCTTTTTATTTGTGCGTTTTTTTTCTCTTTTTATTTGTGCGTTTTTTTTCTCTTTTTATTTGTGCGTTTTTTTTCTCTTTTTATTTGTGCGTTTTTTTTCTCTTTTTATTTGTGCGTTTTTTTCTCTTTTTATTTGCGTTTTTTTCTCTTTTATTTATTTGTGCGTTTTTTTCTTTCTCTGTGCGTTTCTCTCTCTCTCTCTCTGTGCGTTTCTCTCTCTCTGTGCGTTTCTCTCTCTCTGTGCGTTTCTCTCTCTCTGTGCGTTTCTCTCTCTCTGTGCGTTTCTCTCTCTCTGTGCGTTTCTCTCTCTCTCTCTCTGTGCCTTTCTCTCTCTCTCTCTCTCTGTGCCTTTCTCTCTCTCTCTCTCTCTGTGCCTTTCTCTCTCTCTCTCTCTGTGCCTTTCTCTCTCTCTCTGTTCGTTTCTTCTCTCTCTCTCTGTTCGTTTCTTCTCTCTCTCTCTGTTCGTTTCTTCTCTCTCTCTCTGTTCGTTTCTTCTCTCTCTCTCTCTGTTCGTTTCTTCTCTCTCTCTCTCTGTTCGTTTCTTCTCTCTCTCTCTCTCTGTTCGTTTCTTCTCTCTCTCTCTCTCTGTTCGTTTCTTCTCTCTCTCTCTCTCTGTTCGTTTCTTCTCTCTCTCTCTCTCTGTTCGTTTCTTCTCTCTCTCTCTCTCTGTTCGTTTCTTCTCTCTCTCTCTCTCTGTTCGTTTCTTCTCTCTCTCTCTCTCTGTTCGTTTCGTCTCTCTCTCTCTCTGTTCGTTTCGTCTCTCTCTCTCTCTGTTCGTTTCTCGTCTCTCTCTCTCTCTGTTCGTTTCTCGTCTCTCTCTCTCTCTGTTCGTTTCTCGTCTCTCTCTCTCTCTGTTCGTTTCTCGTCTCTCTCTCTCTCTGTTCGTTTCTCGTCTCTCTCTCTCTCTCTGTGCGTTTCTCGTCTCTCTCTCTCTCTCTGTGCGTTTCTCGTCTCTCTCTCTCTCTCTGTGCGTTTCTCGTCTCTCTCTCTCTCTCTGTGCGTTTCTCGTCTCTCTCTCTCTCTCTGTGCGTTTCTCGTCTCTCTCTCTCTCTCTGTGCGTTTCTCGTCTCTCTCTCTCTCTCTGTGCGTTTCTCGTCTCTCTCTCTCTCTCTGTGCGTTTCTCGTCTCTCTCTCTCTCTCTGTGCGTTTCTCGTCTCTCTCTCTCTCTCTGTGCGTTTCTCGTCTCTCTCTCTGTGCGTTTCTCGTCTCTCTCTCTGTGCGTTTCTCGTCTCTCTCTCTGTGCGTTTCTCGTCTCTCTCTCTGTGCGTTTCTCGTCTCTCTCTCTGTGCGTTTCTCGTCTCTCTCTCTGTGCGTTTCTCCTCTCTCTCTCTGTGCGTTTCTCCTCTCTCTCTCTCTCTCTCTCTGTTCGTTTCTCCTCTCTCTCTGTGCATTTCCTCTCTCTGATTATTTCTGCGTGTTTTTTTTTCTCTCTCTCTCTCTCTCTCTCTCTGATTATACGTGTATTAATCTGATTATTTGTACTTGTTCCTCTCTGCTTTTCATTGATTATTTTCCTTGTTTTTCTCTGTCTCTCGTTTTTTGGGTTTTTTTTTTTTTGATTATTCGTGTTTTTTTTCTGTCTCCATGACTATTCGTACGTTCCTCTCTCTGTGACTATTCGTACGTTCCTCTCTCTGTGACTATTCGTACGTTCCTCTCTCTGTGACTATTCGTACGTTCCTCTCTCTGTGACTATTCGTACGTTCCTCTCTCTGTGACTATTCGTACGTTCCTCTCTCTGTGACTATTCGTACGTTCCTCTCTCTGTGACTATTCGTACGTTCCTCTCTCTGTGACTCTCTCTCTCTAACTATTCGTACGTTACTCCCTCTGTGACTATTCGTACGTTACTCCCTCTGTGACTATTCGTACGTTACTCCCTCTGTGACTATTCGTACGTTTCTCCCTCTGTGACTATTCGTACGTTTCTCTCTCTCTCTCTCTGTGACTATTCGTACGTTTCTCTCTCTCTCTCTCTGTGACTATTCGTACGTTTCTCTCTCTCTCTCTCTGTGTGAATATTCGTACGTTTCTCTCTCTCTCTGTGTGAATATTCGTACGTTTCTCTCTCTCTCTCTCTGTGTGAATATTCGTACGTTTCTCTCTCTCTCTCTCTGTGTGAATATTCGTACGTTTCTCTCTCTCTCTCTCTGTGTGAATATTCGTACGTTTCTCTCTCTCTCTGTGAATATTCGTACGTTTCTCTCTCTGTCTCTCTGACTATTCGTACTTTTCTCTCTCTCTCTCTCTCTGACTATTAGTACGTTTCTCTCTCTTTGTGATTATTCGTACGTTTCTCTTTCTCTCTCTGTGACTATTCGTACGTTTCTCTCTCTCTCTCTCTGTGATCATTCGTATGTTTCTCTCTCTCTCTCTCTCTGATTATTCGAATGTTTTTCTCTCTGTGATTATTCGAATGTTTTTCTCTCTGTGATTATTCGAATGTTTTTCTCTGTGATTATTCGTACGTTTCTCTCTCTCTCTGTGATTATTCGTACGCTTCTCTCTTTCTCTCTGTGATCATTCGTACGTTTCTCTCTCTCTCTTTCTCTCTCTGTGGTCATTCATACGTTTCTCTCTCTTTGTCTGTGTTATTATTCGTACGCTTCTCTCTCTGATCATTCGTACGTTTCTCTCTCTCTCTCTGTGGTCATTCATACGTTTCTCTCTCTTTGTCTCTGTGATCATTCGTACGTTTCTCTCTCTCTATGATTATTCGTACGTTTCTCTCTCTGTGATCATTCGTACGTTTTTTTTCTCTCTCTCTGTCGCTCTCTGTGATTATTCGTACGTTTCTTTCTCTCTCCGTGATTATTCGTACGCTTCTCTCTTTGTCTGTGTGATCATTCGTACGTTTCTCTCTCTCTCTGTGTGATTATTTGTACATTACCCCTCTCTCTCTCTGTGATTATTCGTACGTTTCTCTCTCTCTGTGTTCATTCGTACGTTTCTCTCTCTCTGTGTTCATTCGTACGTTTCTCTCTCTCTGCGTTAATTCCTACGTTTCTTTCTCTCTCTCTGTGATCATTCATATGTTTCTCTCTCTCTGCGATCACTCATATGTTTCTCGCTCTGTGATTATTCGTACCTTTCTCTCTCTCTCTCTCTCTTTGATTATTCGTATGTTTCTCTCTCTCTCTGTGATTATTCGTATGTTTCTCTCTCTCTCTGTGATTATTCGTATGTCTCTCTCTCTCTCTGTGATTATTCGTATGTTTCTCTCTCTCTCTCTGATTATTCGTACGTTTCTCTCTCTCTTTTTTTGATTATTCGTACATTTCTCTCACTCTCTGATTATTTGTACGTTTCTCTCTCTCACTCTCTGATTATTTGTACGTTTCTCTCTCTCACTCTCTGATTATTTGTACGTTTCTCTCTCTCTCTGATTATTTGTACGTTTCTCTCTCTCTCTGATTATTTGTACGTTTCTCTTTCTCTCTCTCTCTGATTATTTGTACGTTTCTCTTTCTCTCTCTCTCTGATTATTCGTACGGTTCTCTCTCTCTGATTATTCGTACTTTTTTTTCTCTCTCTCTGATTATTTGTACGTTTTTCTCTTTTTCTTTTTTGATTATTCGTGAAAACAGTGTCAAAGAAAATCCTCTGGTTGACATGAAGAAGGTTCTTCCTCTTTTTCATATCAAGCTTGGTCTAATGAAGAATTTCGTGAAGGCTCTTGACAAAAATGGTTCTGCTTTCTATGCACTCCGTTCCAGTTTTTTAGTTCTGCTCAGCTCATGGAAGCTATCTTCGTTGGACCTCGGATCCGAGAAGTGCTGAAGGATAAGGCATCTGAGGCGGTTCTTACCTTAAATGAACTGAGAGTATGGGTCATGGCTTTCTTGGTAACAGACGAGTAACCAGATTACCGAGAGTGTATCGAAGAGGATACGGGAAGTCGAATGTCACTCAAAAATTCCCTTTCTCCACTCCCGCCTGAACTTCTTCCCTCCGAACCTCAGGCCAGTGACCAATGAGCACGGAGAAAGGTTCCACCAAGATATTATTAAGATGGGAAGAAACTACCAAGGCAAGAAGAGTCCTAGCACGATGGAGTAGGGGGCGCTTCTGCTGGATGCTCTTGTGCGACATGCCGGACAAACTCTGCTGTCTGCTTTATCTATTGTATTATCCAAAGAATTTAGTTCATTCAATGCTCTGTATATATGTTGTTTGTTTTCTGTAGTATGATTTTGTAGTAGCTAAAATAAATATATTTTGAATTTATACGTATTATAATAAAAATGTGGTATGGGAAAGCAGCAAATCTAGCGGTGAGAAAGCAAAACTTCAGAATTTATAAAGCAGTGTTATTTTGACACATTTCTTTCCCCCTAATCATTTGATGTTATTAATTATTTGTGTGTGTCTCGCTATATTTTTTTTTGTTTATTGGTTCATGTTTCTGTCTCTTTCTCTCTTTGATTATCTCAGTGTGTTTCTCTTATTTTTTTAGGGTTCTCTGTGTGTGATTATTTTTCTCTCACCCCTCTCTCTCTTTGTCATTTTCTAACATTTTCCCCTCCTTCTTTCTCATCATTTATACGTGTTTCTGTGCAAACATCTGTGCCCGTTTCGCCCTCTCTGCGCCCATCCGTGTGCGTTTCCCCCTTTCTGAGCCCATCCGTGCCCGTTTCGCCCTCTCTGCGTCCATCCGTGCCCGTTTCGCCCTCTCTGCGTCCATCCGTGCCCGTTTCGCCCTCTCTGCGTCCATCCGTGCGCGTTTCGCCCTCTCTGCGCCCATCCGTGCGCGTTTCGCCCTCTCTGCGTCCATCCGTGCCCGTTTCGCCCTCTCTGCGTCCATCCGTGCCCGTTTCGCCCTCTCTGCGTCCATCCGTGCCCGTTTCGCCCTCTCTGCGTCCATCCGTGCCCGTTTCGCCCTCTCTGCGTCCATCCGTGCGCGTTTCGCCCTCTCTGCGCCCATCTGTGCGCGTTTCGCCCTCTCTGCGCCCATCTGTGCGCGTTTCGCCCTCTCTGCGCCCATCCGTGCCCGTTTCGCCCTCTCTGCGTCCATCCGTGCCCGTTTCGCCCTCTCTGCGTCCATCCGTGCCCGTTTCGCCCTCTCTGCGTCCATCCGTGCGCGTTTCGCCCTCTCTGCGTCCATCCGTGCGCGTTTCGCCCTCTCTGCGCCCATCCGTGCGCGTTTCGCCCTCTCTGCGCCCATCCGTGCGCGTTTCGCCCTCTCTGCGCCCATCCGTGCGCGTTTCGCCCTCTCTGCGCCCATCCGTGCGCGTTCCACCCTCTCTGCACCCATCTGTGCGCGTTTCGCCCTCTCTGCGCCCATCTGTGC
This sequence comes from Acanthosepion lycidas, assembly GCA_963932145.1. Classification (NCBI taxonomy): domain Eukaryota; kingdom Metazoa; phylum Mollusca; class Cephalopoda; order Sepiida; family Sepiidae; genus Acanthosepion; species Acanthosepion lycidas. Next base: position 82,098,970 of record OZ010593.1, on the reverse strand, counting down.
CCGTTACGCCCTCTCTGCGCCCATCCGTGCCCGTTTCGCCCTCTCTGCGCCCATCCGTGTGCGTTCCACCCTCTCTGCACCCATCCGTGCGCGTTTCGCCCTCTCTGCGCCCATCTGTGCGCGTTTCGCCCTCTCTGCGCCCATCTGTGCGCGTTTCGCCCTGTCTCTCTCTCTCTCTCTCTCTCACTGCAATCGTTATTTGCAAATGTGTTATTGTTAGTATGTTTATGTGTCAAGTATAATAACGCGGAGCCAATTATTTATGTCATTATGTTTGTGTGTGTGTGCACATTATTATATATGTGTATTTATTTACCTGTGTGTTTTTTTTCTCAGTCTGTATTTATGGAGCGGGCATTAATGAATTCATGAAGCTTAAATTAATTTCGGCGCCTGTTGTTCACTTTTCGTTTGAATTCTTATCTTTTGTCTTTTTACACTGTTTCACAATCGTCATCATTTTGGTTTCTTTTTTTTAGAAATAAGTCATCGATCGGCTTTATTTGCTGATATCCAAAATACGACAAAACAGGATTTAAAAGAAATCTTGTAAGTGATTTTTATTTTAATCAGATTGTTTATAAGGACGATACATTAATAACATTTTAGATTGTTTCTATGGACTATGCAATAAGAACAGGCATTTTACCCATATCGGCATTAATATCAGATTAAATTGTTTTTTAGATCATACAATAGAACCTAGATTTGAACCATAGATTTATAATCAGCATTAATGTCATTTTAGATAGGTATCGCTTTTTTCTTTTGGAGGTACCTAAGTTTTAAAATGCATTTTAAAAATGAAATATCTTTCTGTAAGTTTTTATTTTAGTTTTAATTCCAAGTTAATAGATTAAATTTAATATTTCCAATAAGCAAAATACTTTGCCGTAATTCAAACCGAATTTAAATTGATAGGCCTGTGGTTTGTTTTTTGAAATTGCTAAAAATAGCTTATTTTTGCCATATTTAGTTATCTCTGATAACAACATAATTCATTTTATTAAAGACTTTCAAAAATGTATTTTTTCTAAATCTTTATTTGAGGAACAGTAACTGATTTAAAGTTTAATTAATCTGAATTAATGAAATATTACCTTTAGTTTAAACGTCGCTAAAAATAATTTTTAATACGGAAATGGGTGTGTTTATGAGGTGTTGATAGATTTATCAATAGCTTTATGTTCGACATATTTAACTAAAGGGCACAAAACTGTGAAAAGTATTTGAATGCAACGTGAACACGTTTTATTTATTTTTTTTAACTATTCAGTATTCTTAAAGATTTAGGAAAATATTTTAAGTAATATAATATTTTACTGAATTTTAGGTATTTTGGTTTTATACTTTTACTTACAAAGACGCTTGTTGAGAAAATGTTAAGAAATTACTAATAAAATTTAAATGTACTATGGTTACCGCTCTTATTCTCCCATCATGTCGTTTATGGACGTCTGTATTTATAGAAATCGGCATGTTTATACATACACAAAACAATTCAAAATTCTTTTTTAAAATACCTTTTTATTTTGATTAAATTTAAGAAAAAAAATTCTGGTAAAAATTTATTCTTCGAACAAGTTTTTTTCTTCTTTTTTTATGACGACAAATTTTATATATATATATATATATATATATATATAATGCAAGAAACACCCCATATTTGAGTAATTAATTATCTAAACTTTTTATTTAGAAAAATACCTGACAATTACAAAATCCTATTTCTCCAAGCTGGAGGGACTGGGCAGACAGCAGCTTCAGCGATGAATCTGATTGGTCTAAAGCCAAGTCACATGGCCGATTACTTCGTGACAGGAGCATGGTCAGCTAAAGCTGCAAAAGAGGCCAGCAAATATGGCAAAATAAATAAAGTCCTCCCACCAATGGACTCTTACACAGGTTTGTTTGCATTTTTTTTTTTTTTTTTTTTAAAGCTTTCTGGCTAATTTACTCATAACATAGAATTATTATTGAAACTCGGTTTTGTTTCTTAATTTTCCGTTTATCCCTCATTTTTCTTTTTATCATTTCACCCTAGGCAAGAAAATAAAACCACTAGGACACAACAGGTTACTGAGTGTTAGAGAATATGAAAAAAAAAAAAAAAAACTATTAAGGAGAGAGGACAATAAAAGAATGAGGATTAAGACAGAATATAAATTTTTGAAGATCAGAGTTGACTGGGAAGCAAGAAGCCTGAAGAGAGTTCTTAGGGTTACGTGTTGCCATTTCAACTGTAAAATGATGAAACCATGCCACCAATCAAGTACTGTGCTTAAATTCATGCAGTCTAGGTACCTTAGAGGAAAGGACATCAGAACAATTACGGATGAGTGTTTATGGAAACGGCACAGGGAAGCTACGTTACGGCGGTGGGAAAGGGACTGAGATGGAGATGCCAGGTCACGTCCAATAACATTACGGATTCTTCTTTGGATTTCATCAAGAATTTCTAAATATATAGCAGGAACACCAGACCAGATGTAGCAGCAATATTGAAAGCAAGGATGAATGGTAGACTTATAAATATGTCAGACTGATTCTGACGAGAAAAAAAATGAAGCAACTTTCTTAGCAGCGGGCTTAGCAATTGATTCGATATAATCTTTTCACATCAGGTCAGTTGAAAACATTAGTTCAAGAAGGTGCAATGAGTCAACCACCTGGAGCCATGCTGATGGAAGATAAAAGGGTTCTCTCAGATTATTAAAAGAGGATTTTCATCTTTGAGGCATTAAAATTAAGTCACTCGTTGCCCCGTTTAACATATTGTAGGCCATTTTTTAGGTCAGCTGCTAATTTGACTTTGAGTCGATCAAACTTACTATTAAAACAGGAGTTTTAATAGCATAGATACCAAGCTGAGAATTGATGACATGAGGAAGATCATTTATGAAAATTGGAAACAACGTAGGTCCAAGAATAGAGCCCTGAGGAACACTTGCCCAATGAATTGCTCTCTTGGAGGTTAGCATCAGCTATATGCTAATGCAAGGAAAAAAAAGCCCTTCTCTAAGATGATTAAAAGAGAACAGTTGTGTTTTGGAGGCATTCAAATTAATGAGACATTTCATGCCACCAGTTAACAGACTGAAGGTCATTTTGATGCCAATTTAATTTTATTGAGCTTATCAGTCTTACTATTATTGAGAGGAGTAAATAGTTGTGTCATCAGCATAGATACCAGGTTGGGAACTGATGATATCAGGAATGTCATTGATTAAAATAAGGAACAAGGTAGGTCCAAAGATAGCGCCCTTGGAGAGACACCTACATTAATGCAAAAAGATTTAGAGAAGTGATCATTCAAGACCATTTTCATTATGCAATTTGATAAAGATAGAATAAAATAAAATAAAATATAGCTAGAAACACCATGACCCTTCAGCTTGTGAAGAAGACCGGCATTCTTAGCCAATGATTTCTTCCATATTCCGATCAATACTTTTTCTTTGTGATTGGTTTTGTCCATCCTTGCCTGTGTCATTACGTTCTCGGCTCGATTTTAGTTCAATACATATTTTTCATCTTTGTCTTGGTTAGTCATTTCTCCTTGTCTACACCGTTGTATCTTTTTTTTTTTTTTTTTTTTTTATCCTTGCCCTGACCTGTCGGTTTTGTCTCTTCCTTGCCTCGATGGATCCATTTTCTTCTGTTAAGTGAGAATGTCAGTAAAAACTAAAATAGAATAAAGTGCGCGAGATGAGAAATTCTATTCAAAGAGTCTTTTAGGGTTATAGTAAAGGATATAAAGGACAATATAAACTGAAGAAAGCCGGGGAAGATACTTACCGAAATATATTGACCGCAACACAAAATTCATCTAAATAATTACTGGAATAACAATATTTCATGTCAGACTTTCAGACAAAACTGAAAGAAATTGTCTGGAAAATTGTTATCTTGAAAACCGCATGCTCACCTGAACAAGGCTGAATTAAAATGGGAGACCTGCGCGTAAATAGATCGGGGGACAAAAACTGTTTAAAAGTTTCCTCAGCACTTTGCAGATGCCTCAGACACGTCGGATTGATCCTACCATTCTCCTGTAGAAGAGGTACTACCTGGGTGGACACCTCTATTGTGACTTAATCATATTATACTTCATTTTATTTCCGATGGGGATTTTGATAGTTTTTTTTTTTGAACTAATAATTATAAAGTTTTGAATAAGAGTTGATTTCCTATATTTTTTCGTTGTTATATTCTCAGGAATTCCCGATCCTTCCACATGGAAACTGAATTCAGATGCTTCCTATGTCTTTTATTGCGACAATGAAACAATTCATGGTAAGTTATTCCTTCTCCTTTTGCATATTTTAGTTAATGCCGTAGTCGCGCCATAATGCTGATAACAAAACAAAAGTCAAAAGATTGATTTTTGTCTTGTTATCAGCATTATGGATTATCTACTGGGTTGGTGCATAATTATCAGGCGTTTTTGTAGGCCAATTATTTGTTAATATAAATTAGTTTTGTTTATTTTTAATAAAAATATTATTTTAATTTCGGGTTATAAAAATTTCTTTTCTTTTTACGTGCCATGTCCTTTCAGGACATAGGCGATCATGGCTCTTCACCTCCCTCTATTCCTCGCAGCTCTCAACAAGTTTCTTCCCTCTGCTTCCTTCCCCAGATCACGTTCTGTCATCCACTTGCTTAAGCCCACCAGGTATATCACGCGTTGTTTTCCCTTGTCTCTCTTTCCCTCTATTCGACATGTGAGTATCAGATTCTCCAGGCCCTCCTTCCTCATTATGTGTCCCAAAACACTCGGCTGCCTCTTCCTGATATTAAGTATAAGCCTCCTCCTTGTTTGCATCCTCTTTAAGACCTCATCGTTGCTCACACGCTCGGTCCATGATATCCTTAGCATTCTTTTGTAGAACCACATCTCTGTCGCTTCTAGTCTCTTCTTCATCTTTGAGGAAATCATCCAACATTTTTAAAGAAGGACAGATGTCACGTAACAGTTCAGTATTTTCTTTGTTACCAAAGAAATCCTCCTGTCTCGCAGTAGTCTGTTAAAGTTTTGGAATGCATTTTGCCATACCAATACGTCTACTGATCTCCGTCTCCCACTTATCATCCTTTCGTGTCGATAAGCATACGCTCCGGAATAATCATTTAAAAATATTATTGTTGAATTATATTTCTTTTTTCATAATACATATTGTTTAAAAAACGCCTGATAATTATGCACCAACCTAATACTAAGCTTATCCGTCGAGCTTTTGTTAATTTTATTTTTCTCAAATTTTATATTATCCTTACTTATAATAAATATCTGTCATTCGTTACACATTGGCAGTTTTTAATTGTTATAGGGGAACACACCTATTCTATAGTTAATAGACTCTCCCACCTATAATAAGTAGGAGTAGTAAGAGCAACGAGGGAGGCAGTCGCTCAGTAGGTCAGTCAGTCGATGCCGGACTACCGTTAGTCGGATACTAAAGTATCAGCGACCACAACTAGTTTTCTCTGCGTCATTACCCTATTATATCAAGTTCGTAACGTTTTGTACGTCGAACCCATTTTAGGACCGACTTAGTACAAATACATGCCTCCACTGTGAAACCACTCCATAACACACTTGGCGACGAGATATTCGAATTCATACGGTGGAAGAAAAAAAATTCACCCGCCATAACACATTTGACGACGAGGATACGAACTCATACGGAGGGAAAAAAAAATTCGTTCGCCATATAACACACTTGGCGACGAGGTATTCGGATTCATACGGTGGAAGAGAAAAAACAACTCACACTCCATAAAAAATTTGGCCACGAAAATTCGTACTCATACGGAGGAAAAAAAAAATTCGTTCGCCACATAACAAATTTGGCGACCTGGAATTCGTACTCATACGGAGGAAAAAAAAAATTCACCCGCAATAACAAATTTGTCGAAGGGATTCGGATTCATACGGTGGAAGAAAAAAATTCGCTCGCCACAACATTTGGTGACGAAATTCGTACTCATACGGAGGAAAAAGAAAAAACTTGGCAAAATTTTTTGAAAGACAAGACGTCAACTTAGTGACGAAAAAATCAGTCGTATTCTCAACTGAGAAAAGAATTTTTTTTCTCGATAAGACAGTTTGCTCAAATAGGTTACGAATTGCAAATTCGTAGGACCCCTCTACAATATTTAAGCATTGTGTAAACTTTTGCGAAGATGGAGGAATGCAAAAATATATTCCAGGATTTTTTAAAGTTCCAGACGGAACAACAGATGACAATATTAGAGCAGCAGAAGACATTCCAGATGCAACCACAGGAGGAAACTTTTAATAGACAAATGTAGTTTCAACGAGAAATGGAACAGATGCATAAGGAGTTTCAAAGCAAACTTCTGGAAATAACTGAGAAGAGGAAAGAGAAAAATCTACAAAATGATTCTTTCCCAGATAATACAATATGGAATTCAATTGAAATATTCATGTACAGTCCAGATGAAGAGATAACTTTTGAGGAGTATTATAAAAAATATACGGACGTGTATAACGAGGACTGTCACTCGTGGTCTGAAGGAAAGAAGGTTAGGCTTCTTTTAAGCAAGTTAGGAACTGCTGAGCATAACAGATTGGTAAACTACATTTTACCGAAAAAACTAGCGAGTTGATATTTACCGAGGCGGTAAATATATTAAGTGAATTATTTAGTAAAAAGACATCTTTGTTTCACAAGAGGTGGAAATGTTTGAATCTGATGAAAGATGACGAACAAGACTATATAACGCACGCAGACAATGTGAATAAGCATTGTGAAGAATTCAAGCTAGCAGAGTTAAGCGCTGACAATTTTAAGTGCTTAGTGTTTGTTCAAGGGCTGGTATCGGAAAGAGACGCAGAGTTGAGAAAATTAGTGCTGTCAAAATTAGAAAACGAACCAAGGATTTCGATACAGAGGTTGGCAGAAGAATGCACAAGATATGTTAGCGTAAAGAAAGATTCGAAAAAGATAAAACAGTCTGGTGTTTCACATTTAAGGAAAATACGCTACAAAAAAGAAAGTCAGCCTACCAAAAAGAATTCTAAAATTGCGGATTATCAAACAAAAAGTGAAATACCAGGAAAAAATAAACAAAAACTTCGGAAGCCATGTTTTGCTTGCGGTGAACTTCACTGGTACAGATATTGCAATTTTAGAAATAAAAAATGTTTCTACTGTAAAAGAGTGGGTCATAAAAGCTCGCACTGCATGTAAAAAAAATAAAGACAATAAAATAAGAAAATTAAAGTCCGACGAGGTGAACGATGGAATAACCAGAAAATTTGTTAGCGTCGAAATAAGTAATAAAAAAATAAAAATGCAACTCGACACTGGTTCCGATCTATCTACCATAAATTTGCATATGTGACGTCCCCCGGTGTCGCTGCGCCAAACGTGACGTCCGCCTGTCTGCGTGAGTCGTGCTATCCTGTCCTGTGACGACCAACTGGCTTGGTATTGGTCGCGGCACCCAAATGTGACGTTCTAACCTTTTGGTGATTCGGATGGGAATCTGGTTAGATTCGATATCAGCCTCGTCGTTCCCAGCTCGCTTCCAACGTCTGGTTACCGAAGTAACTGCTTTGATTTTCAGTCTACCTACCCACGTTGTGAATTGATCATAGGCAGACGAAATCAATCAGTCGCCGGGCCGTAATGCAAGCTGAGTTCGAATAAGGGTGGTATCGCACAAATAGATATAAAATAAAATAACAACTCGAAAAGTTCAAATGTGTTAAAAAAAGGATAACAGTATTTTATATCTGGTTGCTGGTTACAGGACTGCGTCTATTTCCCAACCGGCTATATTGATTCGTGACACGTTGTTTTCGTTAGGCGAGTCTTAACATCTTAAGTTGTCTGTTCTTTAAGAAACTGGTTCTTGGTGTGTATTCAGGCGATATTCGTAAAACTTGTTTTGGTGGTATGAGTCTAAGTCGTTCTTCAAAAATAAATTGTTCTTGGTTAGAAGATGAGTTCGGAATTGCGTGAATCTTGGTCAGCTAATGCGTGGTGGGTCTTCAGAGCTCACAACTAGAACTCGAACTCACTGGAACTCGGACTCGAACTTAACTGAACTCTCGCTCGTTGCAACTTTGCTTATATGAACCGGGGTGGGCTCGTCGGGGTTTGAGGTTCCTTGATAATTCTAAACCCACAATCTACTTCTTTGTTTTCGGTCAGGAAATTTCCACTCATTTCCATCTCCTACTCCCATCTTCTTCTGTTCTCATATGGGTATCTCGACATACCTTCAGAGGGCGTCAACGGTTTTCCCTCTCTCTCGCAGTGACATCTCATACCTATCCCCTCAATGGGTGCCAGCAGGCCTCCCCACCTTGCATCACATGATCACCTCCGCCTGGCTCTCGTTAACATTCAGCCAATGGGCGCTCAGCAGTGTGGGTGTGACCAGACTAGCCTTGTTTTTAAAAAAAATCTTACTCGAAGGAAAAAAAAAATCTTTTTCTTTTCGTTTTCTTTTCTTCTTTTTTCGTAGTGTGGTCCGTTAATCGCAGCTCTTTATCTTCAATGTCACCTGGGATCTATCAATGAGATTTTCGCCAATTATCAAGTGGGTGGTCATCCAGCGAAACACAGCCAACTTTTCGTCCTGATAAGGTAGTTTCGCTATCTTAGCCGTATTTGCATTCTTGGTGCCAATTTCTGATAATATAATTTCGCTGTCATAGCCGAATTTCAACACAAAACAGACACCTTGTCCAACGATATCTTCCCATCGATAAAGACTTAATCTATGGTTTGGTTTTCTTTGTTTTTGCAACTCGTGTGTGGCCCACGGACACCTCCGTTTCTCGGTCAGAGGACGACACAGTTAATTTTTATCTATTTAGAATTCTGTCTCTGAGGCCATCTGGCCAACCTGGAATTCGTCAATTAGCTTTTCGCCATCACCAAGCGGTTGGCCCATTAGACGTTTTCACATTCTGGCGTTATCTATTCCCGATAATATAAGTTCGCCACCATGACACAGTTAATTTTTATCTATTTAGAATTCTGTCTCTGAGGTTATTTGGCCAACCTCGAATTTTCACCCGACCCGTAACCTGAATCAGATTAATTACAGTATCTTCCTTTTTTTTTCTTCTCGACAATGGCAATAAAAATTTTCACCATTTTTTCTTGTCAAAATAACACCGTTTAATGTCCCTTTCGTGATGGCTTTTTTATCATCTAAATTTAACTCTCGCCTTTCTTTTTTTCTTTCTTTCCTTTTTCTTTTCTTCTTTCTCCCTTTTAAGCAAGGTAATTAGTGTCACACATACGTGGAAGAAGTTGGGGAAACCAACTACCAAGCTATGTTCCATCTTCAAGCGAAATTTGTTTTGATTCCAAAAAAAAATTCGCTTGAAGATGAAACAGAGCTTACTTTAATTCAATTTAATTCAAATAATTATATTGAAGTTTTCGGCTCTTGTTTTGAAACATGAGACCTCTTATGTAGCGTGTTGGAATCATATTTTTAAATAAATAATTATATTTATGCTCTACTTTTGTATCGAGCACTATTTAAAAAAAAAATAATAATAAAAATACTAAAGAACTTTGGATTATTTACCTAACCAGTTCTTTCCTATTTTCTATATATTTTCACATATATATAAAAGGGTTCCCCCCACCAAAATTGACATAAAAATGTGAATATTACGAGTACCTACATGTCCCAGGCAAGCGAAACTGACAGATCGCGATATCAGAGAAATGAAATTTAAATTTTTATTATTGCATTATTCCAACATTTTAACACATCAACAGATAGCTATTAATGTCAACAACTGGGCGCAAATAGTTATTAATTAAAAAGTAAATAACGTATAATATTAGCCATAACTACATGTCCAAGAATGTCGTTCTTGATAAAATTTTATACATAACTATAAATACGTAAAAAAAAAAAAATGCGTATATTGTTGAAAATTCCTTTTTCCACAATATCGCTATTTGTGCTGTTGTAATGCTTATTATCTAAACAATAATAATATTGAATAATTTTTTAAACATTAAAGTGTATTTAATCACATCTCTCTAATAGCTGTCGCAATCTGTAAACAGGCTTCGTGTTGAACAATAAAAATATTTATCAAAATTCGAACAAGATATTCAATATGTAGATTTTATAACCGATTTCACCAAGCTTCAATATGTGAACGTGTAACACTACACACGTCAAGTCGGTAGTCCAGCTCCTACCAAAGACGCTGTAGCATGTCTTGCGTAACATTCTCCAGCGCCTCAGTGATTCTCTGCTTATGTTGATCTATACTTGTTGAAACAGTGGGCATAAAGACATGTCCGGTCACATAGCACCATAGTAAAAAAAAAAAAAAGTCAGGTGTCAAGGCAGGTGAACGTAGTGTACATTTCAGCAGCATGTTCTTATCACTGCTACGCCCGATCTATCTACCTGGTAGATTCTCGTCAAGATAAATCTGCATAGTTAACTTAGTGTTTACACATTTTAAAATCTGAGATCATTTGAGCGAGAATTGGCTATGTTATTAGACTACAAAATGTCAATTATTTGGCAACACCCTGTGTGTGTGTGTGTGTGTGTGTGTGTATATAATATATATATATATATTCGACTCTATCGTCGAATTCGACGTATGAATGGTCAAGTAGATCAGTTCCTAGGAATCGACAGCCCGATACCAGCACATGAGATTTTATTAAGTGATTTGGTGAAGGTTTTGTGCAGAACCATCCACACTTTTTGAAGGGCCGAATACAGAGACCTGGTGCACTACGTGCCACAACGTCCCCAAACGACCCTCCGCAGGTTTTGAATTCAGAGTTGTCCTTCTCCTAGACCAGTTGCTATTTACTCATATCTGGAGGGAGAAGAGGATTCATAACTTCCCCAAGGTTATTAGCACGTAAGTTAATGTAATGGATTCTACTGGAATTTGAACTCGGCTCTACCAAATCCTCAATCCATTACTCCACCGTGCCTCCAGTAATATATAAAATCTTATATGGATGATATTTATTTAACAATTCCATATTATTTACCTATTGATTCTATATATTTAGATTATTTACAAGTTTCTTAAAGAGGCTTCTTATTTATCAACTACAAAAAAAAAAATGACGTAGGAAATCCACAAAGCTGACAACTAGTTGGGCATGCGGTTAAATTAACTCTCTATTCCCCCACTCCTCGATTTTATTTCTTAAGAGAGTTGACTGTCTGACATGTGTACATTTATTGTGGCCATCCATATCAGTCTTTAAGTTAATGTCTGTTTTTTGTTAAGTACCAAATCTTTGCCTTGAAACATGTGTAAGATAATAATTTCTATTTTTTCTTTTACGCTTAGTTTGAATTTAACGTAGGTCATATTCAATTGGTTGTTCAGAGTAAAGGCCTCAAGCCTTTATTTTTTATATATATTTTTTTTCATAAAATGAGGATGTGTTTTGCTTTAGAAACCAAATTAATCGTTCACTCGCCAGTCATTTACAGTCGCCCGAGGGGACACATCGTTATGTGTTGAAACACGACTGCAATTGTGTAGTGATCCTTACATGTTTTTGTTGTAATATGCTAAAATAAATAATATTGCTCTACTATGTATTCAGGTCTCTTTTAAATTAAGTGTTGTGAACGTTGGAAGTGTACTATATTCGTACACATCGTACTTATATATATAAATTTCTTTTACAGAATTAACTCCTACTTTGATGGATTATTTCATTTTCTACAGCTTTGCAGGGAATTTAAAGCCGGAAAATATGAATTTAAGCTTACAACTAGATTGGCAATTAGGTTTCTTTGTTTTACTGTTGAAGCTAGATGTAATTGTACATTCTATTCTGATGGTTTCTTTTCTCGTCTGTGGAAGTCCTTTCTAATTTCTTACTTGACTGCCACCTTCAAAAGTGTAATATCAATCGCCATCTTCCATCTTCTTGAATTCTATTTTTTATTGCCCTTTCTATTCTGTCTCTTTCACTTCCGGTAACCTTTTGTGTTTTAGTGACATTATCTCCTTGCTTGAAGGGTGAAATGATTAAAAAAATACTTTCCCATTGCGCTAGACTAGATGTTTATTTTTTAAAAATTAGCCAAATAACGATCGGAAAAGATTTCGAGCATTTTCCTGTGATGCTCTCTGTCTATTATTTGAACCTCACCCACAGGGAGCGGAGATCTCCCTTTTCTCTCCATATGCGGTAAAAAATATATTGTTTATTTTTATTTGGGTATTCCTTATTTGCCCATGGGAAGAGCAGCAATAAGCAGGGGGTCTGACGCTCCTCAAAATCTCCAATTTTCCGATCAAAGGCCTTTCTGCCAGATGCAGTTTATCACCGATTAATTGTACTTCATTTTATAGGCACCTTGTGTGTGTATATATATATATATATATATATATATATATATATATATATATATATATATATATATATATTATTAAAAATTATAACATAAATATGTTATAAAATCATTACAAAAATAGCCATTTTGTTTCAACACCTCCGGTGTCTTATCAAGTGATAACGTCCAATATATATATATATATATATATATATTATATATAATAAATTTCATATGCGGCCGGCGCGCACTACTCCCGAATCCTCCGACTTTAAACCATCGTTATCTTATCAGAATTTACCTCTTTTTCTGTCTATATTTATATGCCTTACATCTGGATACAAATGGATATGCATGACTATCTTCTTTAGCAGACATATCACGATTGCTTTTCCTTTAGCCAAGCTTCTGGAAGAAAATGTTGAAAAATAATTTCTTTGGTAATCGTTAACGGTTTTTTTCCATTGACACCACGATTATTTTAACTACCTTCACTCCTCGGCAATGTTTGTTTTTTAAAATGCGATGATTAGAATTGTAATAAAACCTAAACGTATGAATGTGAATCTGTACATTTCTTTGTACTTGAGAACTGACTGCAAAAATAAAAAGAATTAAATCGTTTATTTACACTATTTATTCATTATATTGTTTAGAATGGTCGGCAAAAGATCACAATTAGCCAATTGTCAATCGATTCGAATTTTTATAAAATGGCAAAAAAGGAAGTCATTATCGTTCTCACATATTTTAATAAGTTAGTAAATGTTTATAAAGTTATAGCAAAATTGTTTTCATATTGATTTCTTTATAAATTAATAAATGATAAATATTGCATTAGTTTTAATTGTATTTGTTCTTAGAATGTTGTAGATAAACAATCGAATAAATAAATAAACAATGCTTAATATTTTTGTCGTAAATTATCAAGAACGAAAAATCTATAAATTCCCTTTCATCATGTGATTGTTTCATTACAATTTCATTGTAGTCATTGTTTTATAAAACAACAAACGTTACCAATAAGTGAAGATAGAATAATAGCCGTCGTGTCAATGGAAAAAATCGTCCTTTTACCGCTTGTTTTTTTTCCCGCTAACGAAGGTCCAAGCTTACCAGGAGTTAATACTGCTTACCATTTCTTTTGGCACACTTGAAAAAAGTAGATATTGATTAATGCCAATTTCCGATTTTTGATTTTTTTTTCAACGGTGAATAATTAAAAATGACGTTAAAGCAAACCTTTCCATGCGCTAATAACTGATTCAAAGATTTTGGCTGAAATCTTTTCAGGCGTTGAATTCCAAGAAATTCCAGACACCAACGGGGTTCCAATCGTCTGTGATATGTCTTCAAATCTATTATCAAGAACTTTTGATGTCTCCAAGGTGAGTCCTGTTTATATCTGCTTTATTAATGGAAGTGTGTGTTCAAGAAAAAAATATTTTCATTTTTAAAATTTTTTTGTTTGTAGTAGTTTAATTCACTTGAAATATAAAAAATAGAATATTTCGAAACATTGTTTGAATTGTTGCTTGAAGATATTACTATAGTATTTATTCCATTTTTGATTTGATACTTGACTCTCTATGACAATGAGAGAAAAATGTGTGTGTGCGCGCGCGTTAATTAATCACCATTTTCACCTTCGAATTTTAATTTTAAAATTCGCAGGTGAAAATGGTCATTAATTAACGGTATCTTAATTCCAATTGTAAAGAGAATTTCCTCTGTTTAAGGAAAATAAACATTGAGCTCTCTTTTGTGAGTCAGTTTTAATATATTTCAAATTCTTTGTTGTGTTAATAGGACTCGCCGGGATTATACCAACGGATTACTTATATATACGGGAAGACTCTGGAAAAACCTTGATCGGTAGTCAATTCTTCTGCTTAAAAATACAAATATCTATTCAAACATTTCAGACTTAACTGATTAGCATATTGATTTCTAAAAAAGTATATTTCATTAATTAACTGTCCTTCATTACTGTTCTTTTATTCAAGGATTGTTTGATTTTCATATCAAAAATAGTTCTGTTTAGGAATATTGTCTTATATAGTGTAGAGAAGTGTTCGAAATTTTCATTTTTCTTGGCCCTCAACAAGTTGGCATCTATTTGTAAAGCTTAAGTGTGGCACAAGGCCGAAAGTAAGGGACACCCAGTGAGGATCGAACTCACTACTCAGTCGTAATTGTTCTAGCAAAACAAGCTTGCTAACCATTACACCGCTTCGATGTTCCCAACTTTACTTAATAATAGCAAGTCTACTCCCACATCCAACTAATTAATTTCTTCTGTCTTTACAGTCATATTTTTTGAACAAATATATTAAACGTTCACAACCCCTTCAACATTTCATAAATAGTAAACATTAATCCCATAGAATAACAAGTAATTTTTCCTAGAAAAATTACCAGGTTATGTTCTCCATTTATGCAAATACATATATTTTATTTTTGTCATTTGTTTAAAAACGGCTAAAATTTTAATGTTTATCTATTTGAATAAATAAAAATGTTTTCTTTCATCCTTACAACCAATTTATGAATGAAATCTTCATTTAAAATCTTTGTTCCAAAGATTTCAAGTAGTGAATATATCTTACTTTGCAAAGCGGTAGCGAGCGGGCGAAGCCTGCTTCAACTGAAGTTTTAACATAATAATGATATAATAATAAAAGAAAAATATATTTTCCTATGACCCTAAGGAACCGGAAATATGATTATCCTATTTAGCTTCGTAAAATGCTGTTAGGTGGTACTGTTGAAGTCTATAAAATGACAAACTTTTCCATGCTCCCTCTTGTTTCTGTCTCTTGCTTCAAGATATTGAACCAAGTGGTAATTACTTTTCCATTGGGAACATTATCTTCGCTGATCCACTGACTACGGACTCTCTCTTTCCACTTTCTAACGCATGGCGCTTACACTTATTTTCCAAAATTTCCGTTTATGAAGCAAGTCAAGCTTTCTCTTTGGTCGTTCCAACTCAGCGCAAGGCTGATTTGAACGCGACCATAGTAACGAATTCTTAAACTGACTTTATCTTCTAGACTAAGAGAAACAAAACGAATATATCATAAGCATGTTTAAGCTTCCCAGTGATAAAGTACAAACCTTCCTTTGGTTGTTCCCACCCTGCGAAAGGCTGACTTGAGTTCGACCATAACTACGTTATTTATACTTGCTTACTCTGACTTCTAAACCAAAAAGAAAACGGACATACCAAAGAGACATTGGGAACTTAGTTGCGCTACACACGCTATAAAAAATAGAATAAACGGCTCGTAGTTGAAAGTTAAGTTTTTGTATGCTTCTCATTATTAAGTGTTTACACGCTTCTTACCTAAAATAAACACAAAAACCGACAGTTATTGTGTTAAATACAAGATGCTAAATGGTTGTCGTCGCTTGTGTAAATTTTTTCCGGGTTTTTGCTTTCCATTCAATTTTGCATCTAAATTTTTTAAAGATCAATGTAATCATCATCTGCCGTTTCCTTAATTTCTGTTCTTTTATTGGCATCTCTCCTTTTCAAAACATGAAGGAGAGATGCCAATAAGAAATTCTTTCAGATTCTTTCATACTCTGTAATTCCTCAGTCCACTTGTATAATCATTTTATCTTTTTGTCTGTTAACATCTTAAAGTATTTTCTAGTTTCTCTTCAATCTTCCCTGTCTGTTGCGCGTCCTGGGTAAGACGATAAACTACGTCCAACAGCAATCAGGAGGTTTTGAGGAGCGTGGAACCACCTCTTAATTGCTGGTGTTCCCAGGTCCACCCTGACCCAGGGTGGTAACACCTGTTAGGGTGCCAGCTATGGGCAAATAGTTAGCTCCGAACTGAGGTAAAAAGCATTATAAAAGGTGTAAAAATAGGTTTTAATAATTGAAATACTTTGTAAAAAATTATTACCAGAAATAAATAGATAAATAAAAAAAACTATTACCAGCTATACAATTTTGAGGAAAAAATATTTCTAGAAATAGATTTTTGACAAAACAAATATATTACCAGAAAAAAAAAGTTGTCGGTATTAAATGACCTAATGAGGTTGATATGCCGTAAAACAAACCAAACCTGTCTGTTGCTATTTTTTTCTTTATTTTGTAAGCTTTCCGTGCTTCCATTACTTAACCATCATATTGATCACTGTTTATTATTTGAAATTAGTATTTACAATTCTTTAATATCATCCAGTGAACACTCCGTCCCGGTCCTTCTGAACAGGAACAGAGGTTTACCCTTCGTTTCCTGTTTGTTCTGAATTCTACTCCAATTCTTTATTTCTAATAACTCCGCCTAAACTCTAAAATTTTTACGATTTATTTATCTTTCAAAATTTTTCCTCCTACAGGAGTAGATAGGTTCAACTTTTGTCCGGTTCATACACGTCTCCGATATTTTGGACAGAAGCTTATCCCTTGTTTCCTGTCTGGTATTGGGTTTCCGGTTCCTTCTAAATTCTACTTCAACCAACTATACACTTCTAACGTCTCCACCTAAACTCTGAAAATCATACTACTATTGGGTTTCCGGTTCCTTCGAAATCTTTTTCTTCTTTTTACTTCAAGTAGTCTCTCGTGTTTTAGTGGTTTTATCGCTTTGCTTGGGGCGAGTTGATAAAAAAATATATCTGAAAATGTTGTTTTAATGTTATTCAACTAACAACTGCTAACGTGTTACTTTTCTATTGTTTTGGTAGTTTGGTGTGATTTACGCTGGGGCTCAGAAGAACCTTGGAATGGTTGGAGTTACTTTGGTTATTGTCCGTGATGATCTTTTGACCACTGTCCTCCCGAATTGTCCCAGCGTTTTAGATTATAATGTTATGGTGAATTATGATTCCTTATTGAACACAACACCTGTATTTAGGTAAGTTTATACTCTTGAGCTTTGGTCGTTGTAATTAAGATATTTTTATGATTAGTCTGTCGTATGTCTTGTATGGTACGTCCTCGATTGTTAAGACTGATACAATGGTCTCGAGCCCCTCCTCAATCTTTTACATATCCCTTGAATCTATGATACGGGTTCCGCTCTATTAAATCTCAATTTTCATCAGGTACTATTCATATAAAATACAAATTTTATTGTAATCTAATTATGTTCAATAAATGGATCATATGCAATATAGATGAACAATTAAACTAGAAAAGTTGAAAATAAATACAATGTGTCTAAACACGAATTGGAGACATGTCGTAATAGATTATTCCATCTTAAATGAATCAGTTTTGCGGCAATTTTTAACATCGACTTTCAATTTTTCTTGCATAATTTGAAATCAATTCAAAATTGTGGATAAAAAAATAGTGAATTTTATATAAAACGAGACCCCAGAGTTACGTCAAAATCCGTGAAAATTTTTCATCATTTAATAATCAGTTCTGCTTAGTTTAATTTATAACGTATGCTGATAAGGTAGCGCGAGTCACAAAGCACTATCTGGGACCCTCCAATCTGGTTTGAAGTGGTAGTACGCATCAGCCCTGCGGCTTCTGACTATCTGCCTCTCGGTTATTTGGACTTCTGTTATCCAGAAGTGAATGAACAGAAGAATCTAAATAATTTTTAAAATTATTTAGATTCAAACCCATTCTAATTTTTACATTTCAGGCGAGCGTTTTTACAGTTTAGAAAACCGTACAAAATCGGTTTTTGTTAATTTATTTCTTCTTTCTTTCTTTTCTTTTTTCTTCTTCTTCTTCCCCTTTCGTGTTCTTTCTTTCTTTCTTTCTTTCTTTCTTTCTTTCTTTTTCTTTTTCTTTTTCTTTTTCTTTCTCTTTTTCTTTTTCTTTTTCTTTTTCTTTCTCTTTCTCTTTCTCTTTCTCTTTCTTTCTTTTTCTTTCTTTTTCTTTCTTTCTTTCTTTTTCTTTCTTTCTTTCTTTTTCTTTCTTTCTTTCTTTTTCTTTCTTTCTTTCTTTTTCTTTCTTTCTTTCTTTCTTTCTTTCTTTCTTTCTTTCTTTCTTTCTTTTTCTTTCTTTCTTTCTTGTTGTTTCTTAAAAACAACAAAGAATATACATTTGAATTATCACAGCTTGGTCATTCCGAAGATTACGGTTTCTGCAAGTATCAGATGCCACGTGACACACGTGAATTATGCTTCAATGGGAAATAAAAGATCATTTTTTTTTTCTTTTTGTGTAATGTCCGAGAAATTTTATTAAAGAAAAATTACGCACTCTGGCAGGATTCAAACCTGCGCTCGCTCTGACCAGAGGGAGGTACCATTTAAATCCACTATATTCTGATCAACTTTCTCGAACTTTCAGGCCGGTAGATGAAAATAAATAAATAAATAATACTGTTTAATAAATAAACGGAGCATCTACTCAAATATGGGTATCCACTAAAGATAAGGTTTAAAGTGACAATCTGTCGGATTAATAAAAACATTACATTCTTTAGAAAATTTTACTTTATTTAGGTTTGTATATGAAACTTCAGATTGTTATTCCCTATTTATTTAATTTTATGAAATTTCGAGAAATTCATTTTTGTGGGGCTTAATGTTTGTATTAGTTTTATGCACAAGTTCTCAGGGATCTTTTGTAAAACAAGACCCCCCACAATCCCAGAAAAATATGCTCTGAATCGTAAAATAAAAAATGCAATGAAATTAAAACGTTATTAAATTAGAAAAAAATTCAATTGCTTTTATGAATAAGATATATTACGGACACTATTGTCTAAAGAAAAAAAAAGTTGATGAATAATGAATTTTTACTATAATTATTTTTTCTTTGATTTTGAAAATGAAAACAATTCAAGTAATTTACAAGCTTTTGAATTTCTGTATGAATATATATTAGGTTGGTGCAAAAATAATGATGTAATAATGTCGTTTTTTGACGTTAAAAAATACGTCAAAAACGACATTATTACGTCATTATTTTTGTACCAACCTAATAGCAGTTAGGTGATGTTATCAAGTAAAACTATATTTACTAATCATAAATAGAAACGATTACTACAATTTAGCTGTATTTTAAAAGAATTTTGATTTTTTTTTTGTGTGTATAAACGTGCTAGTTTTTGTAAATACTGGTGACCATTTACGGAATTACCAGAAAACAAGAAGTAAAATATTAGATTCGTTAGAATATTTACCTCAATATAAAAAAAAAGATTACTATGGAGTTATATAAAAAATATATAGTAATTTTACATATATTTCCCTACTTCGACAAAATTCCCAAACATAAGTCTATCGAGATTGTTATCAACACTTCATAAAAACACCCAAGTCCGTGTTTAAAATGCTTTTCTGCGATATTTTAAACTAAAAGAAATATTTTTCAAATAAGATTAATTAAACTTTAAATTGGCTAATTTTCCTTAAATTGAGGAAAATTTAAAGTTTGTCCGATCAAAGTCGCCTTCCTATGTTAAGTACCTAAGATTATTTACTTTTGTTTGAAGTTTGTAAACTAACGATCTGTGTTGGAATACAAAGCTGAAGTAAAAAATATCTTGGTCATTTTATTATAAAAATGTACTGTTGATCTCTTTTTGGGGACGTGTTCACTATTTGCCTATAGCTGGGACCAGAACAGGTGCTACCACCCCAGTTCAGGGGGGACCTGGGAACAACGGCATTTAAGAGGTGGGCCAACGATCTCAGGGGGGACCTGGGAACAACGGCATTTAAGAGGTGGGCCAACGATCCTCAAAATCTCCAATTTCCCGATCAAAGGCCTTGTTTCTAGCTGTAGTTTATTATCGATTAATTGTACTTTCATTTTAGAGGCACCTTGTATATGTATTTATATACGGGCGGCGCGTACCACTCCTAAATCCTCGGACTTTAAGCCTCGATTTGTGGCACCGGACAGTGCTTTGTGACCATCGTTATCTTACCAGATTTCCCTCTTATTCTATCAATATTTATATACGTTACAAATTAAACTAGGCATAACTAAACTAATTTGGCACCAAGTGGCAACAAATGAATAGAATTCTGTCTCAAAAAGAAACTTGAGGCGTGGATTTTTCAGTGCACCCACATCATTAGCGAATGTGGCACAAGATTAGTTTAAAGTAGGAACATTGAGTGGGAAGCCCCGTATCATTGACTTGGAGCGGCATAAAACCCTTGCACAGTCTCTGCGTTCATATGTGTCTATTTAAAACTGAAGGCATCAATCCTTTTTTTCTTTTTATTTCATTAGTATCTATGTCGTTGGTCTTATGATGAAATACATAAAAGAAAATGGTGGATTGGAAAAAATGGAAGAGAATTCCAGGATCAAGTCCGAGGCTGTGTATTCAGTGATTGACCAATCGAACGGATTTTACAGGTAAGTTTTATATTCAATCGTGAGTGCTTTTGTATTCTTCCTTTTTTACTAATTAATTTTTATTTTTACACAGGTGTTTACACAGTAGAAAGCCCGGGAGCCTCTCAAGCTAGAGGGTTACAGAGGAAACAGAACAGTTTATGCCGACAGGAGGGGAAAATAACGGTTAGCCCTAGACTTGAACAGGTTACGGTTGTAGTAATCGGAGAATTATTCGCTTGGGAATCGGTTTCACAGAGCAGTGGCTGGATGAAACTCACTTCTCACTAATGGAATGCGGAGGGCATGTGGATATTTTGGTACATTGTAAGTGGGCATGGCGGGTGCTGGTCGTGAAGGTAAGAACTGGCGAAACCAAGGAATTTTGTTCATCCTAGCACTTTCCATGGAAGTCACCATAGAGCAGTGAGAGGCTTGCCATATCCTGTGTGAGAGAGCGGTTGGAGGGTGGAAAATAATTCATCACCCACAAGGACTCTGAGACACTTTTGGACACTATCGAAATTAGAACATGGAGTATTTGAGTAGACGTGTGAACTAATACGTATAAATTAAATAGTAGATTTATTTATTTTCGTCTACCGGCTTGGATATTTGAGAAAAATATGTGCTTTCCGGCAGAATTCGAACCTGAGTCCCTCTGAGCAGAGCCAAAACCGTTGTTAGATCCGACGTGACTCGGCATGGAACAACCTTGTCGAGCAAGCATAGTGTGAAAAGTACCTTTAAGCGAAATAAATAAATGCAGCGTCTTTAGAATATAAATGTATAGAAACTGCTGTTATCACGAATTGAGGGATCAGTTTAGATATTAGCTGTAATATAGAATTGATCTCCCAGTTTATAATTTCTTGTTTCTCAAATTCGGATTGGATATGAATCCACCTCTTCTCACCCAGCTATGGGTTAATTAGTAAGACGTATATTTTTCTTTGTGTGCCGTGTCTCTCAGACATCCTGTAGAATGTGTTCTTTGTGGTCAGATGCACGAGCGTACATAGTTTGTGGTGCCAGGGATCCTGTCTCAGCAAAGCGACAATAAACAGAGGTTGGATGACTTTTGGTTGGAAACGCAATCTGATACAGCCGTGCAGCCTCGTGTCCATTATCATTCGCGCGACCATATGTAAAAAATCATATCTGTCTGCTCACGATATGAATATCTTGCCTTTGTTAAATGTAACACTTCTCAGTTAACTCGCTGAAGACTGACTAATCACAGGCGCACACGAATTACAAATGTAACCTAGTCTACATGGCAACACAGCGCCATCTAGCGTAAACTTTCTTTAAACTTAACTCAAAAGCGAAGGATTTGCAGACATGTTTATGGGGACTTTTTTGATGTGAGGAACCTGCTCCCAAAGTTTGTAAAATTATTTTTGATACACTCTCTCTCTCTCTCTCATATATATATATATATATATATATATATATATATAGATCTTAAAGAAATATTTTTATGCTTTGTTCATATTTGTACGGTATTTCTTTGTAGATCCATAGTAGATACCAAGTTTCGGAGCCGCACAAATGTCGTTATGAGGCTTGGCAAAGACCATGAAAACGAGGCTCTTGAAAAGAAGTTCGTGGAGGAAGCCGCCAAACATAACTTGATTTCATTGAAAGGCCACAGGTGAGTGTTTCAGATCTGTTTACAAATAAAATATTCTTCAAAATACCACCAAATTGTAATGGTTGGCACGGAATGTTGGCTTTAACATAAAAAAAATGAACGCTGAGTGAACAGCATTTTGAAAGTTTTTTTTTTTTTTTTTTTTTTTTTTATGAATTGTATCCTGCATGGCAGTGAGAAAAAGAGAGACTTAAAGCAAAAGAAATGTGATTCTGCAGAAGGATGCTGAGCATAAAAAGAACAGAACATGGGAGCAACGACAAATATTTGAAGAAGATAGATGGAAAAAGGAAACTGATATTTAACATCAGGAAGAGACAGTTGAGGTTTCGGGGACACAATGATGACTGGAAAATCTGATACTCACAGGACAGATAGAAGGAAAAAGGGAGGAGAAAACGATGCATGGTAGGATAGGGCTTATGAGAAATAACAAAGTTTATTAAGAGCTACAAGTGACGAGTAGTTGTGGAGAGCCATAATCGCTTACGTCCTGAGGAAACGTGGCAGAGGAAGATGATCCTTCTAAGATAGTTCGTAGCTCAAGGTACGTTGAAACTGAGAGGTCCTCTTTCATTGCAGCAGGCAATCGAGATTAGTTCTTTGGTGGTCAAAGGTGTAGACTAGTTTCTGGCGAAAGGGTTACGAACTAAGAATTAAGCTCAAATATTTAACGATGCAATATGGGGAATTCTACGGGACTTTTATTGTTGTAGAACTTGCTATAAGCTCATTCAATCATTAACGTAAGAATTAAGATTCATCAAAAATTAAATTTTGGAAAACAGACATTTTCACAGATTTTTAGTGAATTCATAATAGTATTCGATGTAGTGTAATGGTTAGCAAGCTTGTCTCACTAAATCAGTTACGACTGAATAGTGAGTTCAATCCTCACTGGGTGCTCCACAGTTTCGGCCTTGTTCCACATCTAAGCTAGACTTAGAAAACCTTGATGGTTAGAAAGCTAATCTCTCCAGAACAATTACAACCGAGTAATGAGTTCGAGTCTCACCGGGTGCCCTATACTAACACGTGGGCACCTCGGCGTGGTTTAATGGTTAGCAAGCTTGTCTCACTCGATCAGTTACGACTGAAAAGTGAGTCCAATTCTCACTAGGTGCCCCGTACTTTCGGCCTTGTACCACATCTAAGCCACGCTTATAAAATAAGCAAATATACAGTGTGGCGACATTTAACACGTGGTAAAGTGATGCATATGAGGAAATATTACTAGCAAAATAAATGCACACAAAGTAGTTGTATAATCCGACTCCCCCTGTCCGTGTGGCCACCAGACTTGACCTATGTTGAAACTGGTTATCAAAGTAAACACTCTTGTCTAGGAGTTGAGAATACCACACGAGGTGGGTGGTGGAGTATTATCTACCATGGATACACTTCTGTGCAGGTATCTTCTATACTTAATGGTATGACGATAGACTATCACCAGTAGCTTGGCGATCGGGAGAGTGGACGTTTTTAATTGGTGTTGGTGCCAGGCCCAACCTGACCCGGGTTAGTAGCACCTGTTAGGGCCCCAGCTATGGGCAAATAGTAAACCTCCCAAACAGAAATCAAAACACTAGCAAAATGACCAAAAAACATTTTATCTCTAGTTGAAGGCATACAGGTTGCGTTCAAAATATTTAGATATTTTCATTAAATGACCGATAGAGGTTGTGGTTGATATGCCGCTAAACAAAATCAATCAACCAAACAATCAACATGTAAAAACTCTTTCATGACATTAATCCATATAATATCCTCTAATTTCTTAATCAAACTGTATTCCAAAATGTAACTTAAAAAAACTACAGCATAAAACATATCACCGCCTTTAGTAATGATGTATATGCGCAATAATTATATTTTCTGAAACAAAAAAAAAATTTTTTTTAAATTCTATATTATTCATAGACTTTAAAAAATTGTTATTAATGTCTACGGTTCCTAAGATTGGAGAGTGGACATTAATAGACAAATACAATCTTTTAATGACGACATTTCAAATACAAGAGCTGAAAGCGTGTACGTAAATTACTGTTGGTACATTTTTTTTAAATTTTACATCTTCTTTATCCTCCTGGATATAACAGTAAACTACATCAAGGTCTCTGATCAGAAGATTGGATATTTGAGATGTGGGACCACCTCTTAATTGTTGTTGTTCCTAGGTCCTCCTTGACCTGAGGTGATAGCAACTGTTAGGGTCTCAGCTATGGGAAAATTGTGAACACTCAAGCCAAAATCGGCAGTATATATTTTATAATAAAATGCCCAACAATACATTCTTATAACAAAATGACAATCAACGCAATACTATGAAAACGTAAAAATATATTTTGTAGTAAAATTAACAATACATTTTATGATCTACAGAATCTATATTAAAAAAAAGCCTTTATACTGGAAGTATTATGTACAAAGTATCTGTAGTTGAAAGCATAAAATCACGTACAAAATATTTAGATTTCGGCATTAAATAATCTTGAGGTTGATATGCCACCAAACAAAACAACCAACATGAAAGGACTTACATTAGTCCATATAATATCCTAGAATGTCTCGAAGAAATCAATCCGTATTCCAAAATATAACTTCAACATAAAACACACATCACCGTCTCTAGTAATCCTGTCCACACAAACGTCTGTATGCACAAATGCTGAGTATTATCTACCATGTATTCAATTGTGAAAGCAGAATAACATATTTTTATTACTCCAAAGCTCCCAAGAAAATTAAATTTCAGCATTAAATGACCCATAAGGAGTTAATATGCCGTTAAGCAAACAAATCAATCTGGGAAGTGTTTTAACAGAAGAAAGTGTAACTCGGAGAGAGAGAGATGCCTTCCAAATGCTAAGCAAAGTATCAAGAGAAAGATTTCATTAGAAACAAAGAAAAGAACTCTTTTGGGACATTATTATTATTATTAATAATTATGCCTGCACAAACATGTACATATATAAACAAAAGCTGAGTCTCATCTACCATGTATGCAATTGTGAAAGCAGAATAATATATATCAGTTTTTTTATTACTTCAAAGCTCCCAAGAAAATTAGATTTTGGCACTAAATTGTCCATAAGGAGTTGATATGCTGTTAAACAAACAAATCAATCTGGGAAGTGTTTTATAGTAAACAAAAATGGTCTTATTTTAATTTTAGTGATTTGGTCAGAAAATTGGCTTACCAGCAAGAAGTTAGATACCTTAAAATAATTTTAGTCAGAGTTGTTAGGTTCCTGTGGTATAATTTACGTGTCAGGTCAGAGAATAGTAGTAAACAGCTTTGAAGCAGATTTCTGCAACAACTGACTTCGCCAGCCAACTCACTTAATTTTAGCTCTAATCAACGAATACGAATACACGGATAAAAGACCTCCACTTGTAAGGTCATCCGATTACATCAAAGAGTTCTTTGAATTCTTTTATCTAGATAAATGCTCTTATAACTGTGTGAATCTTAATTCATAGAAATAGATTTCTCTTAATAAAAGTATCTAAACAAATCCGAGAGGGATAAAAAACCGGTGGATCTTTTTTGCAATCTCTTACTCATGTTATGCCAACTTTCTCAGTGTTATAGTGTTAGGCTGGAGGTGTCAGATATACTGAATCTTACTAAATCTTACTTAGTTTAGTTTGAGTCCAAACTCTTCCGAGGTCCGCCTTAAAAGTATTTTATGAGTTTAAATGAATATTTTTTAAATACAATGCTATCATTTGGAAGTATAATTTGAAGGATAAATAAAATACGAAATATGGACTTTAAGCTTATCGCTTATTCTTCCGGTTCTGGTACATTTTAAGAGCTAGAGCGGAAGTAGATAAAACAGTGACTGATCCCAAAAGTATCTGAAGTAAAACAAAGATACTGCCATATGGTAACCAAATGCATAGGGAAAACTTTGATATCTATTTTGAGAGTTGTGTAGTCTGAAAAGTCGGCTTAACCGAGCCGACCGTGAATTTCCACCCATCGCAATATACGTGACTTGAGCGTCTATTGGGACTTAAGCTCGGCTCAGACCCTCAAGTGAAACTTGTACATGGTATCCACCTGTAAATATGCTGAAAAATGGTCGGTTTCCTGTAAGCATCTCACTCTTGCTATTCTCTACCTTTTACAAGAGCCAGATCAGTCCAAAAATGGGTGACTGCTGTCATATATGGACAGGAGTTGCCCGATCTTCACTTGCCAGTGCCGATAGAGTTCAAAAGTGTCTCCGCGTCCTTGTAGGTAATTATTTTCCACCCTACAATCCCTTTTCACACATACGAAATCTTGCCAGCCACTCTGTGTTCTATCGCTATTTCCATGGAAAGTGCTCAGATGAACTACATTCCATAGTTCCACCAGTTCTAACCTTCACGGCTAAGATCCGTCATGCCACGCTTATTGTAACGAACGACCCTCATTCTTTTTTTTCAAACTTCACCGACTCGAGCAGCTTCTTTCCATGAACCTCTGCTTTGTGGAACCTACTTTCAAGAGGATGCTTCTCTGATCATTACAATCTTAACCTGTTCAAATCTAGGGTTAACCGTTATCTTCCACACATATCCTCATAAACCGTGCTTTTTACTCTGTAGCCCTCTATCTCGAGTGGCTCCCGGGTCTTGTACAGGGGGAACCTCACTATATAAAAAAATGTAAAAACACGATTCAATATAAAACTTACCTATGGAATTCTTTCGATTGGTCAATCAATGAATACTCAGACTTGATTCTGGAAATTTATTTTATTTTTTCCAATTCACCATTTTCTTTGATGTATTTCATCATTAAGCCAACGGCATAGATGCTAATGAAATAAAAGTTCTAAATAAACTGGGTCTTGTACAGGGTAAACATTATTATTGTAGTAGTAATAAAAAAATAAATGTGAAATTTCTCTGTAAAGATTTTTATAGTCTTTTTAAATTTTCTTTTTTTTTTCTTTTTTCTACAGATCTGTTGGTGGTATCCGGGTTGCTCTCTATAATGGAATCTCCGTAAAAGACACCGAAAAACTTGTGGAATTTATGAAGGAATTTCAAAAGCAAAATAGTTGATAGCCTTTCTCCTTTTTCTGTTTCTTGTTTTTTTTTTCTTTTATCGCATTAAAAATCTTTTTTTTTAATTAGACAAAACCACCATCTAAATCTTGGCATCAACCTCTACGAAAAAGTAGTATAAGTATATTAGATAGATAATGAATGTAACGTTGCGATTCAGCGTTTACATAACACACAATTCTAATTGCAGCTTTATAAGCTGTTTTCAAACTTACTATTATGCTTTGTTATTTGGTACAGATTTGAATTGATTTCTATTTGAAAAATCACTGTACATTTTGTATCGTCTTGCTTACAACTACTAAAACATTGGATGATAAGAATTAACTGCAATGCTTTTTTATAACCCATACAATCATCTTACTAAAGTTAAAAATTCTTCATATCTTTACACTTAATTTTGTCAATAAACAACTATTATTTTCATGTATTTTCTAAATAAACAGTTAACAATCTTAAACGTTTTCACGCCTTACCTGATAACACCAAACTCATGAACTTTGGTCCTTATCTATATTCACTTATGTACAATATTATACAACACAGCTGATGTGGCAGACTTAAACAATTGCTCATCAAAATAGTACTAAACATGTTTGCATGCCATCAGTAATATATATTCCTAGAAATTCTCTTTCAATCAAGCACCAGGTACACTTGAGCAACTTCTATACACGTTTTTTTTTTTTACACACGGATAGTCTTCTATTCTCTCTCTTTACATGTATCTCTCTTTTGAATTAACAATTGTGGTTAAATAATTTGGCATTTGCTGAAAGCATAGAAAATTATGGAACCTATCTGCTGCAGAATTTTCCTACCTTGTCTGCCAGGAAGTCCGCTAGTTAGCGTTGTATTTAGGACTATATGAGGAAGGTTTATACTTCCTCTTTCTCTTTTTGATTTTTATCGCTGATGATTAGATAAATAGAGGACGTTGTTCAGTTTTCCCTTCTACAGTAGCTGGCAAAAAGACTACTTAATTGCCAACAGATTACGTGGCTTGTGCAGAAACATACATGCACACATAATCCCATAAATGTTTTCTCTCCTTTTTTGCTGGGCTGCTAATCTGTACACACAAATGTACTGTTTATCTTTTTTTTTTCTAAATCATGTTGTTCTGTCTATGTGCATAAAAACATGTAAAATACTGCACGCGTTGAATTCAGTTATTTTGAAAGTTTTCAATCTCTCCGTCATAATTATTAAAGAACCGCATCCCTTACAATATTTAACAACTGGTTACCAACAACATGATACGAAAAGACAACTACAACACACACACACACACACACACACACACACACACACACACACACACACGCACAGAGAGAGAGAGAGAAAAAAAAACACCCGACAGAACAACATTTTGAACAACATTTGGTAAATTTGCAGATTAAGCCACGCAGTTATGCGCGGAAGCTTGCTTAGGAAGTTTAGTAAAAAGGCCATTAACTATCTTCTTACTCGTCTCAATTACTGCGCAAAATCAAAGGAAGTCTTTAGACACTTTTGAAAGTTAAGCTTTTATTAAATTTTTTAAATAAATTTAAGTAATTTAGAAAATCAATAACAAGTGTTTTTTTTTTTTTTAGTAAAGCTGTAATAATTATGAACTCTTGTTTAAATAATAAAACACATTTTAAAAGGTAGCCTTTCCACAATTGTAATTACTATTTTGTAAATAATCATGCTTAAATAATATTGCTTAAAATAGTTTATTATTTAGTCCATTTTAGAATTGTTTTGTAAATAATCATGCTTTCTAAAACCTCAAATTAAAAAAAATAAAAACCTTAAAATTGTTAATGTTATTATCAAGTCCTTTCTAGCATTTTTTTTATTTTGTAAATAATCATGCTTTTTAAACCCTCAAATTTAATAAGCCAAAATGCAAACTTTAAAATGAATGCGCGAAATTTAAAAAGTAACCCAATACTTTTAAAATTTTGCGCATTCATTTTAAAGTTTGTGCATTGCATGGAGCCTCCGTGCATGACTTCTCGAGGCAAACGTATGCAAACAACGTCAGTAGTAGCTGCCGGGATGTAGCAGCGAGGCGAACAAGGCCGAAATTATATTGTCGATAACTCCTAAATGGTAGATTTCCGTAAACTTTTACTGTTATTTTCGAAATAAGCATGCAAATTTACACCAAAATGGAAATTTTCATTACAATTGGTTTCCTGGGCTTAATCTGCAAATTTACCCATTATTTTCTATCTACTGCATTTTGAACAACATTTTGTACCTTCTGCATCATCTGGGTGAGAAAGCAAAATAAATAAGAGTTTGACTTTTCCTTTTTATAGTTCTGGATACAACACCAACTAACAGACATCGTAGCAGTCAAATTGGTGTAATCGCACAATGCAAGGTTTGTTATTTACACTATTTACATTGTTCGGACTATTATACTCACTTGGATGAATCGAGAAAAAGTTATATGCGACGATGTCGCACTTCGTCTCTGGCGTTTTCTTCAAATATTTAGGGCGGCCAAAAAGCGGGGGATTAGCTATATTTCTCTTGTTTTTACAATTTTTTCCATTGATTTCTTTTCAAATTGATATTAAATGCTGGCAAATTTCTTCATTGATCCATGGTGAAAATGATTTTTCAATTGGATGAATAGAGAAAAAAAGGTATACGAGTAATATTGTCATATTCACAACGTTTCAGCCGTTTTACGCTTAGGCCTTCAAGTGTTAGACTTTGGAATTTCGAATCGAACCCTTTATTTATTCGAACAATAGTCCGTACAATGTAAATAGTTACAATACCTCATCTCAGAAATACAGTCAGATATGCAAGGTTTTTTATGGCTCCTACAATCATTTAACTAAATGTAGAAATCTTTAATTTCTTTACACTGAATTTGATCCATAGACTGTTGTTATTTTGATGTATATTTAAAACAAATATTGAGCAATTTGAAACGCTTTCTCCTCTTACCCGTTCAAGTGAAAATAAGCTTCTAAGTATAAGCGATTTTCAACTTTGGTTATGGACAAAATCTGACCATACAACTATAATGGCCGGAGGGTGCATATCTGGAATAATCAGGCCGGTAGATAGAAATAAATAAAAATACTCTTTAAAAAATAACTAAAGACAGAGCATCTACTCAAATGAGTATCCATTAAAAATGTTTAAACAAATAAATATATAGGGTTAATAAATGAAACATCCATTCTTAAAAATTTACAACAGTCTAAAAACTGTTTATATTTCTGAGATGAGGTATTATGTACACTATTTACATTGTTCAGACTATTGTCCTCATCTTTGTCGCCATATTTGTTACAACGTTCTTGCCGTTGTATGCTTGCGGACTTCTTCAGGTGGTTGGAATGTCCAACGGCACCCTTTATTTCGCCCACCGAGGTAGACTGTTCTAGTTCCACGTGCTCAAGGACACATGGCACAGTGGATAAAAGCGTTGGTTAGATCCAGTGACAGGACCCAAAGAGTTCAATACCCGGTTAAGGCAGTGGAGAACTTGGAGAGGGGAATTAACAGGAGATAACTGATAACTGACATCCATTAAAACATGGCACGTCGAACTAGAACAGGCCACCCCAGTGAGCGAAATAAAGGGTTCAGTTCAACATTCCAACCACCTGAAGAAGGCCGAAACGTTGTGATAAATATGGCGACAAAGGTGAGGATAATAGTCCGAATAATGTAAATAGTGTACATAATACCTCATCTCAGAAATATAGAAAGATACTAAAAGGCCGAAACGTTGTGATAAATATGGCAACCAAGATGAGGACAATAGTCCGAAAAATGTAAATAGTGTAGTCTAAAAACTAATACAATTGAATCAAATGTAATATTTAAATATTAAAACCATTTTTTTATTTATAAATTTATAAATACTTACTAATTTATTAAAATATGTGCACCAACTATAAAGAAATCCTTATTTACCTTTTTATAAATTTTGAATCGATTGGCAATTAGCCGATGTTTGGCAAAACATTCCGATAAATAATCTAATAGTGCTTATTATTAAACACTATTTATTTATTAGATTGTTTATTGGAACTTTTTATGACATGGAGTTGTTAGCCCTTATGACCAACCGGCTTTCAACTCTGAAGTGGCTTTCTCCTAGACGAGTTGACAAACAAGGCTAGAGAGTAAGTCTTTTCTGCTATTTACCCTTTAGTTAGGAGGGAGAAAAGATAAAATCATACTTTCAAGGGTGCTTGTGAAAAAGAGAATGCAACGGCCTTGACTGGGATTTGAACACGTCATGCCAATTCCGCTTCCCGCGCCTAAAATCACAATGCTTTTAAGATATCGTTTTACAAATTCTCTTCTCGTTTTTAGCGCTACTTTTCTTTTTACTGCCTCTAGCTAGATTTACAACGTGCAAGTAAAAGTTGTAAAAATATTTTGATTCTCGCAGACGACCGTATCTGTCTTTAGTGACTTTTAAAAAGGTCAAATTTGTAACATGCCCAGCTGTTCCAGGTGAAACAATTAAAAGCAGCCGATGTGTTATTAAGAATTCTTGTGATTTATTTTCTCATTATGATCTGCCGTACCTGAATGTTTTTGGCAGTGACGTTTTAACATTGTCGTTTCAGAAGCTCTCACCATTTAGACCAATGGTTGTCAAACATTTTTTTTTTGTTTTACCCATGGATCACAAATTTAACTAAGGGGTAAATAGCAAGAAAGAATTACTCTGTAGCTTTGTTTGTAAACTCGTCTAGGAGAAAGCCAATTCGGACTTGAAAGCCGATTGGTCATAGGGCTAACAACTACATGCCATAAAAATTCCAAAAAACAATACTCTTAATTTTTTTTATTTTTATGTGGACCCCATAACCATTTGATCAAAAAAAAAAAAAAAAAAAAAATTACTTTTTACTAATAAATAAGTTTAGGAGTTGTATTATAGAAATAGTTAATGTATATGTCTTATTTTGAAATAAAACTAATTTATTGAAAATAAGCTTGTATTCAACAACTAAATTCTATGGAACATTTATATACACTAATAAAATAACTCATAATAACCATTCTAAAATATGTGAGTAATTAAAAAAAAAAAAGTGCAGATTTATTCAGTGATATCCCTGTCGTTGATGCTGCTGAAATGGTTAATCCTGCCTTTATATATAATCCTTATATAATTTATATATTAAATTAATTTTATTATTATTTTATTTTTTAAAAATATTTTATATTAATTTATATTATTATTATTGTTAATATATTAAATTAATTTATATAATAAATTATAATCTTTATATTATTTTCCTTTATTTATATAATTCTTCTTTTATCTGTCCTTCTCAGTTTTTATTCAACTTTTACAAGCAAAACATCCGTTAGAGTAAAAGGGACGCTAATTTACATTGCTTGATCTCGTTTTCTGCTAGTTTTAGAGTTGTTTTTTCTATTTTTAATATGGCGTAAATTACTGCAGAGATTCTAATTCTCAGTTGTAACAACCATTTCGAACTGAAATTGCTCAATGGACCACTAAGATCTTACCGGAGACACCCTCAGTAATGATACATGGCCCCCGGTTGAGAAGACGCCGTGTTAATCGTGGTGCGTCAGTTCGGTCAAGCAGACTTTCAGAATTCAACTGATTTTATGGGTCATCTCTAAAATGTATAGTTTCTATTACCACGCAACAGGCCTATTTTGCAAAGAAACCGTTCACTGATGAGTTACATTTTTTTTTTATCATTTCACTTCAAGCAAGGCGAGAATATTACTAATGTGCAGGGGTTTACAGAAGACGGTGATTGACGTTACATTTAAATTTTTGAAGTTTGTAGTTATCAGGGAGTCAAGTATACGGAAGAAAGTTCCACAAGCAGGAAGTACGAGAAAAGAAACTGTAGGAATGGTGTTTGCATTTAGCTATTTCAACAGATGTCAATTCATGTAGTCGGGTCACTAGTGGTGGAGGGAAAGGTCAGTCAGAGCAGTTGCCATGAAAATATTTGTAGAAAAGACAGAGGGAAGCAATATCGGTGAGAAAGTGACTGAAGTCAAGTCGGGATCGATTACATTACAGATCATTCGGGTTTTCTCAAGAAACTCGAAATTAACAGCAGGAGTACTAGACTAGATAGGATTCAATGCACGGACGAATGGTAGATTTGTAAATGTGCAAGATGAGCTCTGATGGGAAGAATTTTCGGGCTCAACACAGTGACCCAAGTTTGTTTGCAGCTACTACTTATTGCAAACATCTATGTATTGATGTTAAATATTAAATTTTAAAACTCCTGGCGTCTAACATGTCTAGATAAATAGCTCGGCCGCTTTCCCAACGCCATTACATTTTTTAAAAATTGCTCTTGTTTTCAAATATACCACACTGCGACGACAAGCAATTTGTTAAGAAAGGTGAAATGTTGTCAGGACCTGGGCGCAAATTTACCGCGGAAAACTCAGAAATCAGTTCACTTTCTATACAGTTTCGTCACAATTTAAATAAAAGATTATATGAACACAAGCGAGATCTTTAATGAAACAACGTCGTCAATGCATTGGTTGTTTATCGTAATGAACCTAACCATAATTTCGATTTTAAAAATGGTTGCTTTGTTTTAAAATAGTTAATAAGTTAATGAGGCTAAGATATATAGAAAGTGCACTGATTTCGCTGTAAATACAAAAGTGTTAAACGAAATGTGTATCTGTCTATATTTCTCAGATGAGGTATTATGTACACTATTTACATTATTTGGACTATTGTCCTCATCTTTGTCGCTATATTTATTACAACGTTTCGGCCATTGTACGCTCCGGCCTTCTTCAGGTGGTTGGAATGTCGAACTGAACCCTTTATTTCGCTCACTGGGGTAGACTGTTCTAGTTCCACGTGCCATGTTTAATGGATATCAGTTATCTCCTGTTAATTCCCCTCTCCAAGTTCTCCACTGCCTTAACCGGGTATTGAACTCGCTCTCTTTGGGTCCTTAGCTTTATCCACTGTGCCATGTGCACTTGATGACACATGGCACAGTGGATAAAGGCGTTGGTTAGATCCAGTGACAGGACC
The DNA here is from genome assembly GCA_963932145.1 of Acanthosepion lycidas. Lineage (NCBI taxonomy): Eukaryota > Metazoa > Mollusca > Cephalopoda > Sepiida > Sepiidae > Acanthosepion > Acanthosepion lycidas. The sequence goes on along the minus strand of OZ010593.1, from coordinate 82,064,563 downwards.
CAAAGAGTGTGAGTTCAATACCCGGTTAAGGCAATGGAGAACTTGGCGAGGGGAATTCACAGGAGATAACTGATAACCGACATCCATTAGACATGGCACGTTGTACCAGATGAGTTTGAATGTAAATTTAATTATAATTCCTAATCTAAAAAAATCGGGGCATTAATGAAATAATGCCTTCGTTTTAGAAAATGTCACTAATATTGCTAAATATTTCTAAAGGTGTGTTCGAATGTACATGATGCGATGGATAAACTGTCATCTAAATTATGCAAAAAATGAAAATTAACAGACATCTCATTTTAACAAATAAACAGGGTGCCATGGTAAAATATGCTGGATATATATTAGTGTGACTAAACTAAATAAGGAGATATTAGTAACTCTATATGCATGTGATAGCGTACATACGAAGATAAACAAATATTTATTTAATTTATGGTGCAAACAAAACAGTGCTCAATGTAGTTAAACAGAGCTATGAAATATATACTAATGAATACTCATATAGCTATGGTTGGAGTGCAGCTTAAAGTTTCATGGTTTCCCAAGTCGTCAGGCACATATGGCGAATAGGCCACTTATTACAGTTGTTCTTTTTTTAAATACTGGGTCTCATGGGAGGAACGCTAAATTATACGCAGATTCAAAACTCAAATTTAATATAAACCCAATATATTATTGGGGTGTAAATTCAAAATATAGAGTGTATGGGGGGAGATATTGGGAAAAACATATTATAGAAAAAAATTGGTAGCATCCTTTGTATTCTTCCATTGGTTTACAACCATTAAATTTAAGATCCATGACAGAACGCATAAACTACACAAGTAACAGGCCTTCATTACCGTTACGGAACACAAAGATAATTTCCCCAACAACCCACAGTTCCGATTGCTTATTCCTCCCAAGAATAATATAGGCAAAATAAGTAAGACTGTATTAGAACCAGCCTGCAACTACGCCAAGAATTTGAACTTGGATCATTGATTCTTTTTTCTGTGTTGTTAACTCTTAGGTCACTGCTGCAGAATGAGTAGACTGGCTCAGTTTGGAAAGGAGATATTGGAATAATACATGACCTCTCCTGGGATCAAACCGCCTGCATACAAATAGAAAAGGAATTAAGTAAATGCACAAATATAGAAAGAGACCCAAGACAACGACATGTCTTCTCATCAGATTATTCAACCTTTAGAGCGAAACCATCCTGAAGCCTTACTAGGATTTATTATTAAGTATAGTTAAATTAATAAAGTTGACAAATAAAGCAGTGAAATGATTCATTTTAATAGATATTCTCACTTAGATTGAATCGTCTTAAGATGACGTGGCGTCACTGATTATATTCCGCTTTAGCTATATCGGCATCAAAGGTCAGAAGAAGAAAAAAAAATATGGCGAAACAGATGTTATTTTCGGCTCGTTGTTAAAACTTGAGATCAGTAAGAGATCAAAATACCCTGTAGCAGATGGACTGTTATTTATATTTTACTATATACATTCTATTATATTGAAATGTCAGAAAATCTAAAATAATTCATCAATAAATGAAAAAAAAACAACCCAATAACACAAATGAAGATTTGGTTACAGACGAGAATGACGTGGTTCATTTTATGTAGTGTTTTGTTCAAACTCAAAACAATGTCTCAGGATCGATGTCTTCGCTAAATGCGTATTTCAATGAACAGCTTCAATTTTTGTCATAAATATTGTATGAAACTGCCATCGTAAGGATAATGAATATATTTATTGTATTTGCGAATGATAGATGTTTCATAATTTTCAATTGTGACAATAACAGTTGATATTTGAAACCAGATAAACCCTTACTTTATATTCTGAATTTCATGACAATAGTACAAGCATTTTTAATAGATGTTACTTTTTCTTAAAAAAACAAAAAAAAGAAACAAAAAAAAAAACCAACAAAAAAAAAACCCAAAAAAAAACGAAGTCCTTGCGTCAAGACCTAGTTGAGACAGACGTATTAAATTATTGAAGTATATACGGGAAGGGTACCTACAATTATTTTAATTAATCTTTTCAATTTCGAAATAGAATGACAAGTTGGTCGACGACTACTCGTTTCCAAGGATATCCGTCTGCCAAACCCTATTACAGAAGTCTGCTCCATCACAGATCCCATCAGCATCATCAAAATTTTTTCGATTGGACGCCATGAATTAACGTTCTCTCATCTTCAGTGACATTGTATACTGATTTGTCAATATTTTGCCAGTTTTCTCTGTCCTCTGAGATTTTTGCGGATTTGCTGTAAATCTTCCTTGACTACAAACATCTCCAAAGAAAAAGTGAGATCTTTCTGCTTTGTTCTTTGAATGTCTCGCTTCAGCGTTGTAACTATGGTGGTTCTTGGATGACCACTGAACTTTTTGAAGTCAATCTTTTCAATATATATATATATATATATATATATATATATATATATATATATATATATATATATTTAATCTGGACATTCTGGATCACAAAATAATCCGAATATTTTCTTTCTCAGTATGCAACGTCTTAAATTAGTTACTGCGATGCAGTAACTAGAGCAGCCATTACCTACTCCACCATATTAACAGATCCCACCTGCAATCTATTGAGAGTAAGCCCTCAACCGACTCGACTTGTTCTCATCGCGGGACAACGCGCCGACAATCTGGGTCATGGTATTAAGAGTCTGACCATAAACAACAGCTCACTTTTATTGTATTTAATTTAGATTTTTCAGTCGGATCGACGATGTGGTCGTCTCGAAGTCGTCTCGAAGTCGGCATGTTAACACTGTTTTTTTTTTTTTAATTTTCATTTATTGCTTTCTAGGTACTGCTGCAAGCCAAGGTGTCTGTTTTTGGCGATCAGCCCGCCGACGCTGGCAGCGAAATTGAACCGCATCAATGTGTCGAGCGCTTTCCATTTTGACTTCGTTAAAATTAATCACAGTCTGGAGGCGAACTGAGAACGTTTCTTGTCCACAGCTGGTAGCACAATATCAGTTCTTCAGTTGGGAATATATGTTTTTCATGCAGGAATATATTTGTCATGCAAAGTTATTCGATATTTCCTTTCGAATATTTCGTGACACTTTGTTCGTCGTAACTAAGTCTAGACAAGGCTTTTGGAACACAGCTCAAAGTCAGAGGTCTTCTTCAGCGGCAGGAGTTCGGTGAAGCGGCTGTCTCTCTCCCGGCGCCCCGAAAAACTCTAGTGTTGGTCGCTTCCACTTTCTGTTTACATGAACCTCAGTCCAAAACCGGCGTGGAACCTGATGGGGCATGGGGTTTCGGTAAATCTCCTTAACCCCTACAACGAGTCCTTTATAGTCTGACTCCGGAAAAGTAATTTCTTGCCCAATTTTGGAGAGATCCCGCCGCCTAAGAGTAGTAGTAGCAGGATGTCGATCCACGTTAACACTTTCCTTCTCATAATGGTACCTCTTACCAATACTACCAAAGGGGGCGTAGGCAATTCCTCCGTCCACTTGATATTTCAACTGAGCCCTTGACTACGGTTGTCATTTTGACTAACTCGATTTTTAGACTGCGTAGGCGAGCAGGCGGGGCTTACTTATAACCATTAATTTTAATTATCGCTCAAAATTTTCGTCAACGAGAATCCTCGACCCAAATCTCATATTCTCAGTCCGACATTCACCAGGTGTCTCCATGAGAACTTTTCTTAATAGTTTCGACCAGTGACACTCGAGTGTCGGCTCTTATCTAAAAAAAATTAATTCAGCGATTTATCCTTTCTCTCTTTTTTTTTGTCAAAGGATATAAATCAATTCTATAATTGCGCTTTTGTTCCCAAAAACCTTAAAATGTTATCAGTTCACATATCGTCGGCAAAATCGCTCGACCTAGCTTCGTCCATAAAATCCAGAAATTTACCAGATGTATTTCAAGTATACAAAGAATCAGAGGCCATCATTTTAAAAAAATCTTTTTGGCCCGACTTCCCTTCCACATCCCGTATTTTAAATAGCAATTATCAATCAGTGTCTCCATTTCGGTCTTGTCTTCGTAAAATCCTCCACTGACTTGAATGTTCTTACACCATATCTCCTCATCTCTCGTGGGTTAAAATAATCCAGATGGCTTTCTCGGCTAGATTCCTTAAAATAATAAAGTCGTTTTACTTCAAGTCAGCCCTATTACCCCTTTTATTCACGGAAGAAAACAAACTTTCTGAATTTTAATAAAATTCTGCCACGTCCCTTGGTATGTTTATCGGGCTATCTCTTAATTCTTCCAGCGTCTCATAGTATTACATCTCTCACAGTATAGCTATTGAGCTATCCTTTAAACCTTCTAGTGTCTTATAGTGTCACATCTTACACTTCTTCTCATAGTTACACACAAATCCTCATAAATTAACAAAGCTGTTTATCGTGCATCGTTTTACTTCTACTATTTCATACAGTACAAAAGTCTTTCGTCTTTCTTATGATATCATGCAATGTTTTTAAGAGTCCTGCCTTTTTTCTGTTGTATCATGCAATGTTTTTTCATTCAATAAAAGAATAAAAAAAAACATTGCATGATATAACAAGGGAATGTTTAATTATCATGCAATGTTTAATTATGGTGTTCACACCACCCCTTACCAATTATTAAACCATTATATAGGGAGTCTCAACATCACTTACTTCGTTCCAACCAACACCTATATTTCTATTTGTTTTATGCTTTGCACTTTTTGTCACTTTCTTCTCTCCATAATAGGAGTTTTTGGTTTCTCTTTAATGGATGTCGGCTTTACTTCCAATTTTTCTCTTTGTCTTGCTTCGATCTGTTTTGGGTTTGGGCATAGCATTCCTTTCTCGAGCTGTTGCATACTCGCCAAAATATCATTATTTGATTTCTTCTTATCTCTTTTTAACTCCCACATCGCTGTTACTATAGCATCATAAATAAGTACCTACTAATGCTGACCAGTTTATTATGGTCTTATTATTTTCTTTCTAAACTGTACTCTCCTCTCCCAAAGTAATTAATTTGTCTTTCAATTGGTCCAGACTAATTCTCTCCACTGGATTTAATAACTTCGGCATCTCCTTTAAGGTAACTTCAGGGAATTTGTTTCATACTGATTTCCATAATTCCGTGCAATTAATTAAACTCCTTTCAATTATCTCTATAATTGAATCTTTTCCTCATATTTTACTTTAGCCTGGTAATTTGGGGCTAGTGGGGTAGATATTCCAAATGCCGAACGTCCCAGGGGTAGTTCTATTAAGGACAATGGTGGGTGGGATTCTACCCTCAACATTTTAGTGGATTTTCTCCGACATGCCCTGGACAGACCAATCTGCTTCTGGGCGGCAACTGCCCAGACTCCATCAGATATACTGATAGCTTGTGGTAGCACTGCATTTGTAATATTTCTACTTGGCAATTTTATTTAATCTCCTCTCGCCTTTAAACAGTTCAAGCACACATAAATAACCAAAGTGCATTATAGTATTTCCCTAACACTTCAGTTGTGTCCACCGGTAACATGATGGGGTCACTCAGCCTGTATCGTCAATAATAATCCCTTCAAGTGACCAGGAGTCATTGTGTTTGGGGATAAATGTCCTAATGATCACAAATCCAGTTGAGATCTCACACGCTCTAACAAAATCGTCAGGGACTGACTAGTCTGTCGCACCTTATTAGTAATAGTCATTAATTGTAAATGCTACTGTATAAAACCACTTAATTCTTGTAATTCAGCTGTCACATCTACTTGCTGTGTTAACTCTCTCGCAGGTTATTTATTCTTCGCCGGTTCTAACCTTGTCACATTCAATATCGATACACTTTTCTTTTGTCACCTGGGTTAGAACTCACTGATCCTTTTCCACTTCTCCCAGTTTTTTTCTTATAATCTTGACGTCATCTTCAGTCACTGTTCCAAACAGGACACTCAGCGCTTTTCCAACAATGGGCACTACTACTCTATTTCGTCTCATTTGCAACAGTTCAATTCCTTTCAGATAACTCCTCATATATTTCCAAAGGGCTCCCTCTAAAGCCGTTTCTTATTCCAAGGAATACAAAAGCCTAAGGTATGTACCTCTCTGCCCCGGCATACTTTTGTGCTACCTTTACCCTGGCTATAATCAGTTTATTTATTCCCCCCCCCCACCATTCCAATTTGTTCAATATTAAATCGCACGGGTTTTAAAACTATCACGAATCTTACCAACCATTTTGAGTTTGTTATTATCACTTCACTCGATTTCTTGAAAATCGTGTTCCGGTTCCTATCATCGCCATCATCATCATCATCATGATCATGATCATCATCATGATCATCATCGCCATCATCATGATCATCATTGCCATCATCATCATCGCCACCATAGCAATCATCATCATCATGATCATCATCAGTAGTTCACATTTCCTTTATACCAGCCATCCTTGCAAGGGTAACAAAACAAGATTTCCTTGTTTTACTTATCTGACTGCTCATCTTTTGCTTAGTTTCGTACTTAATTATTTTGGAGCGCTTTCACTATTTCTTTCTGTTAGTTTCCTAATTTCAAATTTTTCTTCTTTTAACCACCTTTCAGTAGATCGATTGAACTCAGAAAGGTGCGCGGTACTTTCGCCCCAAAGGTCGTGCCTCATCGATACTACTGCCGGACACACACGGGCCCATGTACAACCCAACGACAGCCCCAACAAGTAATTTCTTCCGCCCACCGTGACTTGCGATTCACACCTCTGTCCTCTCCAACCAATTTCTACCATTATGTTACTGGATGAATTAGTTTTATGAACCCGGTGTTGTTGCACACCGAATCCACCCATCCCATCCCATCCTCCTTACTTTTAAGTTTCAATTAGCACCGTTAACTGTCAATATGATTCCGGAAAATCTTCCTTTCAATGTGCGCTGTAATCACTTCCGTGACACTCGGTCAATTTAAATCTCGTGGCTCATAAATCAGATCCAAATAATCCACTTCATTAGTAATAAGCCACTATTACTAAAATATTGATCATTTTAAATTCACAATATAAAACCGATATTTCCCTTCTTGTGTCTCAAAAACGCCTCACATCGTAGCGACTTTACAGGTTAACACCACATCACCTCCACACCCAGCAACGGGGTGGTCCCCACGTTTAAAACCGATCTCACCGGCAACATTGAGTTCGAATCTATCCAATAATCAATCGGTAGTCGATATCAAACCCTCTTAAGACAATAAAGTAATTCTCCGAACACCACTTTTTCATTCAAGTTACGAAAGAAAAAAGAATCACTACTGCCTTCTTTCCTTTTAAAATGCCAGAAATGTTTTTACTTCAACAGGTAGCTTGTAAAATCTGATTTTAATTTAATTCCCCCACAAAAACTCATTTTGGCCGTTCCTCTCAACAATAACAAAGGCTTTTTACGATAAAACATTTTTCGTCATTAAGTTAAGCCCGCCTCTTTCTTTTTCATCATACCAAACTTTGGTGAGTTAAAGAATGAGATGATTTGTCTTAACCATGTGCGACTGTTTTGGGAGCGCTAAGTTTAGCGCCCCCGCAAACCCGGCAAGGTTTGAAAGAGGGCTAGCCTCATGAGATTCGTACTATGAAAGCTTTCAAGTTTTCGTTTTTTATCTTTTTTTGACGCATGCCCAAAAGCTGTAAAAGGACCGCTGTTGTTCTCAACGTATGTATGTCCATCAAAAGAAGGTGTAGCGTCTGTTACAACATGTTATCTTTTGGTATTGGTCTATGAGAGATGTCTTTTTTGTTTTCTTACAGTGGTGTTCACCCTGTACAAGGCCCGGTGGCCACTCGAGGTAGAGGTTTACAGAGTAAGAGGCACAACTTATGCGGATATGCGTGTAAGATAATGGTTAACCCTTGACTTGAACAGATTAAGATTGTAGTGATCGGGGAAGCAACATCTTGGGAACCGGTTCCACAAAGTAGTTTGTGAGAAGCAGCAGCTTGAGTGGAACTTACATTATAACAGGAGAATATGAAGAGAATGAGGGCGGTGCACTACAATGTGCACTACAATGAACCGGTCTTAGTCCTGTTAGGACTGGTGAAACTGAGTGTAGTTCATCTGAACACTCTCCATAGAAACAGCAATAGAGCAATGGGAGGTCTGTGATGTCTCGTCCGTGAAAAGGTGTTGCAAAAATAATTCGTCACCTTAAAAGGACGCGAAGATATCTTTGAATTCTATTGAGAGTGGGATGTAAGGACTGGGTTTTTACCGCCCATATATCACAGTAGTTCTCCATTTTCGACATTATTTAGTTCTTGTAAGGGTAGACGATAGCAGGTGGGGTCAGATACTTGCTGGAGCGGTACAAGGAAACGGACAATTTTCACAGCACCTTTAGCGATAGATCGTATGTACGAGTTCCACTTGAGGCTCGAATTGTGAGTTTAATTCCCCATAGGCGCTCAAGGCACGGGGCCTGATTGGTGAATGTTCTAGGTCTGATTGGCTATGGTGGAAGGTCACTCGTTTTGATTTTTGAGGCATTGAATGTGACAAGTCAGTTTTTTCTCTAATGAGCCACTAGTGCTTAGTCAGAGGAGAGATCAGCTGACAGGTCATGGAGGATTTTGGAGATGCACCCATATGCCGTTGTATCATCAGCAGTGATATTCACAAATGATCGGAGTATACTCTTAGGCAGATCATTTATGTAGAGGAGGGAGAGGGTTAGACTGAAAAGCGAACCTTGGGGGACGTCCGCGTTGGTCAACTGGGACATGGAGAACTAGCCGTTTAACAACTACCTTCAGGGACCTACCCGTTAGGAAGGACTTTATAACTTTGAAGACTCTTCCAGTGATTCCATAGCTATAAAATTCTCCATTCCATTAAGAATCCATTCTGATACAAATATAACAGTTTTGGGTGCAGTGTGTTTGAAGAAGGCTGAGAGAGGACTTTTCCTCCATTTAAAGATCTTAGGTCGTCCCAGTCTGCTTTCACGTACCGAAAAGTCTTTCTATGGAACATTCTATATCTGGCGCTAAAATGTCTTTTCCCTAAATAAGTAAGGCAAAATTCTTCCAGTATCATCTAAACTGATATATATGTTTATTTTATTTTATTTATTTATTTTTTTAAATTGGTTTCCCAGAAAATGATATAAATAAAAGAATTAAAACAGATTCTGACTTTATTTTTTTTATAATACAAATTTATATTTAAAAACTCTATTTTCCGACAGATTACTACTGTTAAAAGTCAAAGGGAGATAACTCCTCGAGTAAAGAAACAAAAATCACAGTTGTCTTTTCATCGCTTGAAAGCTACGCCATGACTCATTATTTTTTAAAGAATAGACTTCACTCTTTACAAGGCCCCAAAACTACAGTATAATAGGTAAGAGGCACAATTTATGTAGATATATGGAGAAGATAACGGTTAACGTTAGACTTAAGTTAAGATTATAGTGATCGGGGAAACATACTCTTGGGAATCGGTTCCACAAAAAAGAGTTTCATCGGAAGAAGCTGTTCGTGTGGTATTTACATCGCATCAATAGTAGAAATTAATGCAGTGATTACCCAAATATACAATCCCTACAGTTAAACAATAATCTTGTAATATATTTTTTTCACAGTTTTAGATCATTTTGTGTAATACACTTGAAAAAGAAATTGTGGAATACACCTGGAAATAAAGAAAGGAAATAACCTTTCTATTCTGGATGTCCTTAATTTTTTCTTTCTTATCTGTATCTGGAGTTTACAAATTGGATCTCATCAAATGTGGACCGCCATGCCCGTCCGGTTTTTCCATTGACACCACTATTATTTTGAGTGACTACCTTCACTTCTTAGCAATGTTTACTCTTTAAAAAAAAAAAAAAAAACGCTGATAAGAATTGGAAAAAAAACAAAAAAAAAACAAAAAAAAAACAAAACAAAAACCAAAAAAACCAAAAAAACAAAACCTAAACACATGAAAATAAATTTATACATTTTTTTTTTGTTCTTGAGAATTTAAAACAAAAATATTAAACACTATTTATTACAATTCTAATCATCGCTTCTAAAACACTAAACATGGCTGAGGAGCAAAGATAGTTAAAATAATAGCAGTGTCAATGGAAAGACCGTCTTTTTGACACTCCATTTATTTTGCACCCACGAAGATCCGAGTTTGTCAAAATTATACCATTGTCAATCTCTGTCTGTCTGTCTCTCTCTTTTATATTTTTATCGTAGTTCACGTGGTAAACATAATATATAGACACCGTGTATGCATCCTCTACTCAGTGACACACAAATTCGCCACGTACAGGTCTTGTCCGCTAACCAGTGGAGGAGGTTTCACACTGGCATCATTTTGACATCGCAAAATATATACCCTATGATTGTTATAATTTTAAATAATATAACAGGTTGAAGCTTTTATTAAATAATCAAGTTTTTTCTAAAAATATGCTATACGTGTATATAGCAAAGTTACAAATAGAAAATTAACAAAAGTTATTAAAAAATAATGATCTCTTCCGTAACAATAGGATTTCGGGGAACACCCGTTGAGACATACGGAGATAAACAGTATTACATTTTTTGAATGCAAACTCGCTTTTGGAGTAGTAGCTATTTTTTTTTTACAGGACGTTTCTCTTTTATTTACATTGTTGTAAATGTTCAATTTTTCATCGTCTTTGATCATTCTTTTAAAATAAAAGGGGAATTTTTTGTTGTATTTGAGCAGATGGAGACGGGGTCCATTAAATTTATTCTCGTTAAATCGTGATGCATACAAACATCGGAGAGATTCAAATATTCAATTGTTTTCAAATGCCTTACAGCACTCATATGAGATTAACTGGGTACCCCATAATTTAGGCCCTGTGTCACATTTAAGTTACGCTTAGTAAATCACCATATGGATATATCTGGAGTATCTTTATGATGTCCCACGTCAAAATTTCCACTTTTTGAACCATGTACGAACAGTTCTTCCAGATATGACACCATCTCGATAAACGGCACATATACTTTTTGCCGTTTGTACGGGAGTGAAAGAGAATGATATGACTTTAGAAGGAACCGGAAACCAAATCTTAAACAGGAAACAGCTCTTACGCCTCTTCAAAAGACCGGAGAGGTGTGTGAACCGGACGATAGGCGAACATATCTACTCCTACTGAGGAAAAAATAGCAAATAAAATTTTACACTTTAGACAGAGACGTTAGGAGTTCAGGTAGACTTTAGAAGGAACCGGAAACCTTAAACAAGAAACAAGGAATAAACCTCTACTCCTATTCAAAAGAAAGGGGAGGTCTGTGAATCGGACGATAGGCGAACCAATCTATTTCCATTGAGGAGAAAAAATCGCAGTTTAGGCGGAGACGTTAGAAGCTAAGATTTGAGGTAGACTTTAGAAGGAACCGGATACCCAATCCTAAACAGGTAACTGGTGATAAAAACGTAGTAATGCATTGATAAACGCTACGACCTTTTGTTCCAACCTCATTGTCCTCTATCCCATGGAGTTTTGTGCTCTTTGGTCAATTCTTGAATACACCGATTGCATCCATTGCACAGGGTACCCCACAAAAAGGTGCTGATGCAGTACAAACGAATAAAAATTAATTTGGTCGCACGAAGTTTATACATTTATTATTACTTTAATATCAGTAAATATGAAAAAATTGGATAAAAATGTACTCATATTTCCAGTATGGTAAAAATGCACCCTATAATTACCTATGTAGTATTTAGCCAGTCTCCACCCCTGAGACCCGATGTGACACAAGAGAGATGATAACTCTACCCGGCATAGTTATTTTACCTAGGTACTTTTAAAAATATTTGAGGATTTAATAGCTTACCGTACTGGCAAATCCAAGTCGCCGGCTCTGCGATGTCAGTTTTCTGTCTGTCATATTTTGAACCAATGATTAAATACTAGCTTAAAAGCCGCCCTATCGGGCGGCATTTAAACTAGCTCTTGTGGAGGGTTCTTGATTGAGCCTTTATCACAGTTGGTAGGAAGGAGTAGATGCGATAGACAACAATAAACTACAGAAGAATTCAAAATTGATCGCTGCATTTAAGTATTGCATTAATATTTAAGCTTACCTTTTGAAAGTTCAATGATAATTCCTCTGTCGTCACTTAATTTAAAAACATTTTGATGTATGTAGGTCCTTAATCTCCGTACAAACAATTATTTTTATTTAGTGGGTGATTACGCAATTAATTTCGACACTTTTCAAATTTATTTCCAAGTTATAAAAAATGTTACCGTCCAAAAAAATTCGTCTCCAAAAATTACGTAAAAAATCGCCGTAAACAATCAGAGTAGTGAAAATTTGGGAATTAAAAATTTCAGGAATGCAGTTCCGGTCCGGAATAATTTTAATTTACTCACAGAGTCGGTCTGATTCCAAAATGGCATGATATGTTGGGGTACGGACTCCAGGAGTAAAGTTGAAAAAGTGTGACACACTGACATTCGCATTTATTATATAGATTTGTAGTTATTATTAATTACATTTTCAATAGTTTAGCACAATTCTATACTTATTTACATTAGAAACAACTTATACTTGCCACCAGAAGCCACAAGACATCTCAACTCCAAGCTGATGTTTCAGGGCTACGTTCAAAAGCGGAAATGGCGTGGCCACTATTAAACAGTCCGTTATTTCACTCCAACCAAAACGATAGTGCTACTAGCATGCAAGAGGTTAAAGAGAGTAAAAGTACGAGAAAAGAAGGGTGCTTGAGGAAAGGATAAAGAAAAGGACGAAGATCAGAAGATGTCGAGCGGCATTACATTTATATTTTGGAAGATTATGATTATCAGAGAAGCAAGTAAAAGGAAGGGAGTTCCACTGTCGGGAAGTGCGAGAGAAAAAAGCTGTTGGAGTAGAAAGGCGGCGACATTTAACTGTTTCGACAGTAAAAGAGTGGGACCGAGATGCCAACCTAGTAGGACGCTTAAATGTATGCAATTGGGGCACCAGTCAAAGTAGTTCGGCAGAGGAGTTGCCATGAAAATATCTGTAGAAAAGACAGAGAGAAGCCATATCACATCTGTGAAAAAGTGACTAGTCGAGATGCCAATTCAGGGTTCTATCACACTTCAGATCCGTCTTTGGATGAATATATTATCGATTACCTTTTGGCATTATTAGAGTAAATAACATTATCTATTTTTCAGGGCCGGTGCGTACTCTTCCCGACTGAGGGACCTCGCTATCTTATCAACATTTGCTTTTTTTCTACCTACAATTATATACGTTACAAAGCATGAAGTTAAAAGATTGAAGAAATTAAAAGATGAAAAAATTTTGTGAATTTTGACGTTGTTCGGGGGTCTTTTGGGGTTTTTTCGTCCAATTCGCAAAAAGTACTATATAAAATTCACTATTTTTTATCCATACTTTTGAATGCATTAAAATTATTCATCTTTTTAACAAGAAAAATTCTCAATTTGATGTTAAAAATTGCCGCAAAACGTTGTCGACTTATTTAAGATGGAAAGATCTATATTATGACGTCTCGAATTTGTATTTTTAGGTACACCAGAAGTTTTTTTTTTGCAACACGCCGACGCGTGTTGAAATCCTCAAAGTATTTCGTATTGTTAAAGTTATCGCTAATATTTTTGTCGAGATTTACAAATTCAACATTTCCTTCAATTTCGTAAACCAATCGATGAAATTTAAATAAATTGACTTGTTTGGAAAATACTTTGACAAACAACCTACTACGCGGTTCGATAATTTCTTTAATTTAATTTTATAGGGCTTCATGATAAAAAAATATTTTGTAAGAAAATTTCTTTTTTCCTTTTTAATAGTGAAGAATAAATTATTAGGATTTCTTACTCTTGAGCATGCAACGTACAACTGGCTATGCATAAATATTACTTTGTGGAGGCAAATTCCAGCTTTTTGATGCGTTTTGCCTTGTGATTTATATAAAGTTCTCCTAAACGCAGGGCGAAGTGCAGACTGGATTCTTGTTAAAAAATAGTGTTTGCAAAGTTATGAAAAACATTAAATGTAAATAAAACAAATAATTTCGACTAGTTTAAGCAGCTTACATAAAATTATATTTAAAACAAATTAATATTGTACTTTGTATTCCCTTACCTGTTTGCACTTCTCTCTAAAATTTGGTTTCGATCGGTCAAGATATGACTATTTTAGAGGGTGTGAAGTACGGACTAACGGAAATCCCAGAATCTGATGGTGAGATTGTATTTATTTTCAATTTTTCTAGTTGAATCGTTCGCCTATATTGCATGATAATTATTGTTTATCATTAGGTTACAATAAAATTTGTATTTTACATTAAATTTGAAATTTGAGATGAAATTATGAAATTTATGAATTTATGAAAATTTATTATGAAATTTAGGAATTATGAAAATTTATTATAAAATTTATGAATTATGAAACTTATGAAATTTGAGCTGTAGTAGTAGAATGTAGAGATCCCATACATCAGAGAGCGGTATATCATAGATTAGGGGTCGCATAATCGATTATGAGAGGGCATCATAAATTACGTTGGTGTATAATAGATTCGTGGGAGGGGACGATACCCTTGGACCGGCTCTGCCTAATTTAGTAAAACAGGGAATACAATAAATACAGTTTTTTTTTTTTTATTTCGCTTTCTCGTTTTCATTAATTTTTCGTCCAGGCTTCATTCCCGAATCATTTTTTGTGGTGGGTGGTGATCCATACTTGCTCTCAGCTGCCCTACTGACGTTTTGTTTAGCAAACTCTATTCTAACTTGAAGCGAATAGTGTACACCTGTTTTCTATGCTTTGACGCCATTCTGTTCATTCATCAAAGGTTATCCTCCGCTGAATGATAAGATTGGTTGAGGTCGTCTGCTTCGATGACGACAGTTGGTTTGCTTTGCTTTGCTTTGCTTTACGGCATATCAACCTCAATAGGTTATTTAATGCCGACAAGATTTTTATTGCTGGTAATGTATTTCTTCAAAAATCCATTTCTGGAAATATTTTTCCTTGAAGAAATCTATAGATGGTCATATTTTTTCCATAGCTGTTTGTATTGCTGGTATTTTTTTTAAAGTACTGCTGATAATAATTTTTCCTTCAAAAATTATTGCTGGTAATAATTTTTTTTATTACAAAGTATTTCTGGCATTAAAACCTATTTTTACAGAAGTTTGGGTGTTAACTATTTGCCAATAGATGGAACCCTAACAGGTGCTACCACCCCGGGTCAGGGTGGACCTGGGAACACCAGCAATTAAGAGGTGGTTCCACGCTCTTCAAAACCTCCTGATCAGAGGACGTAGTTTATCGTCTTACCCAGGACGCAGATGTAGTTTATTGTCATACCCAGAACGGGATGACGATAGTTGCCTTATTTGTCTGCAGATGGCATCGGTAATGCATCATCACCATAGACAAACATGGTGGATAGTAGGTACCAGGAATTGACAGTACATTTGGTCTACTGAGGGGTAATAAGGCTGGTATACTTTATGTACACCCTTGAGCAAATTAATTGAAACAAAACGAATAATTCCGTTATTATTAACTGTTTTTTTTTCGTATTTTTCCTGTGAAACATAACCCAGTGCACATGTTAGTACTTCGTATGTCCATTCCACAAAGTCGTTCCTTGCAGATTGACGACAAATTCGCAATTGGATTTAAATCAGGAGAGGTTTCGGGCCAGTTTATAGTACTCTGATTTGCTCACTAGTAAGGCTTGCCAGTGTGTTCGTGTAGCGTTACAAATTTTCGTACGCTTCATTGGAGCAACGACCATCGAAGACAATGGCTGTAGGACAACTAAACGACAGTCGTGACAACAATGCCTGGATGTGATAAAAATCTGATACAATCATGGATGACGCAGTATTTTTCAAGGTCAAACAGATTTCATCATACACCCCGAAAATAGATTCATATTACTGCAGACCACTGCAAATGACCTAATCTGAGGAAAAAATAGAAATCGATTACACCCTGTCACTCCAGTGGGTCTAAAGCTGACCGTATGGTGAAAGAAAGGAAACTAAAGCGTTTGTTTCGATTAATTTGCACTGCACAAGGGAGTATATATGAAACTGTTATGGTAATTTCCCCATGCACGCATGGACCCTCTCAGCTATAAATAAGAGCAGGTACTGCCTTTTAGGGGAGGGTAGTTTCCAACAGTCAGCTCTGACAGTCGGACCGAATATTCTTGATGTAACACTTTCGTTTGTATTACTGTTTAACTCAGTTTTTCTCTTGTGTCTTTATTTTTGTCCCCTAACAAGGCCACAACAGAAACATAACTATCAGCCTCTATTATGTGGTTGAGGATGGGGTTACAGTAACACCAAAACAAACGTAGGAATAATATTCTTCAAACTCTTACGCAAACACTTCCCGGAATCAAGCACCCTACACAAAATATTCAACAAAAACACAGTTAAAATCAGCTACAGCTGCACCGAGAACATGGCACAAATAACAAAAAAGCACAACAGGAAAATTACCAACAAACCACACGAACCACGAACAAATTAAACCCACGTACAACTGCAGAATAAAGAACGAATGTCCTTTAAACGGAAATTGTTTACAAAACAACGTAATATACCAAGCCACGATAAAATCACCAGATAATGAAGAAAAAGTATACATAGGAGTAACTGAAGGACCATGGAAACAAAGAAATTATACACACAGAACATCTTTCACAAATAGCAAATATGCGAACAGTACAATGCTTTCTAAGTATATCTGGGGAATTAAAAACAAAACGCACATCACACCAAACATATCTTGAAAAATAAGGAAAAGATCATCAGCCTTCAACAATCAACCAAAAACTTGCAAACTTTGCTTGGAGGAAAAAATAGCTATCATTACTTTCCCAGACCAAAATAAATTATTAAATAAAAGATCCGAGCTCATCTCAAAATGCAGGCATGAAAACAAATTTTTACTACGTTACTTAAAAAATTGAAAACGAAAAAAACAAAATAAAAACAAATAAATAAACAAATAAACAAAATAACAATAGAATAAGCTAAATTAATTAATCCAAACAAATTACCAAATCAGACCTGTTAGAATAGACGAAAAAGAATAATAATAATAATAACAAAAAAAAGAAACGAACCCAAATAAATAAAGTAAATAATAAACAAATTAGCAAACCATTATGACCAAAATATTAGTTAGACTAAAAAATCGAACCAAAAAAATCGGACGAAAAAAATACCTATAACTGTTATATAACGATAATAATAATAATAATAATAATAATAATAATAAATAAATAAATAAATACTACGTTACTTAAAAATCGAAAAACCGAAAAAGAGAAAATATACAAGTAAAATAAATTAACCTAAATTCATCCAAGTAAATAAATAAACAAACCAATCCCGATAAACTTACTGTTAGTAAAAACAAATAAAAATAATCAACCAAAATAAACACAAATTAAAAACTGTTCCTGCCAAAATAATATTTAGAACAAACCACAACAATCAACCCCAAAATCGAATAAATAGCTTTAATTAAATTCTCAAACCAAAACAAAACTATTAAATAAGTGACATAAACAAATTTTTACTACGTTAATAAAAACATCGATTAAATAAATAAATAAATAAAATAAGAAACAAAAAATAAAAACAAGCAAAATAATTTAACCCAAATAAATTAATAAACGACTTCCGGTAAAACAACTGCCATAATAGACTTCCCACAATGCACCACTGACCCGTATATATATATAAATAGCCGAGAAAAATAACAGCACATGTGGCCTGACGATTGCATATAGCATGAAACAGACTGTCGCCTCTAAGTGTTGACTTCTATGTTCACTTTTATATTTACACGCGCTCTGATATTGAGCACTTTATCCCATAAATATACCACACCTTACGACTATATTTCTTTATATATATATATATATATATATATATATATATATATAGTGGTACGCGATTGGAAAAAACGTAGGTATTTCGGCTTGTAGTTGATCAAACCAATACCCAAGGAAAAATGAGGAATAAAAAAAGAAAGAACAAAGGACTTGAAATTGAGGCGAAAACAATCGTCCAGAATTCAAGCTCAGAGTCGAAAGAAAAAAAAAACCTTCCAAAACGAGTAAAGTAACTAAGTGGTCAATACACGAAGTAGAGCCAGGTAAACATACGGATATATATATATACATATGCAATTTTTTATATATATTATTTATATATTATATATGCACGGTACTTATTGGAAAGTGCTCAATATCAGTGATAGATTTAATATATTTAGTTGGATTGGTGTGAGTTTGTGACTCTGTGTTTCATGTCAGACCGCACATAGCGTGAAACCCAGAGTCACCAACTCACACCAATCCAACTATATATATATATATATATATATATATATATATATATATATATATATATATATATAAATCATACTTCCCCAAGCAAATCATTTGACCCAAAGCAAAGCAACAAAGCCACTAAGATGCAGGGTGTTACTGAATGTGAAAAGAAATTCATTAGTAAGGGGCGCGAACAATAAAAGAAAAACGTAATTAAGAAGACCGAAGATAATGATGGATATTACATTTAAATATTTGATGATCAAACTTCACTATTCTGAATGATGACATTTTTCTAAACGCGACTTTCTGTACGATTCATGCATTGTGGATTTTAAAAATGTTTTTCCGTTAAAAGTAAAAATGTGGGGGTGAATCACATGCGTTTTTGTCATCTGTTCTAAGAAAAAGATTTCAATCGTGTGTCACAGCGCGCTTTTGAACTTGTGAACGTTTTCTTTAAAACAGAGATCGTATCTGTCTATATCTCTGTGATAAAAGCCTTGACTGTGCCCTATTTGGTCTCTTTACCCATTTTTTCACTTTCAACGTTCTCTACCTTCAAGCCCAGCTCGATGTGCTACACACAACCCTTCCTGCAGAAGACGAGGCCTGTCCTGGCAGCTTTCTCGTTTCTCCCCTGGAAACCGCCGGAGAAATCTCCCTTCGAGACATATATCAAAGGAAAACATACGCACACAACCCTTTCTGTAGAAGACGAGACCTGTCCTAGCAGTTTTACACTCAGATTTTTCGTTCCTCCCGTGGGAACTAGCGGAGAAATCTCTCAACAAAAACAACTACCATACTCAAATATTTACTTAACTGGGAAGTACCCCCACCCCGAAAAATGCTACTATTTTTGCACTCTCTTTCAAGAAGAAATAAAAGTTGTTGAACAGTTATTTCAAGACATTGGTTTTATTTATTTCACTCACACTGCCGAGCACAAACACACAGGAAAACTTCCCACATATAAGCCTACATTAATCATTCATATGTAATAAATACCGTTTAGCCCGTTAGTATATACCATATATATTGTAGTTTTCGAGCATTAGTGATAAATAGTAGGCAGCTTCCTACCCGTACTGTAAGTCATTTGTTCGTTTTGGTATATCGTACTGTATCTTCACAATTTATATTTTTATTACAATAAATATAATACTAGTTACGGCAACTTGTGATTAGTTGTATGGTATAACAAAATGTAGACGGACAATATATATATCCTGATATATTGGTAGTGTGGAATAAAGTAATATTATGAGAATGAATTTGTTTCAGGAATGGTGTTGGAAAGTTGATGGAACAAAGATAAAGATATAGTATTTCGTTCCGACTATCGAAAATAAAAACAGCTGACACCGCTTCTGAAAGGTCAAGGTGTAGAGAGGAGTTTACCAAGACACGAGATACAATCACAAAACCCAGACATTTAAACCTACATTTATCATTTATATGTAGTAAATACCGTATATCCCGTTAGTATCATACCATATATATATATATATATATATATATATATATATATATATTAAGACATTTTTATGTTTATACATTCTTTTTATACATACAAATATTTAAGTAAATGCTCTGCTTTTTATAATAAATAGTATTAAACATTAATATTAAATATAAAAAGAATGTATAAGCATAAAAATGTCTTAAAGATATATATATATATATATATATATATATATATATATATATATATATATACTAGCAGCATGGCCCGGCGTTGCTCGTGCTTGATTAAAAAATCGTACGACTCATACAGCAATCGCTATCACTTGACTTAAAATATTTTTTCCCTTCCTTTTAAAGGAGTGCCCTTTTCCGTGCTGATGTTGCTACATGCCTTACTTCTTGCCTATCTCACACTGCGAATGTTTTCGAAGCTCTATACTAAACATTAAATCTGTTACGAAAAAAGAACTAAGCAAAATGAACACAAAACGATCAGCTTTAAAAAAGGACTCGTAACTGGAAAAACCGAATGAAAAAAGAATGTTAACAACAAATACTTTTTCACACCCAACCCAGTTCTGCAGAATCAGAATCAATATTGAGTTTAAGCAAGCGAATGAGCCAATTGGAGTAAAGTGCCATGCAGATTTAAATTTTTCCTACTTGTGACGAATGTAGCTATCGATATTTTTTGCATTGCTAGTGTCAGTCAGCTGTTGGCTCTCACACTGGCCAATAGAATCTTCCTGCCTATTCGTGGCAGCCAGCAATAGGCTCTCACTCTGGCCAGTAGAAAATGGCCGCAAACTACATGAAAATTGCCGTAGAAGCATGAAAAAAAATGATTATTACCACTATCGATGGGAGTTGGAAAATGCAACCAATACAACTAAATATATTAAATCTATCACTGATATTGAGCACAATAAGTACCGTGCATTTTTAGTATATAAATAATATATATAAAAACGTGCATATGTATATATATATATTTATATAAATACACATTTCCACACACACACACACACACACACATATATATATATATATATATATATATATATATATATATATATATATATATATATATATATATATATATATATAATATGCTGTATATCCTCGTACTTAAAGACTGCAAGAGAAAAGACACCAGAAGGGAGATTTCCTCACCCTAGGATACAGAACATGGGAGGCTAGAGACAAAATAAAAGGAGTAAAAAAAAAAAAAAGACATACAAGGTGATGAGGCATTATTTGGATGATGCAGACATTTGAAACCCCAGTGTAGTTGGCAACCACTTTACAATCTAAGACTAAACAGAGCAAAGCAGGGAAATTGCCTGTCTTCCATTGCCGATTTGAAAGCGGAACTCTATTGATTAGCAACGAATGAAAGAACCCCGTCTGCACTCTGCTACTGATTGTGTCGGATAACTAAAAGATGTAAGGTGAACCCTCTTCAAACATGTTTCATTGGATATCATAGACATATTATGTCTATATATTGGAAAGGATCATTAAAAATGATATTGACATAATATGTCCCTATTATTTAATGAAACTTATATATATATATATATTTATATATATATAGATAGATAGATAGATAGAGTGCGATACGTAAATTTTCCCTATTTTATATTTTTAATTTTGCACATCCGCGTTATTTTTTGATTTTGTTTATTGCACAGTATAGTAGGGCCAGTTAGACACCGTCTATGAGAAAAAGAGCACCATGTTGCAATTCACTTTGAAATTTGGCAACCGTATGCTGTACTACTTGACATTATCGATGGAAGCTCCAATACGAACATTTCAGAGTGTCTGGCCGCCAATCTGAGAACAGTGCAGAGGATTCGGTGAAGAGCTGGTTGAGTATAATGGTGATTACGAAGGTGTTTGGATCATTAGTGATGGCGACGTTATACTTCTATTCATCTTCCCATAGGGCCTCAGACGCAACATGGAGGCCTACATCAATTCTCTTAAGGAGTTAGTACTGCACCGGCTCAAGATGGTAGCTACTGGATGACCCCATGTCTGAAAACAGGGCACTGCACCATAACAGACAAGCAAGAAAACCCGGTAATGGCTGTCAGATAATTTCTTCGACCACATCACCCCTTACATCTGGCCATCTAACTCCCCAGACTGCAATTCCTTTGATTATTATGCGTTGGGGGCACAGTTGAGCAAGAGACCAACAAAACTCCTTGTAACACCAAAGATGAACTGATGGTAAGGATTATGGAAGCATGCACCAACTTAAACAAGGATACCATCCAGAAGAGTTGCAAGAGATTCCGAGCTCGTCTGGAAGCCATGGTGGAAACCGATGGCAATTTTATTGAATAAATTTAGTCTTTAGTATTATTAAGATATTTTTCGTGTAATTTTAGTAAAATGAGACGTCACAGTTATTTTCATGTTTGCGTAATTTTGACGACAATTTTTCCATCGCACATTTTTCCATACGAACACATACAGGCGTACTAGATTGGCGGAAAGGTCATATTACAGTTGAAATGGCTAGATGTAACCGTATGTTCTATGCTAACTGTTTCCTCTCTCG
Source organism: Acanthosepion lycidas (assembly GCA_963932145.1). Taxonomy (NCBI): domain Eukaryota; kingdom Metazoa; phylum Mollusca; class Cephalopoda; order Sepiida; family Sepiidae; genus Acanthosepion; species Acanthosepion lycidas. Next base: position 82,042,176 of record OZ010593.1, on the reverse strand, counting down.
CACTTCTCATTTATGTAATTGTCTTCTAGCATTTTGCTTTTCAGTCAAGTTTGATCTTCAGAAATGTAAATGCAATGTCAATCGTTATCTTCTGTCTTCTTCCCGCAGAACACTGTACTGTTCTTTTATTGTCCTCTCTTCTTAATAATGTTTTTCCTTTCTTATATTCTTTCACACTAAGCAAGCCCCATCCAACTTAGTAGGTTTGTTGGCTTGCTTAGGTTGAAATGATTTTCCAGGAGTGAAATGATTATCACACACACACACACACACACACACACATATATATATATGTGTGTGTGTGTATTATCTCTCACCGGCTGCAGAGTTTCTTCCACAATGCAATCTTCAGGTGCTAAGTATAGATTGACCGTTACGTATTATAAATTTTGATAAAAATATCTGGTTAATGCAATATTGGCATATATATATATATATATATATATATATATATATATATATATATGATCATTTTTATATTTAAAGTTATGAATACTAATTTTATATTAGATATAAAGGGACAATAATGTTTTTTAAATAAAATTAAAAAAAAATCACTAAAAAAAAGAGAAATGTCACAATTTACATTAAAGATTAATATGGATCAACGTATTTCAACAGATATTTATTTTTATGCCTACATGTAACGATCAATTCATTTCTCTTTAATAAGCTAGCGTTATTTAAGTGTTTTTTCAACAAGGCATAAATTACATTTATCACATTTACTATTATAAGATTTGGCTTTTGCTACAATATACTATGTAATAATGGCTGTCTTAGCGTCATTCTTTAATTTCCAGAAATGTTTGCAAAGAGAAGGTCAATCTATGCTCAGTACCTGAAGATTGTGTTGTGTATAAAACTCGTGCTGGCGGTGAGTGATAACATGTATATTTATTAATATATACTTATTAGCTATGTTCTATTACATCGACCACTCTTTTATCGATAATAACACTATATGTACGATATATATATATATATATATATATATATATATATATATATTAAAGTAGATTTAGGCAGAATCGTTTCTTTTAAACATGTCCCATTGAACAGGAGAGACAAGGAAAATTCAATTCATTTTTATTTCAGTTTTCTTGCATTTTTCTGTTTGGCGGGTGTAAAAATATTGCATAATGAATGATGTTCAGACCACAGAGGGGTGAAACTGAAATTCGCCATGCAATTCTGATTCTCATGACCAAACTGAATATAAATCCAAACGCCCTATCTCCGTTATTGTCTCCGATATTGTGTACTGCTCCCAATACATATAGTAAATCTCACTATATATATATATATATATATATATATATATATATATATATATATATATATATATATATATAATAATTCCAAGAGGATAGAATCCAGGTAGAACTCAATGTCCAGGGCAGAGTAAGGATATAATAAAAAGGCTTAAACACTAATATTCCATGGTCATAATTTATTCCATTGGAATCGTAAATACGATCCAATTCATCAGACCTACAAATTCAAATTTTTGAAATTGTAGGTGTGATGAATTGGATCGTATTTACGATTCCAATGGAATAAATTATGACTATGGAATATTAATGTTTAAGGCTTTTTATTATATATATATATATATATATATATATATATATATATATAAAAGGCGGGATGTGGTGAGCCTTTCACTGCTCTGTCGCTACTTTGATGGAAAATGCGTGGACGAAACACATTCCTTGATTCCAACAGGTCTAACCTTCACGAATTGGACCCACAGTGCCTCTTACATAGTAGCTAAACACCCTCATTCCATTCGTACCTTCACCGTTGAGAAGTAAATCTCCCACGAGCAGCTTCTTCCCGCGAAATACTGCTCTGTGAAAAAGACTCACAAGAGAAATAACATATATATATATATATATATATATATGAATAATGATATATGTGTAATATCTTTCATTACATTAATAGCTTAATTAATTTAAGGTATTATGTATATTTCTTAATATATATATTAAATAGCTTTGTTATTTAACATTGATCACTGTTTTTTCTTATACTAAATAGCAGGGGTCGGCAACCTACATCATGCGTGGCACACCAAGCAATTTCCAATGGCACGCAGGCGCAAATGACATAACGAAGTCCGAACCAATAAGTACTACATTGCAATGAAGATATTTATCTGTTTCAATTTTAATATATGCTAAAGTATATATGCTATATATTACTACATAAAATATATTGTAGAACGGCATGTTGAGCTTGTCTTGTATAAAAATACGTGGGCTGTTGGCACAGTGAATGATTTTAAAAACCCAAGTCGTCACAGAGCAAAAGGTTGCCGATCCCTGCTATAGAGTATTTATATGTATTTGCATGCGATCGCTCGTTTGTATACCTACCTATATTTACTCACTTGTTTATATATATATATATATATATATATATTCATAAATTCAACCCAACGAAGGCAATAAAGCCATTAAGATGCAAGATGTGTGTGTATGTGTGTGTGTGTATGTGTGTACTGAGTGGAGGAGAATATGAGAAAAATGAAACCTTATTAAGGAAATAAAAGAACAGAACATAAGAGAAAGCAAGATAACAATTGACATTGATATTCAAAAATTTAAAAGCAAAGAGAATTGAAATGGTAAAATAGTAAGGAAGACTGAGATCTCAAGCCTTGCTTGAAAACCAATCTAAGAGAAAGGGCAATTCTGTGTTCAAAACCGGTTGGGCATAGTGTTAACATCTCCATCCCGTACAAAGAAACTTAAAAAATGTTTTAATTATTCCAACCTAAGCAAGGAAATAAAGCCACTATGATGCAAGGGGGTTATTGAGTGTGAGAGAATACGAGAAAAAAAAACTATTAAGGATTGAAAACAATTAAAGAACAGGAAATAAGAAGACAGAAGATAACGATTGACATTACATTAAAATTTTTAAAGTTCAAAGTTGACTGGAAAGCAAGAAGCTGGAAGAGGCTTCTACAAGTGAGAAGTGCGAGAGAAGAAACAGTTAGTATAGAACTTACGGTTTCATCTAGATATTACAATTGTAAAACGATGAGACCTTGCCGCTAATCTAGTACTGCGCTTAAATAAACATTGTAACCTTCTATAGATCTAACGCATCCAATGTATCTTCTAACCGAAAACAGATTCACAATCTGTGGCGATGAAGTTCATTTAAAGTCACTGAACTTTTTCGGTATCGACTTGCCGAAATGTCAAAAACACCCCCCCCCCCACCATTTCTTTCGAATATTCATCAAGTTAACCTTTTGGTTCTTTTATCAGACCTAAAACGTGCGAAAAATTGAAAATCGTCCATAACCTGAACCTGACCTAAAGCTAAAAAAAATGTCATTATCATTTTAGGTTGGATTTTCGTTCTAAAAGAACAAAACCTCTTCCCCCAAATAGTTTCCTTCTTTTTCATTTTCAATACGATATACTGTCAAAAAGTAATAAGCGTTCGTTTATAATTACAATAAAATTTCATGATAGAAACACAAAAAGCTTACCAAAATGAAGACAAAAAGCTCTGGATACAAATCTAGTCATCAACATAGTCACCTTCATTCTCATTTTCAATACGATATACTGTCAAAAAATAATAAGCGTTCGTCTATAATTATAATATTGCTGTCACATATAGTCAAGTGCTTCCGCTATCCATATAGAACTCCTTGAAAAAAATCCAAAGAGGAATCAGCTATATTATTGGCTTCGATCTGGCGGTTCGGCTTCAGTCATTTTCCCACTGCCGTTAGGTGGCCTCTCTTTGCCTTTTCTATAAATACTTTCATGGTAATTTTTCGGATGAGCTTTTCGTTATTGTGTCTAGACACTTCGAATTACTAGACTGGCAGTACTAGACTGGCAACTAGGTCTCACCATTTTACAGTTGAGCTGGCTACATGTAACCGTAAAGTTTATGCTAACAAATTCTTTTCTCACTTGTTGACCCCGCTCCGGTTCCATGCTTTCCAACCAACTTTAATCTGCAAAAAATTAAATGCAATGTCACTCGTTATATACTGTCCTCCTGATTACTCTTCTTTTGTTCTCGCGCCTTAGTAATGTTTCTGTTTTCTAATTTTTCCACACTTTGCATCCTAGTGGCTTTACTGACTTCACTGGGATGAACTCAATTAAATACAAAAATTAAAAAAAACAAACAAATTAAAACAGAAATATTGATCGATATGTTTTTTTTACAGCTTTTCAACCCTTTATAGGTTATTTAAAGCCATAAAATATTTTTGGATCGTAAGAATTATTTCATTTTTATTTATTTATTTTTTGAGCTAATAATGATTTAGAGATAAAAGTCCTACCATTTAACCCATATATGGTGAAAAAGAGGTAGATTTGTCCCTTTTCCAAAGGTATTTATACATAAGGGAATATAACAAACCTGACTGGAATTGAACCTCAGCTTTTCGATTTACAACCATTAACCATTACACCAACCACACATCCAAGATTACAGTACCTGGTATTCCTAAGCAGTCACCCATCTAGCGTCTGACGAAGCTCTACATTACTTAACCAGTGATATATCAAGAACCGGTGTTTCAATGTGATATGGCCATAAGCTATGTTCCTGTTTCTAACTTTTTCACACCCAGTAACTCCTTGTGTCTCTGTGGCTTGTGAGGGAACTCAATTAAAAAAACACACCTTTGTGTCGCTTGTTGCTTTCTCCTTTTAAATCTAGTTATATGATTTGTTTACGCTACCCAACTAAGTTTTATGCTAGCGGTTTCTTTACTCGCACTTCTCGCCTGTTGAACTCCATTTTGGTTCCATGCTTTCCAGCCAACTTTAATCTGCAAAATTTTAAACGCAATGTCAGTTGCTATCTACTGTCCATCTGATTACTCTTCTTCGGTTCTCGCCCCTTAATAATGTTTCTGTTTTCTAATTTTTCCACACTTTTACGTCTCAGTGGCTTTACTACCTTGCTTGGGGTGAACTCGATAAAAAAATAATAGAAAAAAAAAAGCTTACCAAAATGAAGATAAAAGACTCCGGATTAAAAATTCAGTTCCTAAGATGGTCTCCTTTATCAATCATTTTACAAGTGTCGGTCCAAAATTCTTTCCTGTTCTTGAATTTAATTACAACACATTTAATTGTAGGAAACGCATAACAAAATAAGAAGAAAATGATAATGAAGTCGTCCTTTTGTTTCTTTGCTGTGGCTCTAGATATCTCGAAGGCGTTTGACAGGGATTGGTATACTGGTATTTTGCGTAAGATTCAGGGTTACGGTATTACAGAACGATTAGTCATTCCTATCAAATCGTGAAATGAAGGTCGTCCTGAACGAGTTCTCTTCAAATTCCTTCCATACGAACGTAGGAGTTCCCCAAGGTTGGGTCCTACACCGGTTCTGATCTTCAACAATGATATTCCTAATGTCATCGGTTCTCAAGTTGGCATCTATGCAGATGACACTACCATTTACTCCAATAGTAAATCCGCCAGCGTTGACAAAGTTAACCTGGCCGCTGCTCTTGAAAATGATCTCCAATCAGTGGTGAACTGGGCCAGTAAATGGCTTGTAAACTTTAACGCCCACCCCAACAAATTAAACTGCTCTCATTTAACTGCCAATAAGAAACTTCCCTGCTCCTCATCAGCATGGTTGATGCTTGACTCCGTGAGAGTGTCTCACTGTGCCTTCTTGGCTCACGTTAACAATAACTGGAGTTGGAATAATTACATTGAATTAATAGCCGCATCTTCAAGGAAATTAGGTTTACTGTGTCGTGCAAGAAGGTTTTTCTCATCAGAGTCCATCGTACACGTCTACCTACTAGAGACCTACTAGAGAGCTACTATTCGTCCATGCATTGAATATTGTTGCCATATCTGGTCTGGTGCCCTTGTTGCTCATCTCAATGTTCGCGAGAAAATCCAAAAAAGGATCTGCAGTGTAATCGGTCCTGACTTGACGTCTCGAATTCAGTCATTTTCTCATAAACCTGACGTGGATTCTCTCTGTATTTTTTACGAATATTTTCATGGCAACTGTTCTGATGAGCTATCTTCTCTGATGTCCCGACTACATGAATTTAATCTTGCGACTAGATTGGCATCTAGGTCCCACACTTTTACTGTTGAAATAGTTAAATGCAAACGCCACTTCTACTTCAGCAGTTTGTTTTCTCTCGCTTTCCGACAGTGGAACTCCCTTCTTCTTAATTACCATTTCGATAACTACAATTTAAAAAAATTAAATGCAACGTCAATCGCCAGCTTCTGATCCTCGTTTTTCTTTTATACTTTCCACAATCCCATCTATACACAGTCTTTTCCCCGACCTTCACTCTCTGTAACCCCCTGCATGCTGGTTTTCACTATATGGGTGGACTCAATTATCAAGTTAAATGACTGTTAAACAATCAACTTATTGTTGACTACAATTCTGTGAAGTTTGTATTAGATTGCTTGAAAATTGAGGGAGTTTTAAGATTAAAATTGGTGTTGAAATCGATTTGTGCTGAAATCGATTTTTTGTTTTTCGCGGTTTTTCGCTAAACGCAGTGGCATAGAAATAAAAATGAGGTATCGTTGAGCTCGTCATGCTGTAAGTAACCTACATATCGAGTTTGAACGAAATCGGAGGAAAAAAGTTGAATTTATCGATTTTTGATCGGCTTTATAGATTATTCAGTTTTTTTTTTAAATTATCGATTTTTTACGCTAAGAATCTATATCTTACATTGTACAATGTAAGATATAGATTGTACAATGTATGTGTCAAATTTGGACAAAATCGGCTGGATTGATCTCGAGTGAAAAGGTATCGCACAGACAGGCAGACAGACACACAGACATCCTCTGTTTTATATATATGGATAGTATTTTTTCTCATACATTTTCCCACTCAGTACCCCCTTGCGTCTTAGATTTATTGCCTTGCTTTGGATGAAATGATTAAAAGATGTTCTATAATAATTAACAAAATGTATTTTTACACTAATTAACGGTAACAAGATAAAAATTAAAGAGGCAAAAAAGAGAATTAAAAAAGTTCATGGAAAATAGGAATCAAAAGCAAACATTTATATCTTCGTATAAACTCCAGAGCAGTGGTTCGCGGGAAGAAACTGCTCGAGTGGGATTTACTTCTCACCAATGGAATACGATTGGGGGGGTGGTGACCGTTTAAGAATACCAGGTGCTGTAAGCTTGGATGTGCAGGTGGTGTAATGGATAATGGCTCGGAATTGATAATCAGAGAGGTGAGTTCCAATTCCTGTTGGGTTCGTTATATTCACTTACTCGCAAATACCGTTGGGAAAGGTATGAATCCACCACTTCTCCCACAGCTATGGGTTAATTAGTAAGACTTGTATCACTAAATAATTATTACCTAAAAAAAATTCTTGCAATCTAAAATATTTTCTGGATTTAAATAACCTGTAACGGGATGATAAGCCGTAAAAACGAATCAATCAATTAAAATAAAGTAATTTCTGAAAGCAGGGCCGGTGCGTACTATCCCCAAATCCAACGACGGGGGGGTATCTTAGCCCCTTTTGACTCATGATATCTTACCAACATTTGATCACCCCCCCATATTTATATACGTTACAAGTTAAACTAAACAACTATTAAAGGATAAAAAATTAATTTTGATGCCATTTTGTTTTTTTTCTTTTCGTCCAAATCTGTGAATTTATTTTGCTCATGTTAAGTCACGAATTAAAACACAATACAAAATTCACCATTTTTTTTTATCCATAACGTTGAATGTGTTAAAATTATTTGGCTTTTTAACAAGAAAAATCTCAAGTTGATGTAACAAATTGCCGCAAAACATTGTTGATTTATTCAAGATAGAATATAGAGCTGAAGCAGACTTTAGAAAAAACCGGAAACCCAATCCTAAACAGTAAGCAAGGGATAAACCTCTACTCCTGTTCAAAAGACCTGGGAGGAGCGTGAACCGGACGATAGACGAACCTATCTACTCCTATTGGGAGAGAACAAAAATAAATAATTAGTGAATAAAATATCAGAGCTCAGTTAGAAAGGTTAGAGGTATAGAGTTGAAGTAGACTTTGAAGGAAATGGAAACTCAATCCTAAGTAGGAAACAAGGGATAAACCTCTACTCTTCTTTAAAAAACCTGGGAGGAGTGTAAACCGGATGTTAGGAGAACCTATCTACTATTGGTAGAAGAAAAAGACTGAGCAGGAGTGTGAACAGAACAATTTACTCCCATTAATATAGAGTGAAAAGAAATAAATTTAGCTGCTTATGTTTTTTTTATATTGAGTAAAGGCAGGGCCAGTGCATACTACCCCTGAACCACATGACTGAAAGAGGTCCAAGCAGTGCTTTGTGACCCTTGTTATTTTTTTTTACCTACATTTATATACGTTACAAATTAAACTAAGCACAACAGAATATTAAAGGATGAAAAATTTCTATAGCTTTTGACGTCATTCCGGAGTATTTTTTTCTTTGTCCAAAATTTGTCTGAATTTGTTTTGTTCATGCTAAGTCTTGAAAAAAAAAAAAAAAACACTAAATATAACTCACTATTTTTTTTATCCATAATGTCGAGTGTGTTGAAATTATTCAACTTTTTAACAAGAAAAATCTCAAGTTGATGTTACAAATTGCCACACAACATTATTGATTTATTCAAGATGGAATAATCTATTATGACATATCTCAAATTTGTATTTAGATACATTGTATTTGTTTTCAGTTATTCTAGTCGAATTGTTCACCTATATTGCATGTATTTATAATTAGGTTGCAATAAAATTTGTATTTATATGAAAATTCGGATGTAGTAGACTGTGGTCCCGTATGATAGATTTGGAAATAGGCACGAGACCTTTGTCCCTGTATGTCGTAATAATGATGGCAGAAAATGAGAAAAGAGGGATTGTAAAGGGTCGAAAAAGACTTAGTGCAACAAAGGGAGAGCCACAATTATTCATGTCATGAAAAGAGACAGCACATAAAATTAGTTACCGTATATACTCGTGTATGAGTCGACTTCATGTATAGGGCGACTCCTGAAGATTTTTGTGGAAAACCTGATTTTTTCACATAACCCGTGTATAACGCGAACCCAACTTCTGAACAATACTAGTGGGCCTACTGTAGTCAAATATTTTAGTACTTGGTATCATACCGGGCATATTCTATAGCAAATAAATGACCTTCATTCTTTTTTTACACAAAGCTACCCCCACTGAAACTGAAAAAAACAACAAAAAAAAAACCCCAAAAAACAGATACCGAACTTTTGTATATTAAAGAAATACATTGTAAAAAAAATGCAAGCAGGCAACAAATGAATGACTCAACGAGAACTGTATCGAAATGCAAACAGTATGGGATATAGACATAGCAGACATGCATAAAAAATAAAATAACTAACCAGATAGAAAATATGCTCTTCAACATGATGCATCAAATCTAAAAAGAGAACGCAAATAGGAGCGAAGACATTTATTGCAAAGATGCAAGGAATTCATCGGAGAACTCTTACACGACAATAGAGGAGATAGACTTACAATATATGGAATGACCTGTAATTTTAAAATCTGAAGTAAGAGCGACATGAGTCAAGAGTAATAAAGCAGTAAAAACAGATAGGAATGCAATAAATTTGCTGTCAGCCTTAGACAATTTCGAGATCAATAAGTTTACCGAGATAATAAAAGAAATGACAGCGGTGAAATACCGGAAATCTACAGCAATGATATAAAGCCAATAAATATGAACATCGAACAATCAGCTTAATGAGCCACATAGCTAAACATATCAATTTGATTCTAATGAGTAGAGATCGTTGGATAATTAAACTTGAAATAGGACAAGAACTGTGTGTCTTTGTTTAAGACATGAGGACAAGAAATAATATTTTTATGATTAGAATGACAACTGAGCAAGCAATTCTTATTTGTTTTCTTCTGTGACAATAAAGATGAGAATTATAATCATATTCCCGACATTTCTGCCGTTGTAAGCTCTGGCCTTCCGAAATTTCAACGTATATCACCTGAAGGCCGGAGCGTACAACGTCGTGAATATGAAAATAAAGATGTGGACATTAGTCTGACCAATGTAAATAGTGTATAAAATCTTCTCATTCTCTTTCACTCCCTTGTAACATCCTGTGTCCCAGTGGCATTATCGCCTTGCTTGTGGTGAAATAATTGAAAAAAAAGAAGAAGATTTTTAAGGTCATTGTACAGGTGCACATAAATAAGTTGTTTCGGGATAAAAGTCACACGTCGCAACCTTTAATGAGCTGATTAATTATTTGGATAGGGAAATAATCGCCAATAATATTTGAACCAGCTGGTTGATCATGTTCTTAAACAACAGAGAATACGTGTCCCAAAAGCTATTAATCAAGCGCATTGCCACTGTGTAATGTAACGTCGACGTCATCAGAATTCGAGAGTAGAGATTGCTATAAAAGCCAATAAGAAGTCGAAACCTTACAGAAATCTTTCATCGGCCACGATGAAGATTTACATATTGTCGCTGACGATTCTCTCCGTGCTAGCTTTATCAGCAAACGCAGGACGTAAGTAAATGAATCCGCTTTTCCACTATTGATAGGGGATAATTGTCAGTCATTATAACTAGCCTCGTTATAAAACAAGAGATTAAACTCGAAATACAGTTAAGCGTTTAATTTTTTTTCAATTTTTATTAAATAATCATCTTCGTGAGATGATCCGACACTGCCGAACATCTCGATTTCTCATCTTCAGGAACGTTGTAAATAACTCTTATTAAACCTCCCCAAACCGATTTGTCTTGTGTCAACTCACGAAAGCGCTGCGGTTCTTTTAAGCACCTCAAAGTTCTTACAGGGAATTATATAATTTTATTGATATTTCTTTTAATGTCGTTGTTCAATATGTATACTATGGATGTTATTCTTCCATTCCGTAGTGATAACAACACCATTTCCATAATATATTCTGCCTGTTTCAAAAGCTATTAAGTATCTACGGTATTTTAGCGCCAAAATGAATTAATGCTAGAACATCGTCCTGAACCAATCATTCCAGCTTTTCTTCGTCCCGGGTAAGACGATAAACTACATCCGACAGCAATGCCTCTGTTTAGGAAGTTTTGAGGTGGGTGGAACCATTTCTTAATTGCTGGTGTTCCCAGATTCACACTAACCCGGGGTAGTAGCACCTATTAGGATCCCAGCTATGGGTAAATAGTTAACCCCAAACTGGGGTCAAGACACTATGAAAGTGTAAAAATAGGTTTTAATAGAAGAAATGCATTTTTGTAAAAAAATATTACCAGTAATGAATTTTTGAAGCAAAAGTTATTACCAGAAACACATTTTTTGAAAAAAATATTACCGGCAATACATTTTTGAAGAAAAAATATTACCAGCAATACATTTTTGAAATTAAAATATATTACCAGCAATGAAAATCTTGTCGGCATTAAGGACACATGGCATAGCGGATAAAGGCGTTGGTTAGATCCAGTGACAGGACCTAAAGTGTGTGAGTTCAATACCCGGTTAAGGCAGTGGAGAACTTTCAGAGGAAAAATTAACAGGAGATAACTGACATCCATTAAACATGGCACGTGGAACTAGAACAGTCTACTCCAGTGAGGGAAATAAAGGTTTAAGTTCAACATTCCAACCAACAGGAGCGTACAAACGTTGTAATAAATATGGCGACAAAGATGAGGACAATAGTCCGAATAATGTACATAATACCTCATCTCAGAAACATAGAGTTGATTAGTTTTAGCACATTCAACATTATGGATAAAAATTGTCTATTTTATGTAGTATTTTTTCGAGACTTAGCATGAGCAAAACAAATTCATGGATGGTATTTATCAATCCACCCACGGGGATCGAATGTGGCACAAGGCCTTTTTAATGTGGGTATCTCCGAGCCCGTAGGCCTAGCCAAAAATAAATAACCATCCAAACCCGCCGAGGCGGTCCAGTTCCGTCAACCTCCCCCAACGAAACCCTACCCTTCGGCGGAGCCTTGTCCGGGTTCCTCTCTGCAAGTAGAGAGTTCGACAGACACCCGACCCGGCAGCTCACAAAGGGCAGATACTACACTTTGATGGTATTTATCAATCCACCCACAAGGATTGAATGTGGCACAAGGCCTTTTTAATGTGGGTATCTCCGAGCCCGTAGGCCCAGCCAAAAATAAATAACCATCGTCCCCACCGAGGCGGGGCAATTCCGTCAACCTCCCCCAACGAAACCCTACCCTTCGGCGGAGCTTCGTCAGGGTTCCTCCCTGCAAGCAGAGAGTTCGACAGACACCCGACCCGGCAGCTCACAAAGCTCAGATACTACACTTTGATCCTAGCCACCGGGCCGAGCGGGTATTCTTTTTAGAGATACAACAAATTCATGGATTTGGATAGGAAAAACGTTCCGCGGAAATTTTTCTTCCTTTAATAGTCAGTTGTGTTTAGTTTAATTTGTAACGTATATAAACATAGGTAGAAAAAATGCAAATGCTGATAAGCTAGCAATGGTCACAAACCCTACCTAGGCTCATAATCAGGCTTGCCCCCACCCCTCTGGAAGTTTTAGAGTAAGTACGAAACTATTTATGACTCATATTCCAATAAAGCAGAAATCATTTTGTCGGGGATCATTTCTTAAATTATTATTTATGAATCTATGTTGTTAATTGATTTATATTTGACATTCCAGCTATTTGTCGAAAGAAGCCTTGCAAATATGGCATCTGTTCTGAATTTTTAATCTTTTACAAATGCAAATGCTTCAAAGGATACACAGGCAAACGTTGCAACAAAAAAAGTAAGTATATTCAATATCATTAACAGGATCTTAACAGAAATTTTCATTTTTCAACAGTTATTCAAAATTCTAAAAATAATCATTTTTTTGGTGGGGGGGCATCCAAGACAAATTTTCTTTTTTTTTTTTTAATTATTTCCCAACAACTAAGGCAACAGCGCCATTACCAAGATCACCACGAGTAAATTATAAAGACATACTTTGTAACTGCGATATACGATGTTAGTATTTTCCAAAACACTAGTTGACGGCGAAGAGATATTCTGCATGATTAATTTGTTGGTATTTATTTTAGTATAATATTACACCTAAAGATAATCTTGGAAAAGATCGAAAGTACTTGGATTAGAAAAAACTACAATGCCTTCCATGATGAATTTCATCTTAACATCAAGAAACTGATTAAAGAACTGGAAAGAATCAGTATAAAATAGACAGAATAGGCTTATCTTATTCAATGATATATATATATATATATATATATATATATATATATATATATATATATATATGTATATATATATACATACATATATATATATATATATATATATATGTATATATATACATATATATATATATATATATATATATATATATATATATATATATATATATATATTGTTATGGTACGTATTCTCTCTGACAGATGTAGTAGCGTCAATAGTATAATGATAGTGCCTTTTATACAGTATCTCATTGACATATCGCTACACCTCCCTGAACCTAAGAAGCTTTATACATTTAGTTGATCTTTGACTTCTACGAATAACAGTAGGAGACATAATCCATTTCTTTTTATAGATCTAGGTTTTAACTGATTCTCCTCATTTGAATTAACTCCGGTCACTCTCATCCCCAAATTGTTCCTTACTTCTACTGGATTCACTCATTCTTACCTCCCTCTCTTCTATCCTTCACTTTCATATCTCTGGTGGTTTTCCTGATCACTTTCAGTACTGGATTCATTCATTATTACTTGCGTTGTCTGTTCTTCTACATCTCATAACTACATGTTTACTTGTGGTTCAAAATTGCTCTTCGTGAGTCAGTATACCCTGTCTCTTTTTTTTTTGTTATCATATCCCTTAAATTCGCTTTTTCAGGACTTGAATCCCTGTCCTTTCTGTACCACACACTTTCAGTCGTTGCAAATGAAATGATAACCAGTGCTCTTACTTATCATCCCATCAATGTGGATGGTTTTGTCTTCTGCCTGCATGCGAAATAGCTCTATAACTTAGCCGTAGTCTTGGTAAATATCTCTCTATATCACAATCCATAGGAAAGAATGCTTTTAATCCCATTTTTACTGTTTGAACCATTCTCTCCGCAATTCCATTTGAATGTGGATGGTAAGGTGGTGTTTTATATACGTTTTAACCATGCATTTTCTTCACAAAACTCAGACGCATTGTCGGAGACTAAGGTTTTGGAACTTCATTTCCCGAAAAAACCATCCTCAACACCCGCTTCGCAGTAGTTGTTTTTCTATTTGCAACTTTAATAACTTCAGGCCAACCTGAATACGAGTCGACTAATATCACAAATTACTCTTGTATCTTTATCTCAAATACTTCAGTATTTTCAGTTGGAGTATCTATATTTTCCACTTTTTCCACTTGTTTTTCATATGTGCGTATTGTCTGGAAATGATTCCTATTTTTACACTTAAAACACCAAAGGCCATACACTTATTTTAGCTTTGTTCATGTTCCTTATTGCAATATCTGCAGACAAGTAAGCTTTTAGCAGCACTATAAGTCTCCATACTACCTTCTGAGTCATTAAATTTTTCAATCAATTCTAATTCGTGTAAGAATTCCACAGAGTTTCCAGATTCATATTATAAGCTTGAAGCTGCTCTAGAATTTTACGCTTGTGTGAGATGTCAAACATTCTTTAAATCAGTCTTAACAAAATTAGCTTTGATAGGCATTTGTTCAAACACAAAATATCTCGACGCTTCTTTCAATCGCTGGACATATTACATAATAGTTTCGTCCGGTCTCTGTCTACTTTCGAATAATTTAGTTCTTTCCGCTATGATGAATCTTTTTTTTTTGTCGTATGTTTGCTTTTATGATGGCAGCAATTTCTTCATTGGTTAAATCTTTCGACACATAGACCATGACAGATTTTTTTTTTACGGACCCACACCCAGATGAGGTGAAAAACAAATCCGTAATTTCATTTTCTCCTCTATTAGTTTTGGTGTCCAGTAGCTTTTCACTCACGCGAAACATCTAAGCCATGTTTCAACCTATACCGGATGGTCCATCGTGGTTAAGTAACCGACCGTTGACGCCATATTGTTATGATAAGTATTCTCTCTGACAGATGCACTCTTGTCAAGAGAAGATAACTGTCTGCCTTTTATTTAGTATCTCTTACATATCACTATACCCTGAGGATCCATTTAGGTGAAACCTAGGTAAGTTGTTCCTGGTTCTTTAGGATTTATTCCATTCATATATATATATATATATATATATATATATATATATATATATATATATATATATATATAGTTGTATGGATATGTTAGCTCTATCACTGATATTAAGCACTTTCTCATAAGTACCGTGTACCGCGTGAGCACTGTTGAGTGATAAGCTAATTCTATAAACAACAGCCACCTGCGTTAATGCAAAGCTCTTCAGTAAAATGAATTGGAGCACTCCGGCTGATTGGCATTTGTTTACATTCGTAAAAACAGTACGCTAGATTGTTTCTCTCTGTCGAATGAAGATAGCTCAGTGGTAGGAACTCTGACTGATCGGTTGGGTTTCGATCCAGGCTTGAAGTATTCGGATGTCTAGTCGCTCTGAGGATCTGTGATACATCGAAACAGCAGTCTGCGAATGACATAATATATATATATATATATATATATATATATATATATATATGTGTGTGTGTGTGTGTGTGTGTGTGTGTGTGTGTGTGTGTCTGTATCTGCGTGCGTGCGTGCGTGCGTGCGTGTCTCTGTGTGTGTGCATCACACATATAGCGCTGGTGTTAATAAAACAGTGCTCGATGTAATACAACAGAGCTAAATACCTTAAATACCACTGATTTTAGTACTATTTTTAGTAATCTGTCATCACAATGTCATTGTTGTTGCTAAAAAATTTTCAAAAATAAAATATACATTTCTAAAACTTTATTTTAGGAATATTGACTGATTTAAAGTTTAATTAATCTGGTTTGAAACAAATATTTCTTTTACTTTAAAATATGGCAGAATACAAAGGTAGGTGTTTTGATTCGGTGTTGACAGACTGACTGACAGAAGTTTATCTACTTTTTATACGGGGGAGATATCTGTGAAAATTACTTCAGGAATATAACGTGGCCGCCTTTTTTTAATATAAGTTTTAGCTACCGAGTAATCTTAAAAATTAGGACAGTGTTCTCCGTAATCTAATGTTTTATTGAATTTTAGGTACTTTGGCTTTAAATTTACTATAGTTACCGTTCTTATTTTCTGAAAATGCCAGGTATAGACGCCCACTTTATAAAAATCGGCACATTTATTACACACACAAAATTCGAAATTCTTATGAAAATACTGGTGGTGACTGAATTGTAGTAATCTTTTACATTTATGATTAGTACGTATAGTTTTTACTTAATAATATATCACCTAACCAGCATAAATTAATACAGATTAAAAAAAAATCAAATTTTAAAAATTATTTAAAGAAATGAAAACAGTTCTTGTAAAAATTCATTCTTCACCAAAAAGTGATTTTAAAGAGAGTAGTGTCCATAATATATCTTATTCAGCAATATATATATATATATATATATATATATATATATATATATATATATATATATATACTCTTAACGTGTGCTATATTTATGAGATAAAGTGCTCAATATCAGAGATAGAGCGTGTGTAAATATAAAAGTGAAAATTGAAGTCAATACTTAGAGGCAACAGGCTGTTTCATGCTAGACGCAATCATCAGGTCACGTATATATATATATATATATATATATATATATATATATATATAATGTATAACTAATATATTCATTAAGCAGTACAAAAATTAATCTCGAAATTTCATAAAAATAAATAATTTGTGAGGTGGTAACAGATACAAAAACAAATATTTTTACGACGATTTTCTCAAATAGAAACATTTATAAAAATAATTTCATTCATTTGTGAATAAGCCCTAAAAGTTTCATAAACATCTTTCAAATATTTTATTTTTGCAAGAATTTCCAAATCAATGTGTTCTTCACCGCAAAAAGGATTTCCTATTACTAATTTAAAACCTGAGGTAGCGCTTTTCTTTGGAGGGACATAATTTATCATTTTTTTTTTTATCATTTCTCCTTTTTAACCTAAAATTGAACATTGGATTTTTATCTGGTCCGGTTCGAAATTCCAACCACCTGAAGAAGGCCTGGAGCGTACAGCCACTGAAACGTTGCAAATATGGCGATGAGGATAAAGATAATGCAAGTAATAAAATTTTTAGGGGAAATATGCAATGACTCTCAGTGGACCGACCTTTTCAGTTATTACAATATTTTATTTTATTTTGATCTTTTATTTTAATGAGATTATTTTAATTATTTTTTAATGCAAAATAATATTTAACACGTAAGACAAACATTTTCTTAAAGTAAATGGCTTATTTATTTTGGTTTAGTACAAAAAAATCCATGTCAAGTAAATCCTTGCAAGAATGGAGGCACTTGTAAAACAGTTTTAAGACAGAAGCGGCTCTACGTCAAATGCTTATGTACCAAACAGTTTGCCGGCTTTTTTTGCAATAAAGGTAAGTATTTTCACTTTTTGTTCCTTGTAAACAAAGAAAGGAAAAAACGTAAGTGAATGTAATGCATTCCAGTCGAATCCATTGCATTCACTTACGTGCTAATACCCTTGGGTAAGGTATGAATCCTCTTCTTCTCCCCTCCTGCTATAGGTAAGTAAACAGACAGATCGGGTTCTATAGCCTTGCTCTACCGCAGAAAAAATGGCAACCTACTGCGGGGAAAAAAATCTGCCTTATCAGTCATGTATCGAAAGATACATGATCGCCTAAGCGTGTATCACGTATGGAACATAACCGACTGATCTCATTACAATAATATCAAAATATTGCTTTCAGAGCAGTGCTTCGGTTTTTAAGTAACAGAACAATATGTAAGTTTATGTGGAGGAGGAAAGGTGAAGTAATAGAGAGCTGAGTTCGAATTCGTGCTAATACCTTTGGGAGAGGTATGAATCCTCTTCTTCTCCTATCACCACCCCATCCCAACCCCACCAGCTAGGTAGCAGGACACACCGGGTTCTATAGCCTTGGATGGCAACTGGTCTACAGCAGAAAGAAATGGCAACCTACTGCGGGAAAAAATCTGAACCGTAAGTTATGTATCGAAAGATACATGATCGCCTAATCATGTATCACGCATGGCACATGACTGACTGATCTCACTACAATAATATCAAAATATTGCTTTAAGAGCATTGCTTCTGTTTTTAAGTAACAGATCAATATTTAAGTTTATGTTGAGGAGTCACGGTGGAGTAATGGATAGCGGCTCGGATTGAGAGCCGAGTTCGAATTCCAGTCGAATCCATTATATTCACTTATGTGCTAATAACCTTCGGAAAGGTATGAATCCTCTTCTTCTCCCTCCTGTTATGGGTAAGTAAAACAGACCGGGTTCTATAGCCTTGGATGCAACTGGTCTACCGCAGAAAGAAATGGCAATCTACTGCGGGAAAAAATCTTCGTCAGTCATATATAGAAAGATAAATGACCGCCTAAGCGTTTATCACATATGGCACATAACTATATAATAGGCGACTGATGATATTTAGAATATAGTTCTCTCGAATGCATAAATACTGACTCGAGTGCGCCTCAGATCCAAAAATAACACAATAGTCTGCACGTTGTTTTGAGGCTTACGGTCACAGCACGTTGAAATGTCGTTTCTCGTACGATCACCGAAGTTATGTAACATCGTGCCTGGTTACCGCTTGGGAACGCCAAGTACTGTAAGCTTGGATGTGCACGTGGTGTAATGAATAATGGCTTGGAATTGTTAATCGGAGAGCCGAGTTCCAATTCCAATTGGTTTTGTTATAATCACTTGCAAATACCCTTGGGAAAGGCATGATTCCACTTCTCCCCCCCCGCGCCACGGATTAATTAGTAAGACTTGTACTACTAAACCATTATTGTCTCAAAAAGAATTCTTACAATCTAAAACTATTTTGGGTGTTAAAACACTATGAAAATATTTTAATAGATTATATATCAAAAGTATCAGTAATACATTTTCGAAAAAATAAAAATTATCAGCAATACATTTGACAAAAACCCACTTTACCAAAATACGTCAATGAAACCTGATCTACTTACTGATTTCTTACAAAAAAAAATATTTTATTCATACAAGCTTATCCTAAAAAAAACCCAACTATTTTCTGGTTTTAAATAACATGCAAAGAGTTGATAAGTCACATAAAAAATCAATCAATAATAGTTTTAACAGAAATTTTCTTCTTGTTGTTACAGTGCAAACATGGCCGCTCCGCTAGCAGTGTGCGCCAAGGAAGAACATAAATTTGTTGTATATTTTAATTGCATATCGTTGAGAAAGTAATCGCAAGCAGATTTCACAGTTGTTCTACGAAATTTTAAATCATGCTTGGGTTTGTTTTAAATCATTACATTACTTTTTTTAACGAAATGAGAAATAAAATAACAAAAAAACAAAAACAAAACAATGACCAGACCCTATTTTCCAAAGTAATTTAATTACAGAATGTTTTGATATTTTTATGTTACGTTTTGATATTTTTATGTTACGTTGGTTATACTTAATTAGGAAAACGTGTAATATGTAACTATGTAATTATTTTTCTGTATAATCTTTTTTATGAAAGATCTGAGGAAAGATCGTTGTATATGTACTGCTTCCGGTGATCCCCACTACAAAACATACGATGGACAAATGATTCACTTTATGGGTATTTGCAAGTATATCTTGACCGCTGGAAAATCCTTTACAGTTGAAGTTAAGAACGAACACCGAGGTGGAAGTAAGCGTGTTTCGTATACGCGGATGATTGACATTAAATTAGGCAATGTTACCATTCGACTATTAAAAGGAAAGAAAATATTAGTAAGTATTTGTATTTAATATTTTATTTATTGCACTCTAAATTTAAGAAGTATATGCATCGGGCATCATATAATTTTTTTTAACGTTTTTTCTCATCTATTATGCTGACTTATCAAGTATGCAGTATCGCCGCGACAGACTTCAAAAACGATTACGACTGCCTGATGAATAATTCACCAACCCGCCACTCTCATCTCTCAGACGAAACGTTCCTAGCTTCTTACTTCTCTATCGCTAATTACAATGACATATGTTCGGACGGGTTATACTCCTTAGGTCCACCAGCTCAAACCTTTACAGCTAGGACCCGCCATACAGTGTTCATCGTGGCAAGTCATCCCAATTCCTTTGTGTTCATTTGATAAGGAGTAAGTTCCCCTCAGACAGATTCTTTCCCTATAGTGTTAATTTATGAAAAAAAAACAACTCCCGAGTGGATGCTTCACTGACAATTACAATCTTGGTCTCTTTAAATCCCGAGTCAACCGGGATATATCCGACAACTCATAATGTACACTGCTTAATTCCTCCTGCCCCCTCCGTTAAAATAATTTCGCTCAGTAAGCCTCTACTTTGAGTGACTCTCGGCTCTTGTATTCGATTAACAGTATGTTGCGGAAATGGGTAACCCGGATGGCACACTCTTGTTGTTGTTGTTACTGTAGATTAATTCCTTTTTCGCCTTGGCAAATGTAAATCCAAGCGTCAAACTAAACAAGACATTGAGTATGGGTAGATAAATGTATAATTTATTTACATACATACAAAACTAGTAACTTCTATCTATTCCTGTTGCTAAGGCAACAGGGAGAGAGAATAATGAAATTAGAAGTGAAATGGCTGTCGTCGTCGGTGGTGTTACTCTCAGCGTGCCGATGTTGACATCGAACGCTGGTCTGTTTCTGGTTTGTTTGAATTTGAATATATATAACAGTCAATCGGCTCGAAATTAAGTATTTCGTTTTTGAGCGGGAGCAGCTCTAACTGCTCATAATATATTGTTCATTATATTTTGGTTAAAGTGGATATATGCGTGGTGCCTATGCGCAGAAGACGTATTTATGGAGTTTGCTTTGAGTGGTCGAGCAGTTAACATCCGTGTTATGTAGAAAAATCTAAGAGGCACAATAGTACAAAACAAACATATTCATGATATTTTCGTCGTTTCAGCCTTTTTTAATCAATTTCCGCTTTTCCTTCACATGCTAGAGACAAATTTCAAAATTAGTCAGAGGAATATTTTTCGTTATATATATATATATATATATATATATATATATATATAACAATAATGTTTGAATATATATATATATATATATATATATATATATATATATATATATATATATATATAATTAACAATTCATGTTTGAATACACACACACACACACACATATATATATATTCAAACATATATTGTTAAATATAACAGACAACTAATGCCAATTTTCTTTGATCATGAGCCGTTCTCAGCTTTGTAGAGTTGCTTTAATTTCAGGAGAAAATAAATACAAAGACTTGTCATAAACTCTCGATGCTGTTCTATGGCGTCTGCTATTCCACGACCGTTATCGTTGTATAGTAATCTTCTATGTCAACATAACAGAATATCATCTTTGATGGTGAATATCTTTGTTTAATATCCGCATAACACCTCTGAAGATGGCTCATGTGAGCCGAAAGATTAGATAAAGGAACAGCATAATAAAAAATTACCAAATGTTGTACAATTTTTGTCTTTATTTCCTCCCGAAATTAAAGCAAATATAGGAAGCTTAAAAAGGCTCATGATCAAACATAATAAACATTCATTGTCTGTTATATTTAACAATATATGTTTGAATAATGATCTGCTGCCCCAATACAATATATATATATATATATATATATATATATATATGCGTGTGTGTGTGCGTGCGTGTGTGTGTGTGTGTGTGTGTGTGTGTGTGTGTGTGTGTGTGTTAATTAGTACATATACGCGTACCTACGTTTCTGGCGAACGACTCATCAGGCACGGAGTCTATGTACTAATTAACATATATCTTTGCTCTGTATAGCCGCATTGAGCACTACTACGTTTACACTTCATGCATAAAGCTAACGATTATTTATTTGCTTGCCTGCGTATGCACACCAGCACACGCGTACACGCTTGCTTATATTTGTCCGTTTCATTTATCTACCAAAAAACTACAACAAATAAAAAAAACAAACAAAATACAAACAAAAAAAAAAAAAAATGCGAAAAGAATAACAAAATTGAAAAAGAAAATTTAAAAAATGTCCAAAACTCAATAAAAAATTTAAATCTAAAGCAAATTAAACCAAAATTCTATTTGAAAAAAAAAAAAAAAAAAAAGTTGTTGTTTGTGACAAACCTAACTCAACTCGTACGGAAAGAAAAAAAATTCGATTTCCATCTGCTAGGAGTAAATTCGACAGCTAGACGTATCAAGAGAAGATAACTCTACCAAGAGAAGATAACTCTCCCGTAGATACTGCTTTTATACAGTACATATCACTGTTTTAATAAGTTTTGAGATGGAAATTTTGGGAACGAACGGGCAATGACTAAACATACGGTTCATTTCTATTCTTTAATATCGCGAAAATTTCAATATTTTAGCGAAAGACATTCATGACATTGAGATGTTAATGGTACATACACACGCACACATACACGCACGTACACACACACATATATATGGTACACACACATATATGGTACACACACAAATATATATATATATATATATATATATATATATATAATCTACTGATATATATATATATATATATCTACTGATATATATATATATATATATAATCTACTGATAAGAATTAACTCCCTGACCACTTAAAGAAGGAAAATAGTCTAGCCACTCCCACAATAACAAATTCTGTAAAAATACACGTAAACCGAGAGATAGCTTATTCCTAAAATTTCGCTTGAAGATGAAACGGGACTAAACACCACAATCCAACTTAATTTTATTAATTATTTGGATGATTTCGGCTCTCGTTTTTGAAACATGAGAACTCTTATGTAGCGAAGGAATCATATTTTTAAGCAAAAAATATTATTATAATATATATATATATATATATATATATATATATATATATATATATATAGTACAACTTTAAAAAGAATTTACATAAGGTTCGTATTATACTTAAACATGTAAATTATTCATTGTTTTTAGCTTCATAAACGCAGGGTCGTATTATACTCAATAAAATAGAGAATTTACCACTCTTCATAATACGAATAGGCTATTTTGCTGATTCCGGTAAAATAGATACTAAATATAAAGTGTTTTAGAACTAAGAATATATTATATCTGAGATCATCAGCGCAGTGGTTGTGTGAGCTGGGCAGGCAGGACTTGAACAACATGAATTCTATGGTCTGTAATTGTTGTTTTCAGTGGGTGCTTCTGAAGTGCATTGGCAAGAGAACCAAGCTCAAGGGAAAGTTTTTGAAGTGCTTAAAATATTCAGACACTTTTAAATTTCTTTTAATTATTGATGATGAATAAATGATTTTAACTTGTGTTTTAATAACTGATATTGGAAAAGATTAAATTGTCTTAACAACTGATGGTAAAAATAAACTTCTGTATTACATCTGTGTGTTGTTATTTTTAACATTACCCACCTTCATAATAATAACAATATTTACCGCCAAAATAACCTGGGTGTCTATTTTATAGACACCGGTAAAATAGCTTAAAAGTATGTTTTTCTATTTCATCGGGAGCGGTAAAATAGCCTCCTCTGTCATATGTATCTTCAAATGTCATGAAGGCTGATTTCTTTTAATATAGGTGAACGGAGCAAAGAGAAATTCCCCAATCAATGTCCCTTCACTGTATTCTATCATTTTATCCGGCCGCTGGGTAACTGTAACTACGCCCTGGGGACTCATAGTTCGATTCGACGGAAGTAGCAGAGTTACTGTTATTGTGCCAAAACGTTTCAGCAACAAACTGACCGGAATCTGCGGTGACTGTAACGGAATTAAAGACGATTTCCGAACTAAAGATGGCAAAGATGTATCGAAAGATCGAAACAGATATTCATTGATTGGTACAAGCTACATCGTACCTGATGACAGTGACAAACCTGAAAAGAAGTAAGTATATAGAGTCCATGTGAGCCTTTGTTTTTCTATGAAAATTTATTTTTATATTTTGATGGTGTTTTGACTCCAGTCTTGTGGTTCTCTATTTGCCCATAGCTGGGACCCTAACAAGCGCTACCACGGCTGGTTAGGGTGGATCTAGAACAAAGTAAACGTGTTTCTTAGATATATAGATTATAGATGATGAAATGTATCGCTGGTATTTTTTTACTCTGTGTTACTGGTAATATTATAACAATGTATTTTAATACATTCTTAGTTTCGTATTGACTGTGATTTTGTATTAAAATATGTGTTGCTGGTCACTTTACTATAAACATGTATTCGTCATTTTATTATAAAATGTGTTGGCCATAATATTATGAGACTAGCAGCATTACCCGGCGTTGCCTGGGTTTATTTAAAAAAAGATCACAAACATCATCCAATGTAAAGTTAAAATAAAGAAGATTTTTCTTTAGTGCCTCTTATCTATATGGCGAAAAATTATAATGACATGAAGTGTGAAAACATTTATAACAGGAGAAAGGTGTTTTTTACAAAAAAAAAAAAAAATGTTAGCAAATGAAGAGCACATTAATCGCAATTGATCTTCCCAAATTGTTTGAGGAGAAATGCTTTGTTGACAGATTTTGCTCAAACAACATCGAATGAACAACATGAATTGGAAGGAGAAGAAATTCAACAAAGACTACTAGCAGCCGTGCTAAGGTTGTAAACCAACGTTCACAAAGACTGTATAGAATTGTTTTTTGCCCCTCAGTTTCGACAGCTCGAGTAGCAGTAATTCTGGGAGCGTTCCTTCCTTGTCTAGTTAATCGCTGCTCATTAGTTTCAGCTGACCTTGCATTAGCTGTACGAATAGCATTTTGTGTCAGTCTAATTTGAGTTTCTTGTTGTGAAGTGTTTCTTCTCCGTGCTTTCATGCGTTTGGCTGTAGTAGTAGCACGTCCAAGTGAAGGATTTCGCTTTCTTGGCATTACTGTCAGGCTGTAGTTGGAGGGCTTTGGCTAAGTTTTTTGAATAACAATGAAGTGATCAATTAAAAAGCAACAATATTATACACATTACTGAAAATATAGCCACAATAAATTAAATTCAAGTTTATAAGGGAGACCACGGGAATTATAAGGAAGCTCGTAAAGTTAGGATTTTTCTAAAAATAGACTACCAAAAAAACGTTCTAGTGATAAAAATTAGCGTGCAGCTAGAATCATACTCACTATGAACGTTAAAACATACACGCTAAGTTTAGCATAATTATAAATGAATCGAAAGAGGGTCTTTACATTATTATAAGTGCATTTTTCAGAATAAAACTGTCAAAATTTTAGGTTTCAAGTTTCCAAATATATAAGTTAGTAAGCATTATTTAAACACGGATTAGAAGATGATAAACACCTAATTGAAAATTGGCATTTACGCTTAAACTTTTTTAATAATATGATTTTCAGAAATCTAAAGTATCAAAAATTCAAAATATACATGCATGAAGGCAGCCTAACTTTTTACTGGATGACAACTTTGATGCGAATGAGATTTTTTGCATTTATTTCATCACATAGCACTAATGAATACTACACGTGAAGAAAAATCGATAGTACGCACTACATAACTCGATCGATCATTGCACGTGGAGCAAAATCAATTGTACACACTACACATCTTGATCGATCTTGCACACGCGTCTTATACTTACGTGCACTTCTCTCATCGGTGCACACTTTCGTTTGCGCTTATTCTTTTTTTCTTAAAGAAGGATATAATTTTTGTCGTCAAGTTAATGCAAACTATTTCAGTACCAAAACGGGAAATCCATGGAAAAAAAACTGATATTTTTCATAATGTATTTATGACACATGGGGTGTCAGTTTTGATATTAGGTTGATTGATTTAAACACAAATTATGTGCAAATTTGTCATCTTGGGGGCCCCTTATGTAGTTTTCAAAATCTGATAATCGTTTTTCATTCATTTTAAGATTGTAACATACATGTAATCTTCCGTCGAAATAGAAGCAATTTGAAAATTTGGAGGTTCCTTTGGTTCACCCTAGGGGTCCCAAATTTCAAGCCAAAGGACAGGTTTAAGATCAATAGTAATTGAAATAATAAAGCATATCTTTTTTAAGTTTTCTATTTAATCGACTTTATGGCCAAGGCTGTAGACGTAATTGAAAATTTCGGGGTTACCTGCTGGACCCCTAACTCGTGGGGGTCCCAGTGTTGATTTTCAGTGAATTCGAAGTGACTACTTCAATTACTCGATATAATCTCAATATGTACTGAAATTTTCGTTGAAATTGGGAAATACTGCTACAAAATACACTTGAAAAGCAATTGAGGCATCAAGGGGTTTATAGGGTCATCCTGGGGGCCCCCTCATGCATTTTTAAAAATTTGACAACCGATTTCTATCTCATTGTAAAAGCGTAACAAACATGCAAAATTTCATCAAAATCGAAACAATTTGAAGTTTTGGGCCCCGTTTGGGGCCCACTGGGCGTCCCAGTGTCGAGAGAAACGAAAATCAATATAGCGTATAATAAGCGTGACAGTAAGTTGCATACACTTATCAAGTTTCATTAAAATCGGCCTTAGGGTTTAGACTTCAAGCCTGAAAGTTTAAAAACAACCAAACTAATGGAAATTCTCATTTAAACATTATATTTATCGATTATCGGTTATTGACTTTTGAAAAATGACTAATTTTTTGCTCTGACACACCCAGTATCGAGTACAATCGATGTTCCAAATTTGGTGGAAATATGCCTCATGGTTCTTGAGTAGTTCGCGAACACACACACACACACACACACACACACACACACACACACACACACACACACTACCCAGCCAGTTTTATATATATAGAAGATATGTGTTGCTGATTATTTCACTATAAACATGTATTGGTCATTTTATTATAAAAATGTATTGTTGGCAATTTTACTATAAAAATTTGTTGTTGATTTTTGTTTGGGTGTTCACTATTTGCCTATAACTGGGACCCTAACAGGTGATACCACCCCGGTAAAAATAAAGGGTCCATAATTCGGCACGGTGGGTTAATAGATTTCGTCTCAGGTTAAGGAATGGGAAAGCCGAGTTCAGATTCCAGTCGAGTTCATTACATTCACTTACATGCTGATGCTCTTGGGAAAGGTATGAATCCATCTCTTCTCCCCCAGCTATGGGTAAAATAGGAGGACAGAGTGTATCCTATATCTTTGGGTAGAGAAGGATAACTCTGAATTCAAAACCGTATGTAGCTCTGGCGAAACATGCAGTTGATGAAAGGATCGTGGATGTTTTAATCACTCGGTGATCCCGACCGCGCGTGTATGTGTGTGTGTGGTGTGCGTGTGTATAAATGTGTCGATTAAAAAAGAGATAGAAAGAAAAGGGAAGAGAGAGAGGAAGAGAGAGAGAGAGAGAGGAAGAGAGAGAGGAAGAGAGAGAGGAAGAGAGAGAGAGTGAGGGAGTGAATGTGTTTAAAAATCTACTCTATTACTCCGATCCTTTCTTGTTCACTACTGACAATCCGACATTAAAACAAAAATGTCCACTGAATGTAATGAAAATTGCTTGTGATGCATCTTTTCGTCTCAATTTTCGTATTTACAGCTGCAAAGTTACTGACGTCAAGACCGACTGCACACCTGCACAAGTCAAAAAATGCAAATTTATGATTAATCCAATTTTTAAAGAATGCATAGACCGACTGGGAAACATTAAATTAAACGAAATGCTTAAATCGTGTGAAATAGATGTATGTGCCTATTTGAATGATCCCTTATCACAGACCGTTTATTGCCAAGCCATCGAAGCTTTGACTCAGTTATGTGAGGATATTGGAATTTTCATCGACTGGAGAGTGAAAGGAAAATGCCGTGCGTATCATTTTTAATTCTAATTTCCTTCATAGTTAAAACACTTACAATTAAAAATAAATTGCACATTTTCGATGTTTTTTCTGATAAAGTGAGAAAAATAAAGATAATGCTGCAAGACAATTCTAAAAGATTTTAGTAGGTTTTTCTTTCTTCATAGTAGCTGATATCTTCCACATTATTCTTATAAATCTGTCCTTAATCTGTAACCTTTTATTTCGAGTGTCATCCGGGTCTTTAACAGAATGAACGCCATTGTAAAAAAATAAAAAAATAAAATAATAAATAAATAAAATAAAAATCGTTTCTAGGTGTATTTTTCCAAAATATATTCAGGTGGTGAGATGATAGCGTATTAAGATTAATTCTTTTCACCCAAAGCAAGGCAACAAAGCCACTAACATTCAGGGGTTTACTGAGTGGGAATATAAGAAAAACATTACTAAGGAGCAAGAACAAGAAACGAACAGAAATCAAGAAGACAGAAGTTAACGATTGACATTGAATTAAAAATTTTGAAGATCAAGTTTCACTGGACATCACGAAGCAGGAAGAGTGTACTACCAAAAGAGAAGTTCGAGAAAAGAAACTGTTAGCATAGGATTTATCATCTAGCCATTTCCAATAATGAGACCTAGCCGCCAATCTAGTACTACGCTTAACTTCCTAGAGTCTAAGTACAATAAAGGAGAGTTCATCTGAACATTTATCATGTAAGTGTTAGTAGAACCTACACTATGACAGTAGGAAAGTGATTGAAGTTGAGATGCCAGGTCAGGACCAATGAAATTGTAGATTCTTCTTTGGATTTTATCAAGGATCTCTAAATATTTAGTCGGAGCACCAAACCCTATGTGATAGCAATAGGGTATTCGAGGTGGTGTAATTGTTAGCAAGTTTGTTTCGCTAATTCAGTTTCGACTGAACAGTGAGTTAAGTCCTCACTGGGTGCCCGATACTTTCGGTATTGTGGCAGCAATATTCTAAGCATGGAAGAATGGTAGATTTTTAAATACCTAAGATAGATTTGGCTGAGAAAAATCATTTAGCAAGAGACAGGCAACCAACTTTGCTAGCAACAGACTTAGAAATTGATTCGATATAATCTTTTTACATCATGTCAGCGGAAATCCTTAATCTGAAAAGGCGTAACGAGTCACCCTCCTGGAGCTTAATATCAGCCATGCTGATGGAAAGTAGAAAGGGGATCTCTCAGATGATTGATAGAGAGCAGTTTCGTTTTGGAGTCGTTAAAATTAACAAACTATTACTTGACACATTTAGTAGATTATTTCTTTTAGATGTGCTGCTAATTTGATCATGGCGAACTAAATAACATATTCTCTAACACATAGAGAACATATTCTCTAACACACAGAGAACATATTCTCTAATACTCAATATCTCCGTGGGTTTTGAAGGCTTTATTGCCCCCCAAAATGCACGGAATTACCGAGTGTTAGAGAATATGAGAAAAACTACTATTAAGAAGATAGGACAATAAAAGAACATGAATTAAGAAGATAACGATTGACATTGCATTTACATTTTTGAAGATCAAAGTTGACTGGAAAACAAGAAGCCTGAAGAGAAGTACGATAGAGGAAACTGTTAGCATAGAACTTACGGTTACATCTAGCCATTTCAACTGTAAAATAATGAGACCTTACTACCAGTCTAGTACTGCGCTTAAATATTTAAAGCCTAGGTACCAAAAAGGAAAGCTCATCAGGATAATTACTATGAAAATATTTATAGAAAAAGCACTGGGAAGCTACATAACTGTAGTGGGAAAGTGGCTGAAGCCGATATGCCAAATCAGGACCAATAACATTGCAGATTCTTTTTTGGATTTTATCAAGAATCTCTAAATATATAACAGGAGCATCCGACCGTATGTAGCAGTAATATTCAAAAGATGGACGAAGCAGAAGACCGAACAATTGATTCGATATACACTTTCCACTTCATGCCAACTGAAATTGTTAACCCGAAAAGGTGAAATGAGTGACTATGTTGAGATGGAAGGCAAAAAGTGTTCTCTTAGACGATTAAAAGAGAACGGTTTCGATTTGGAAACGTTAAAATTGACAAGCCACTCCTTGCCCCAGTTAACAACGTAATGTAGGTCATTTTTGAGATCAGCTGCCAATTTGACTTTATCGAACCAATCAGAATTAGTATTAAGACTGGAGTAAATACTTGTGTCATCAGCATAGATACGGAGCCGAGAACTGATGACATCAGGAAGGTCGTTGTATTAGATGGAAAATATGAATAGAAAAGTGATGTAAGACGAGCAAGCGTAAACTACGAAAGAGGAATTATAATTCGATTATATTTTACAAAAGGTTTTCATTCGTGCAATATGAATGTGCGCATAGTTTAGTGGTTACCGTCGGAATAAGCGAGTCGGGCTTGCTTCGGACGTTGCGTTTATTTTTGGACAAATACCCATCTCCCCGCAAAGCTAGGTGTTAATAACAGGACAGAAAAACCGACTGGTTAAATTCAATCCCTCGAAACCAAACTAGAAACATTCCATCATCGCCGATCAGTTAAGATGAACGGATATCCCCTCGGAGAGGCCCAGTGCCTTTTACTGCTGATTGACTAAGTTTTGTTTTATTTTTATAAAAGGAGATTGAAAATAACTCCATATTTGATGTAGAGATTTTCTAAGCGTAGCTCAGATGTGGCACAAGGCCGAAAGAATGAGGCACCCAGTGAGGATCGAACTCACTACTCAGTCGTAATATTTCTAGCGAGACAAGTTTGCTAACCATTACATCACCTCGAGGTTCCCAACTCCATATTTGATGTATGTTGGACTCTCCTGTCTTGTAAAGACGGGAGGGTCCATCATACATCAAATATGGAGTTATTTTTCAATTACCCTGTATATGTTGTGATAAGAGACAGTTACCTTCCTTACTATCATGAATGGACTGATCCATTCATGACAAGTAGTCCCGGGTAATTGTCTGGAGGAAAAGAAAGAAGATAATACTGTTGCAGTGATTTGTCGAGCTGAGTACTGAATACTACTATCATGACTTTGCCAAATTAAGTTTTGTGTATTGCCAGACACCACACAACAATATATTAATTCACTTTTATCGTTTTTTTTAATATTCAAATAATGTTATTTCTCTGTTGAATTTCTTTTTATGATTTGATTGTTACAGCTTTGAAATGTGGAGAAAATGAAGAATACAAATACGACGCCTCCGTATGTCAACCAAACTGTATGAATCCAGAACCAAACTGCGTGGAGAAGGAAGAAGCCTGTGTGTGTAAAGACGGTTTCATTTTGAGTGGCGACAAATGTGTTAATATAAGCGAATGCGGATGCAAATACAACAATATATACTTGGAAGTAAGTCGTTACAGCACTATTAACTTAATCCACCCCCCCCCAAAAAAAAAAACGCATTATCATGTTCATAGAATTCAATTTCGCAATAAGTTTTTATTGCTTACCAATTGTTACACGAAGTGGGACTCACGATGAACCTTTTTCAATACAGAAACTTCGAACTGGGTTGATTGATTAATTCGTATTTTAGGGCTTATCGACACTTTGCAGGTTATTTAAAGCCAGAAAATATTTTTTTAGAATGTCGGAACTTATGTTTGTTTTAGATAATAAAGATTTATTGATACGAGTTTTACTAATTAACCCATAGCTAGAAGTGGAAGAGGCGAATTTGTGCGTAAGTAAATATAAAAGATCTGACTGGAATTAAAATTGGCTTTCCGATTAATAATTCAGAGATATTATCCATTACATCAACCGTACTTCCAAGTTTAACTCCCAAATTGGGACCAATGCACTGTGTAAGTGTAAATATAGGTTTTAATACTAGCAATGTATTTTTTGAGGAAAAATTATTACCAGTAATATATTTTGGAACAAAAAATATGTTAGCAAAAATGCATTTTTGAAGGAAAAAATATTACCGGCAATAATGTCGGCATTAAATAATCCACTAAGGTTGATATGTCGTAAAACAAACCAAACGAAACCACGATATTATCAAGATGTTGAACTTCCGCACTACCAAAAACAAAAGGTTTGGAAGGAAACTCTAATCAGTAATAGAAGAGTGATAACAGTGAACCCGAGAGAGCTATTTCCCTGAAAAACTATTTTAGAAAAAAAAAAATGCATAAATTTCAACCGATGTAGTCCCACAAAAGGATGCTGATAATATCATGGCCCAAACATGTGAGCAACGACGAATTTCTAGAGGCAATGTCAACAAAAAGGACACTTATGTTTTGCAGGAAGGAACAACTGATATTTCTGAGGAGCATTATGTAGAAAGAGGACTTGTAAAATCTAATACTCACAGGACAGATTGAAGGCAAGAGGAACAGAGGGAATAACGCATAACATATTAAGTGAGCTTGTGTAAACTGATGGCAGAACAGGGTTTAGGAGAAATAACAAAATTTAAGAGCTACGAAGGACAGGAAATTGTGGAGAGCCATGATCGCTAACAACTTGAAGGAATACTGTATATAAGAAAGAATAAACACCAGAAAAAAAATCAAGATAATATCTATCAAGAAAATTAAAAACTATATGATATATCTATCTTTTTCTTTTTCTTCAATATGTAGTTGATAATGGCCGTCCACAATTTCCTCTCTTTTGTAGCTCTTATTAAATTTTGCATTTTTGTTATCTCAACTAAAGTTTATTCTGTTATCCATTTACCCAAGCTCACTAAGTTGGTTATGCATTGTTTTCTTCTGTCCCTCTTGCCTTCAATAGGTCCTGTGAGTATCAGATGTCGTTCTACAGGAGGATGCTGAGAATATGAAGCAAGCATGTGGGAAACGACAAAGCTCTACAGACAATGACAACAAAATGGAGACTTATGATTAACATCAAGAAAAGACAGTTGAAATTTCTGAGGTACACAATGAGGAAAAATGGTTTGTAAAATTTGATACTCACTGGACAGATTGAAAGCGAGGCTGAGGAAAAGCACCGCAAAACATACTTAGTGAGCCTGAGCGAGTGGGGTTTGGGAAAGATGGCAAAAGACACTATTTATTAAGAGCTACAAAGGATAGAAAATTGTGGAGAGTCATAATCGCCAACGTCCTGCCGGGAAAGACGACGAATGCTAATTGTTAAGGCAATGAACGCCGAATGCTTTCATATAGGGGAAAGGCAAATTTCGCCATTGCCATTCCAACTGGGGGTGAAAATGTGTGCTTGCCTAGAAAATAAACATTTCAAATTTTGATTTTTACTGAACTTGAACAACAACTTCTATTACTGTGGATGGGAATACCGTTGGCAATTGAATGACAAACAAACCCCTTCTCTATATTCTTCACCCTCATTACCTTCTCAACACCCCTCTATAACTACTTCCGGTGATAAAGAAAGGCCCTAAAATCCCTCCCTTTCAAAACACTTTAACGGCCCTCAGATCATTTAACCTATGTACGTACGGTAATAATAACGTCGCCTG
Source organism: Acanthosepion lycidas (assembly GCA_963932145.1). Taxonomy (NCBI): domain Eukaryota; kingdom Metazoa; phylum Mollusca; class Cephalopoda; order Sepiida; family Sepiidae; genus Acanthosepion; species Acanthosepion lycidas. Next base: position 82,008,650 of record OZ010593.1, on the reverse strand, counting down.
TCATATCACCATACGGTGATAATCGCCATTAGCATAAAAACTTTGTTTATTTACAATAATATTTTCAAAAAATTATGATCCAGAATTTGAATTTATTAAGGGCTACAATAGACAGGGAATTGGGGAGAGCCGTGATCAATAACGTCCTGAATGGACAGTACACGGAAGAAGAAGAAGAAGAAGAAGAAGAAGAACAACAACAACAACAACTTATGATAAACTTTTTCAAAACGGAAATTACGATCCGGAATTTGAATGAGAGTTCAGAGGAATTTTTCTTAACAATTAAGAATAATCAATTAGCAAATACGAAACATTTAAAATACATTACTGGTTTACACATTTAACTTCGGAAATAAGGATTTGTTTAAGTTGTGTGAAGGATAATTTCACCCAACCTCGTAAGATACTAGAAGAAACAAAAACGTGCCTGAATACACGTGTTATTTGTTTAAATAGTATGATCCGTTCTAGATATGGATGCTATGTACGATACAGAACTCTTTTATAGAATATCTAAACTATCATCTATTTATTAAAGATTAATGATAAGGAAATGTGAATCCGAGTAACATGAGGCATCATTTGCATATCTGTGATCACGTCTTGCCACACGACGTAAAATTATTTTATTATTCAATATCTTGTCAATCATTCATTATCGTAAATAAGCAACAAACAAAAAAACGAGCGTTGTTCCTAGTTTAGTTAAGTTTTTCCTTCCGCTTATGCTGTTAGGCGTCGCGAGGAGACACAGTGGCCTGGAGGAGAGATATCTCGTGGACTCTTAGAGTATCTGCCACTGAGTCGCTCTAGCGTCATCTTGGTCTGCCTCTTGCTCTCCCGCCAGAGTACCTAAGGGTACGTGCTCGTAGGGATGGTTGGTTGATAGGCATATGAATGAGGTTTCCGAACCACTTGATTATCTGTCGTTCGATGTGTTGTATGATTGGTATTGCTCCTACCATATATCTTATTGCCTCATTCCTGATCTTGTTTCGCCTGATCTTATTCATTGCTTTCTTCCTCTCAAGGGTTTTTGTTAGGGGTCATGTCTGACACTGGTATATCAGCGTTGGTAGGAAAATGGCGTTGATGAGATTTGCCTTGGTGCTCATGGAAATGCTAGGATGTTTTAGAACATAGATATAACTGTTATCACCCTTAAATTTTCTAATAGTTGGAAATTTGAGTAAAGTGAAGATGAAGGGAAGATTTGGTTTAACGGTTTCAGTAAACCCAATTTTGGGGGCAAATGATAGTCGTCCTATATTGTGGTTTGACAAAATAGAAGGAGTACCTAATCTTCCAGGACAGTCAATAAAAATAAATGTAAATTTTAAATTTGTTTACAGATGTCTAATAAGAATTAAATAAGTATTCGGTTGGTGCAAAAATAATATCCTTTTCTGACGTATTTTTTAACGTCAAAAAACGATATTATTTTTGCACCAACCTAATATTATGACAGCAGCTTAATAAATAAATGATAAAGGGTTTTCAATTTTGTCCAAAATAAATTTCTCACAATTGAAAAAATTAATAATTTCTTAAAAGAATCAAAAAGTGTTTTATTTTTGTTAAAAGAAAAAAAAATATAAAAGTGAAACAACGAAATAAAAACATATCCTTTGATTTTTTTTAAAGAGATATAAGCAATTTTAGCAAACGTTACAAAAATGCAGGGATCTCCGAAAGCAACTTAATAAAAAGTAGTTGGAAAGCCCTTGGAATTTTCATTAATCTTTTAAATGTATTTTATATTTAATACTCTATCATTTACAACTTTCGGAGTTTTCTTCTAAGCGCCATGTCCCTTAAGAACATAGGTGATCATGGCTCTCCACAATTTTCTGTCTTTTGTAGCTTTTAGTAAATTTTAAATTTCTGCTACGTCTTTTCAAACCTGGACTATCGTCCATTTACACAAGCTCTTTCCTTTTCTATGTTCGGCGTCCCTTCAAAACGTTGGTGATGATGGCTCTTCATATTTTCCTGTATAAGTTTGGTCTAATTAATGCTGCATTTGAAATAGACAAAAATTGAGCGGCGGGCATGAAACTATTAAATGATTCATTTGAATTAAGCGTAATCGTTGTTTTCTTTATATTCAGCACATTTTTTACTTTGATATGTTGAGATTGTTAAAAAAAAATGCTCAATATTATTTGCAGCCAAATGAATTCTACGTTACCGAGGATTGCCGTAAAAATATTACTTGCCTGCCTGGAGGGAACATTTCAATAATAAATTATACCCCCTGTCCAGAAAATTCCGCATGTAAAAGTATATACGGAAAATATCATTGTGTGTGTAACAAAGGATTTATAAATAAGGATAATAAATGTGTTCCGGAAGGTAAGTTGCTAATTTCTATTTATTATTTTGCTGTTTTTACAGTACTAAAGGGAGCTCTAATAACTTGGACCGATTTTAAATGTGAATTAAATTAAAGCATCTAATGATTTTTTCTTTTTCTTTCAGATATAACAACTTAAGTCTTTGGCAATTTCAACCATGGAAAGATTAACAATCAAACAACGTGTTAAAGTTTCAAGAGTGCAGTTGGAAAAATTGTTCGTAAATTCAAACAAACTGGGTCGGTGGACGATGTGAAAACACCATTGCGTGCTCGTTTACGCCGTTCAGCTGTAAACACTGCTGCAGTGCACGAGAATGTGGCCCCAAATCCAGACCCCTCTATTCGTCATCGCGCGCAACAACGTTACATCATTGCAAATTGCACTCTCGGTTGGTAGATTATGCTGATACCAAAAATCGCGAAGTGCGCCAAATGCATTTCTGTTTGAACGTCCATTTTCGTAATAGGCTTCGATAACTTTAAGACATTGTTTGATTGTTAATCTTTCCATGGTTGAAATTGCCAAAGACTTAAGTTGTTAAATCTGAAATACAAAGAAAGAAATCATTAGACAGTTACAACTAATTCCCATTCAAAATCGGTCCAAGTTATTGGAGCACGCTTTACATTACAGTCATTGGAATTTAGCATTTTGGAAGAAAAAGAATCACAAAGAAATTGATATGCGTGAAGTTAAAATTGTAATGAAAGAGATAAAAATACTACCAGAGACAAGATAGGGCAAGTCAATAGAGATCGTAAGAAAAGGTGAAATTATATTGAATCATAAGAAATGAGATAACTGCTAGCAGAAAGGAAAAGAAACATTTAGAAATTAATTAGTTATAATCATACTGAAATATATATATATATATATATATATATATATATATATATATATATATATATATATATATATATATATATATATATATATATATATATATATATATATATATATATATATATATATATATATATATATGTGTGTGTGTGTGCATAATATATGCTCAGTGGATAAAAAGGGTTGGTTGAAGTAATCCAGTGACATGACCCAAAGAGTTGTGAGTTCAATACCTGGCCACAGCAGAGGTGAACAAAAACTTGGAGATTTGAGTTACTAAAGGGAAATAACTGAAACTCAGATATCCAGAAAAGGCATGACACGTGGAACTAGAACAATGTACACAAGTGGAAGAAATTAAGGGTTTGGTCTGAAATTCTAACATTTATCACCTGACGAAGGACGGAGCGTATAACGCCCGAAACATTGTGTATATGACAATAAAGATGTGGACAACCATCCGAACAATGTAAATAGTATAAATAACATGCACATATATATTTGGGATGTGCGCTGTGATGTTATGGATAGTGGCTCAGAATGAAAAATCGGCGAGCCAAGTTCAAATTTCATTGGACGCTTTAACTTAATTCCCATTTAAAATCGCTCCAAGTTGTTAGAACACCCTTCAGTCGAATGGAGGCTTTGGGACACATACTGCATAGAATGAGAGAAATAATGTAATTATATGAATGTATGTATCCAAATATTACTACTTGTCTCCTTAACGATATGAGTGAAGGAAGATATGCGTGTTTTTAAATGGAGCAGAGTTGTACTTAAAAGTTGGAGAAAGAAAGAATATATATTTTTAAATGTATCCCTATGGTTTAGCCTTCTAAAGTCGACAGCGAGTTGCATAAAGTGTCGAATTTCGACTCTGGGTGTTAAGATACCTGTAGAATTGTTGAATAAACAAAATTAATTCATCTCGTTAAATACATCTTTAGAGATCCGCTTCGAAAGTGCCGCCATATTTATTTTACAGTGGCCGATACTGTAGTAATACCTTACCAAGCATAAGTGCCAGCACATTTAAAATATATTCTTCAATCTCCCTCCACGACACGATTTTTACTTAATATTTCTAAAATCATTTACTGGCTGTATTATCCGAACAGCCGCGTTTAATATTAAGTAAAACTTTCATCGGTAATTTTCTGTAAATGTTTAATAAATTTGTCTCTGTGGCTTTAGATAAGAAAGCTGTATCTCTGGCAAAGGCTTTAGATATCTTAAAGGGGTTTGATAGGGTTTGTTATGCTGGCGTTCTCCGCAACCTCAACCACTATGGCGTCTGTAACCGGATATTGGATTTAATCCAGTTGTTCTTAACAAATCGGGTAATGGAAGTCATATTGAACGGCCATACTTCTAGATCATTTCACATTAATGCGGGGCCACCCGAAGGCTACCTCCTTGGATTATTGTTGTTTGTTAACTTCATCAATGTCTTTTAAGATGTTACCAGTTTTCAACTAAGTATTTATGCTAGAGACATGATTATGTCTCAATAGTAAGACTAGCAGCTACAAATGACCTCCAATCTGTTGTTCACTGGGGCAAGAAATGCCCTGTGAATTTTAGCCTCCCAAAACGAAACTGGTAATCTTTAATCAACATAGAGAACGTTTTTTTGCCTTCCACCAATATATCTGATGTTAGCCTCCAGGAGAGCAAATCATCGCGCCTTCTTGGGCTCATGGTTTCTACTGACATTAAAATGGAGCAATAATATTGAATCAACTTTTAGTTATGCTGCTAAGAAACGGTCTGTGATGTTATCTGTCCAAACCTGGCACCTCGAATTATTCACATTCACACCGCCATGACTATGACTTCCCTCTGTCTTTTAAAATACTTTCATGACAGTTGTTCTAATGAGTTGTCCTCCTTGCATCCCGACGTTGGACTGTAAACATACTACTAGATTGGCTACGAGTTAGTCAAGATGCCAGGACATTGCCGATAACATCACAAACCCTACGAGATATATAGTTAGAGCACTAGACCAGATAAGGCATCAATATTCAATACATGGACGAATGGTAGATGTATAAATATGCCAGATGGATTCTGACAAGAAAAATTGTCTGGCACAATACAGTGAACCAACATTCTTAGCAGCAGAACTAGCAATTAATTCAATATAGATAATCCATTACATTTTAGTAGAAATCGCGTTCAGTTGTTCTCCTGGAGGTTAGCATCAGCCATACTGATGGAGGGGAGAATTTTTTTATGATAATAGCAGTTTATGTTTTGGAGGCGTTAAAACTTTAGGTCATTTTTTGCCCCATTTAACAACTTATATAAAATGTATTATTTTTCAGTGTCTCACAGGATTGTCTAAATATATTAATGTGCTTCCATATGTAGTAATTTTGTTTTTGCATATTGAAACGTCAATATTATTGTTAAATAATAATATCTGTTAATAATTCTTTTCTATAAATTATCACCAGTAACGTATTGCTTATGCACCTCTTCGGGTGATCCCCACTACAAAACATACGACGGACAAATGATTCACTTTATGGGTATTTGCAAGTATACCTTGTCGGAAAGTACCTCTGGAGAATACTTTGCAGTTGAGGTTAAGAACGAACACCGAGGTCGAAGTAGGCGTGTTTCGTTTACTCGAATGGTTGACATCAAATTGGGCAATGTTACCATTCGACTATTTAAAGGAAATAAAGTATTCGTAAGTATCTTCATTATTAGTTCTTGTGTACTCTGAATTTATGAAATATATTAATGATAATGTATCTTATTATAATTCTGCTTGTCACTTCCATAGTTCCTTAGTTAGTACGAACATTACGCCCTGCCAATACCTTCATAAAGGCAGAAAAATAATATAAGAGGCGCTACTTGTTTTCAGTGAGAAAATGGGAAACCGAAAGAAAGAAAAATGAAAGGAAGAAAGGCAAAATAGAAGAGGCGATAACACTCACATGTGTTTAACGTCTGTTTCAGCGAAATGGAAAAAATATGTCAATTTTAAATCTTTTTATTTGTATTTATTTCTTAAAATAACGACTGGAATTCATTGTAATGATTGTTATTGCAATGTTTTGTCAAAGTTGTTAAGCGGAAACACTTAATGATGTGATAAGGGATTTCTACGAATATTTTATTCTCATAGAAGTCGACGTGACAATAAGAATTAACATTCACCAGAAAATTAAAATAGGAAAAGCATAATATTTTTCCGGGTAAATCTGCTGAAAATTGTTTTTACCTAATATTCTAAAATAGTAATGGCGTGAGATTGTTGAAAAAATAAGCATAGCATGATAAAACTTTCTTAAACTTGCGAAAATAATTTTTTATTGTCTAAATGTTTATGCTATTATGAAAAGGAAAGATCAAAGTATTTTATGATTATTTTTTCATTTTTAATCATTCCTAGCACATCCCAAATTGTCGTTTATAATTATATTTTCTTTAGTCCGTAAAAATCGATCGTCAGCCATTTTTTTTCAGTTTTGTAGAGAAAAGTTAATTTTTCCGTTTAAAATTCTGGGAAAAATCAATTATATATCTTTTTCAAATTTATTTACCAAAATTAGAAATTTTAAAGCTTATTTATTATAATTTAAAACAAACATTTTTTACTTTAGCGTCGAAAAAATGTAGTTTAAAAACAAGGAAGTTTTAACAGCGGCGACGTGTAACTATGTGATGATTGATTCTTTGAGCTCGTATTGACAGCTTACGCAAAGAAAAGTTATTGTACGAAAGGACAGAAGTGACATAATTTAGCTTTTTATTGAACCAAATTATTTACCTCATTATTTTTAAGGAAACTATTTAAACTAAGACTTTCAAGAATGACATAAATTTTCATAAGAACAATATCATCTGTATTTCCACTCATTTTTATTAATTGTGATATTTCATTTATGGAAAAATGTCATAACTGAGATAATATAAAAATAAGATCATATAAATTTCATAAGCTAGGTACATAATACTTAGAAGGTATTCTTATCATTTGAAATATTATACAATTTTTTCTCTTTTCATGATGCTTCCGGTCTTCCGTATATATGAATTACAGCCGTTTTATGGACAAAAACACACACACACATTCACACACACGCACACGCGTTATATTAGATTTTTATCTATTTGGAGTTTGCTGTTTGTAACCATCTTTACAATTTATAATCTGTAATGATATATATATATCTACTTAATAACACCATCTTTTGAACTGTACACTATTTTCATTAATTTTAGAATATTTAACAACTTTAATGTAAAAAAAATAAAATAATTTAAGAAATAATAAATAATTGTTGCTGCAATTTTTTTTTTCATCGAAAACGTTTTTTGCTTTCAGACAATATTATCCATATTCATAAAAACAAGTAAAAGGAACTAAAAGCTTTTGAAATTAAATAATATCTTTATTTTATTGAGTTTTGTGTGTTGCAATTCGGAGCTAATTTTAAGGTTGAGGGAGGGTCAACTAAAAAAAAAACAAAAAAACAAAACATGATTTACTTTCCTGAAAGACTTGTGCTTTTAACTAATTAATCGCAAAAATGCACACATTTGAGTTTCAAGAGTTTTCATAATTTTACTTATGGGTAATAAATATGAACAATTTTTTTACCATGACTTAAAAAAAAAATAAACATATTTATAATAATTTCTATCAGTTGTGAATAGTTTCTAAAAGTTGCATTAAAATCCGACAATTTTTATTTTTGCAAGATTTTCAAAATTAATGTCTTATAAAAAAATGGACAAAAAATTTGCTATGTTATTTACTAGTAGTTCAATTGATGGAGAGAAACAAGGTTTTTTCAATCAAAAGTTAGAATGTTCTAATAAAAACGGAATTTTTTTTTAAAATAATTAAAAATTATTTTGTTCTTTCCTCTTAATAGTAACATAAACTTTGTGACGATAAAATTTTGTTTTCATCAAGTTTAAGGCCGTTATTATCATGCTATGCTTATTTTTCTAGTGTTCTCATGCCATAGAGAAAATCATAAATCATAAACTCATAAATCCAATGTTAGCAACATCACGAAAATCGATTATTATTTTTTTCTTCTAACTGTAGAACCCAATATTATAAATAGCCTTACTACATTTCTTTCCTAAAATGGAAAATCGGACAAAGATACTTTTGATGTGTCTGGTGTTTCTGCTATGTATTTCCAGATACTAAATATAATATAAAGAAGAATCTGCAATGTTATTGATCCTGATCTGGCATAGCTGATTCAGTCCTTCTCTCGCTTGCGTAACTTCCCAACCCTTCCTTGTACCATTTCTATAAATGTTTTCATGGCAATTGCTTCTATTTGGTACTTAGACGTCACGAATTTAAGAGCAGTACTAGACTGAAAAGTAAATCTCATTTTACGGTTGAAATGTTGAAATGTAGCCGTAAGATCTATGCTAACACTTTCTTCTTTCGCACTTCTCGCTTGTGGAACTCTCTCCCGGCGTCTTACTTTCAAATCAACTTTGATCATCAAAAATTCAAATGCAATGTCAGTTGTTAATTTCTGTCTTCTTAATTACCGTACATTTTTCATCCCCCCCCTGTTTTCGTAAAGTTTTCAGTTTACTAATATTCTTTATCACTCAATAACTACTTGCGGCTTAGTGGCTTTATTGCCTTGCTTGTGGTGGGTGTTTGTGGGGGCTAACAATTAAAAAAGAAGCTTTTTACCGGGTTTCATGTTGAATATTTCCTCAGGAGATGTGCGTGTGATGTAATGACAGCGGCTCAAAATGAGAAATTGGAGATCCGAGTTCAAATTCCAGTCGGATTCGTTACATTCATTTACGTACAAATACTTTTGGGTAACATAGGAATTTGTATCCCCCAAAGTTATGGGTTAAATAGTAGGACTTGTATCTCGAAAAATTCTTGTTATTCTTAAATAAATATTTAATGTAATATTTACTCTCCAAAAAAAAAAAAAAAGAAAAAAAAAAAAAAACAGAAAAAAAGGATTATTTGTAAAATCCACTTGCGGTTTCAAATAACCAAGCAAATCTAAATCTGCCAATATTAAGATATTGTTTCCGTAGTCACATGTTAATCAACGTTGAGCAACGTTGAGCCTGATCAGTATCTAGATGGGCGACACCTTGGGATTACCATGCGCTATTATCTTCGATGTGCAGGTGGGGAAATTAATAATGGCTCGTAATTGTTAATCAGAGATCGAAGTTCCAATTTCAGTTGGGTTTCTTATATTCCCACGCGCAAATAGCCTTGGCTAAAGTATGAGTCCAACTCATCTCTCCCATTCTATGTGTTAATTATTAGGTTGGTGCAAAAATAATGACGTAATAATGTCGTTTTTTGACGTTATACGTCAAAAAACGACATTATTACGTCATTATTTTTGCACCAACCTAATAGTAAGACCTGTATCACTAAATCATGATTTTCTTAAAAAAAACTTTCAATCTAAAAAATATTTTCTGCAACGTTGAACCTGTCAGTAACTAAATGGGTGAATACCAGGGGCAGTAAACTTGGATGTGTAGGTGGTGTAATTGATATTGACTCGGAATTGTTGATCGAAGATCCAGTTTCCAATTCCAGTTGGGATCTCTGTTGAATCACTTACGCACAAATAGCCTTGGCTAAGGTATGAATCCACCGCTGTGCCGCCATCTATGAGATAAATAGTATGATCTGTATCACTAAATTATTATTAGATTAAAAAACTCACTACCTAAATACACTGTAATCTGGATATAAGAGACCCGGTTATAAGAGAAACCCGGATATAAGAGAGATTTTATCTGGTCCCAAATTAGAGACATACTTACCTAAACAAAATAGACCAAACCCGGATATAAGAGAAACCCGGATATAAGATACTTCTACAGTCCCGACAGCTCTCTTATATCCGGGTTACACTGTATATATTTTTTGTCTTTAAATAAACTGTAAAGGCTGATAACCCGTAGAAAACGAATCAGTTAAACAATTAACGGAAAGAAAATTCCACAAACACGCAATCAAATAAATGTCCTCATGCAAAATATTTTCTTTTACTATAGGTGAACGGCATGCTGCGAATTCCTCCAGTCATTGTCGTTCTTATGTATTCGATTACTCTATCCGGTCGCTGGATAACTGTGACGACGCCCTGGGGTCTCGTAGTTCGATTCGACGGTAATAGCAGAGTTACTGTTATTGTGCCAAAACGTTTCAGCAACAAACTGACCGGAATCTGCGGTGACTGTAACGGAATTAAAGACGATTTCCGAACTAAAGATGGCAAAGATGTATCGAAAGATCGAAACAGATATTCATTGATTGGTACAAGCTACATCGTACCTGATGACAGTGACAAACCTGAAAAGAAGTAAGTATATAGAGTCCATGTGATTGTTTACAAGAGATAATTAGTTTAGAAGAGATGCGTTCCTGAGGCTCTTTTCTGGGTTGGATTGTTATACTCTTTTCTATTGGCTTATGTAAAATTACATTAAAAAAAACTCTTCAATAATAATCCTATGTTATAATCTTATCTTTGTCTGCAGTGAATGCAATGAAAGGCTTGGCTCACAAAGTGACCCTCGAGTGATGTAAATGCGAAAGAGTCTTGATGCTGCTTCAATAATTCTTCTGTTCAGGATATATGTTGATATGCCTCTCTGTGTTCGTTAGCAGTTTTTCTCCCTTTGCAATGGCTCCTACAGAGCGGTTCACCATCAATTCGCCCCAGCTCATCAGGTAAATCTCGTGGTGAGTTCCCTATCTCGCTTGCCATTAATATGACCCGTAAAGGTTAAGTTTTCCAAAACTTCTTTTCTCATTATATGAGCAAGGAATTTCAGCTTTATTTTCTTGGGTGTAAATGTGCTTTCTGTTGTCATTTTCTCACTCCGTCCATGGAATTCTCAGTATCCTCCTGTAGACCTACATTTCCGTTGTTTCTAGTTTGATCTTGATCCGTATGGAGATTGTACAGCATTCACTGCCATCTAAGACGATAGATAGCTATTACATAGCTCTCGAAAAATCTTGTAACGAAATTTTTCTGTTTCTCAGTACCTTGCTTGGCTTTTGGAATATTACCTTCGCTTGTCCAATGATTGTTCGTACGTCCGTGCCATATTAAAATAATTGCTAGATATTTGTAATTTCTGTACTTTCTATAAGTTACGCAGAGTACTTTGCTCGGAGAATCTCTTCCAACTTCACACTCGACTCATCTGGTGTATCTCTGGAGATTCTGTCGCAGGGTTGGGATATCTAAGAGAAGGCATCTGTCATTTGTTTGTTGTGTTGTTAATGTAGTGTGATAAAATGTAGTTATACCACTCGAAGTCAGATATTTATCGATAGTCGAGAACAAAAGAGCATTTAGATATTTATCCACACTTTCAGGACACAAAAACATGTGACACAAAGATGTAGGATTTCGAAAAGCTGTTGGGGTAGACCTTGGGTCTCGGAGTAATATTAATGTCTACACCAGGTTGTGTCGGGGAAGTATTTAATAGCGATCTACTAAGCGTAGCTTAGATGTGGCATAAGGCCGAATATGTCGAGTACTCTGTGAGGTTTGAACTCAATACTCAGTCGTTATTGACGTAGAGAGACAGGCTAGCTAACCATTCCACTATGACGAAAAGAAAATGGAGACTACACCATAAACGGTAACACTTAATTTACATAACAAATTTTAGAAGTACATTTTAATAAATATTGTTTTAGTTCCTAAGGTTAATTTGAATTCTTCGCGTGTCCATTGAAAGAATGTATATCTCTCTTGTCAAAATGAATTTGTAAGTTCGTAAAAATTCACTAGTGTGTTGACATTTAAAGAAACCGTAAAATAAAAAAAAAACATGGTTTCTACAGCGTTCGTAATAACCAATGAAGTCGTCAGACATTTCACATCGCTTGAAATGAATCAAGTGGGAGCGAAGAAAATTACGGAATTAAAAGTAATCTGTTTAAATATATTCAAAAAAAATCGGTAACGAATTATTGAAACAAGAAAAAATTAAGATTTTTGAATTTTTACTATTATTAATACAGACATTAATTATTTTGAATTATAACATTATAAACATTACAGAATTATTTAAATACAATGAATTCTAATTTTATTTTAATTGGATTTCAAAGAAAAGGGTGTGAATAAAATAAAAGATAAATAAATAGAAGAAATATATTTATAAAAATACCTGTTGAATTGATTTTTACGATAATTAATAAAGACTTTACAAAATTATTTATACATTTAAATATCTGTTGTTTATTGATTTTTTTGTTATCAAATGAAATCCTTAAGTCAATTTCTCTTCGATCTTACTTTTCTCCTTTCTACAATGATTCAGCCATTTTGTAAGTGTCTGTGATTTAATTTTCGTCAATCTTTTTTGTAATTTCTTTATTGTAGCTGCAACGTTACTGACATCAAGACCGATTGCAAACCTGAACAAGTCAGTCGATGCCAATTTCTGATTAATCCAATTTTTAAAGAATGCATGGACCGATTGGGAAGCGATAAAATAAAAGAAATCGTGGAATCGTGTGAAATAGATGTATGCGCCTATTTGGATGATCCCTTATTAGTGAGCGTTTATTGCCAAGCCATCGAAGCTTTGACTCAGTTATGTGAGGATATTGGAATTATCGCAAACTGGAGAAAGTTAGCAGGGTGTCGTAAGTTTCATTTTCATATTCGAATTTTATTCACAGGCAAAACTCATAGAATTCAAAAGAAATTACATAGTTTCATGTTTTGTTCATAAATTAAAAATCAAGAAATATAATGGTACAAGACAATTAAGATTTTATAAGGTGTTTTTTTTAATATTAACTACTATCTTTTCTATAATTTGTGGTACTTAATCTGTAACAGTCTACCTCGAGTGGCTTTCTGGCCTTGTACAGGGTAAACCTTACTTTAAAATTTACTTTTCCAATTGTATTTTATTATAAGTTATATTCTCGACAAGGAAACAAAACGCCATCAGGAAGGTCGTTATACAAGATAGAAAATATGAATAGAAAAAAGTTGTAAGAAAAGTAAGCGTAATTTGCGAAGAGTAAAACATAAAATATGAACAGAAAATATAAACCGAACCCCAAAATCTTTGCTCCATGTTTAATGAAGAGTTTGAAAATAGGCCTCTAGTTACGGGCGAGAGGTGCCCGATGAAATGGCCTTAAATATAGATCAACACGTAAGGATCTCAAATAACCGTCTTACTAATTTTAGCAATTAAACTATAAAGTGTGACATAAATGCCAGACTCTCAGATAGAAGAAATGATAAAGTAATTCTAGACGCATTTGCTTATCAATCAGCCTTGATTACGTATCAATAGGAGTCATAATTCACAGTGGAGAAATACGCCTTTACTTTTCGAACACACTACCAATTCCAGAGACAGTAGAAACGGAAATCTCGCCCTCTCTCTCCACATACATCTGTGAACATCATCTTTGTCTTCGGTGATTGTAACGAGCGTCACGACACGTGCTTAATCATTCTAACGTTACCGATGTTCCCGGTATTTTCAGTTGCTCAGTCACTTTCACAAATCCTGGATTTTCCTACCCGTTTCTCTAGTATACCCGAACAACAGACTTCTCCATTACATTTATTTCTCTCTTCTTCGTCTCGCTCTGTCCTCTTGAAGACTAGGATTATTCTCTAGTAGCTAGTGATATTTCGTTCCTATCATGTTTTAATAAGGAATTTCCTATTCATAAGACCTCATTCCGTTATTAGCATATTTACTGGAACTCACTCTTCGAGTTGCCAAATGGACTGTCATTATTAACCCTTAAATTGAGAATTGTGCCCCCACAGTCCTATTTTGTTTGGTTGATTCATAATTCATAGCGGGGAAATACGTTTTTAATTTCGGAAAACCCTAAACAATTTTATGAGAAAATATTACATTCACTTACCACTTACCTTTTCGATAATGTAGCTTACTGGCATAGATCATCATCATTATCATTATCATCAATCTATTGCATTCATATCAATAGGAGTCATAATTCACAGTGGAGAAATACGCCTTTACTTTCCGAACACATTAATAATTCCAAAGACAGTAGAAACGGTACTCTCTCTCCCCATCCATCTATGAACATCTTTGTCTTCGGTGATTTTAACGGGCCCCACGACACGTGACTTAAACATTCTAATGATACTGATCTTACCCGTATTCAGACATTAGATTTTTCAATTGCTCAGTCACTTTCACAAATCCTGGATTTTCCTATCCGTCTCTCTAGCATACCCGATAAACAGACTATTCCTCTAGATTTATTTATCAACTTCCTCGCATCATTTTTATCGAGCTTCGTAACACTGTCCTCTTGGAGGCTCCGATGATGCTGTAGTATCTATTGATATTTCGTTCCTATCATGTGTTAATCAGGAACCTCCTATTCATAAGACCTCATTCCAGTTATCAGAATGTTGATTGGGACCCACTCCGTCATTTTCTTTGAGTCGCACAAAGGACTGAAATTATTAACCTTCAAATTGGGAATTGTGCTACCATGACTCTGTTTTGTTTCATAGCCAGGAAATTCGTTTTTAATTTCGGAAAACGCTAAGAGTTCAGATTATTTTATGAGAAAATATTACATCACTTCCTATTTACCTTGTCGGTAATGTAGCTTACTGGTACGGATCATCATCATTATCATTATCATCAATCTATTACATTCGTATCAATAGAACGATGAAGAGAAAACTTAAAACAGAAAAAAATTGTGAGAAAATATTACATCACTTCCTATTTACCTTGTCGGTAATGTAGCTTACTGGTACGGATCATCATCATCATCATCATCATCAATCTATTACATTCGTATCAATAGAACGATGAAGAGAAAACTTAAAACAGAAAAAAATTGTGAGAAAATATTACATCACTTCCTATTTACCTTGTCGGTAATGTAGCTTACTGGTACGGATCATCATCATTATCATTATCATCAATCTATTACATTCGTATCAATAGAACGATGAAGAGAAAACTTAAAACAGAAAAAAATTGTGAGAAAATATTACATCACTTCCTATTTACCTTGTCGGTAATGTAGCTTACTGGTACGGATCATCATCATCATCATTATCATCAATCTATTACATTCGTATCAATAGAACGATGAAGAGAAAACTTAAAACAGAAAAAAATTGTGAGAAAATATTACATCACTTCCTATTTACCTTGTCGGTAATGTAGCTTACTGGTACGGATCATCATCATCATCATCATCATCAATCTATTACATTCGTATCAATAGAACGATGAAGAGAAAACTTAAAACAGAAAAAAATTGTGAGAAAATATTACATCACTTCCTATTTACGTTGTCGGTAATGTAGCTTACTGGTACGGATCATCATCATTATCATTATCATCAATCTATTACATTCGTATCAATAGAACGATGAAGAGAAAACTTAAAACAGAAAAAAATTGTGAGAAAATATTACATCACTTCCTATTTACCTTGTCGGTAATGTAGCTTACTGGTACGGATCATCATCATTATCATTATCATCAATCTATTACATTCGTATCAATAGAACGATGAAGAGAAAACTTAAAACAGAAAAAAATTGTGAGAAAATATTACATCACTTCCTATTTACGTTGTCGGTAATGTAGCTTACTGGTACGGATCATCATCATTATCATTATCATCAATCTATTACATTCGTATCAATAGAACGATGAAGAGAAAACTTAAAACAGAAAAAAATTGTGAGAAAATATTACATCACTTCCTATTTACCTTGTCGGTAATGTAGCTTACTGGTACGGATCATCATCATTATCATTATCATCAATCTATTACATTCGTATCAATAGAACGATGAAGAGAAAACTTAAAACAGAAAAAAATTGTGAGAAAATATTACATCACTTCCTATTTACCTTGTCGGTAATGTAGCTTACTGGTACGGATCATCATCATTATCATTATCATCAATCTATTACATTCGTATCAATAGAACGATGAAGAGAAAACTTAAAACAGAAAAAAATTGTGAGAAAATATTACATCACTTCCTATTTACGTTGTCGGTAATGTAGCTTACTGGTACGGATCATCATCATTATCATTATCATCAATCTATTACATTCGTATCAATAGAACGATGAAGAGAAAACTTAAAACAGAAAAAAATTGTGAGAAAATATTACATCACTTCCTATTTACGTTGTCGGTAATGTAGCTTACTGGTACGGATCATCATCATTATCATTATCATCAATCTATTACATTCGTATCAATAGAACGATGAAGAGAAAACTTAAAACAGAAAAAAATTGTGAGAAAATATTACATCACTTCCTATTTACGTTGTCGGTAATGTAGCTTACTGGTACGGATCATCATCATTATCATTATCATCAATCTATTACATTCGTATCAATAGAACGATGAAGAGAAAACTTAAAACAGAAAAAAATTGTGAGAAAATATTACATCACTTCCTATTTACGTTGTCGGTAATGTAGCTTACTGGTACGGATCATCATCATTATCATTATCATCAATCTATTACATTCGTATCAATAGAACGATGAAGAGAAAACTTAAAACAGAAAAAAATTGTGAGAAAATATTACATCACTTCCTATTTACGTTGTCGGTAATGTAGCTTACTGGTACGGATCATCATCATTATCATTATCATCAATCTATTACATTCGTATCAATAGAACGATGAAGAGAAAACTTAAAACAGAAAAAAATTGTGAGAAAATATTACATCACTTCCTATTTACGTTGTCGGTAATGTAGCTTACTGGTACGGATCATCATCATTATCATTATCATCAATCTATTACATTCGTATCAATAGAACGATGAAGAGAAAACTTAAAACAGAAAAAAATTGTGAGAAAATATTACATCACTTCCTATTTACCTTGTCGGTAATGTAGCTTACTGGTACGGATCATCATCATTATCATTATCATCAATCTATTACATTCGTATCAATAGAACGATGAAGAGAAAACTTAAAACAGAAAAAAATTGTGAGAAAATATTACATCACTTCCTATTTACCTTGTCGGTAATGTAGCTTACTGGTACGGATCATCATCATTATCATTATCATCAATCTATTACATTCGTATCAATAGAACGATGAAGAGAAAACTTAAAACAGAAAAAAATTGTGAGAAAATATTACATCACTTCCTATTTACCTTGTCGGTAATGTAGCTTACTGGTACGGATCATCATCATTATCATTATCATCAATCTATTACATTCGTATCAATAGAACGATGAAGAGAAAACTTAAAACAGAAAAAAATTGTGAGAAAATATTACATTCACTTCCTATTTACCTTGTCGGTAATGTAGCTTACTGGTACGGATCATCATCATCATCATCATCATCAATCTATTACATTCGTATCAATAGAACGATGAAGAGAAAACTTAAAACAGAAAAAAATTGTGAGAAAATATTACATCACTTCCTATTTACCTTGTCGGTAATGTAGCTTACTGGTACGGATCATCATCATTATCATTATCATCAATCTATTACATTCGTATCAATAGAACGATGAAGAGAAAACTTAAAACAGAAAAAAATTGTGAGAAAATATTACATCACTTCCTATTTACCTTGTCGGTAATGTAGCTTACTGGTACGGATCATCATCATTATCATTATCATCAATCTATTACATTCGTATCAATAGAACGATGAAGAGAAAACTTAAAACAGAAAAAAATTGTGAGAAAATATTACATCACTTCCTATTTACGTTGTCGGTAATGTAGCTTACTGGTACGGATCATCATCATTATCATTATCATCAATCTATTACATTCGTATCAATAGAACGATGAAGAGAAAACTTAAAACAGAAAAAAATTGTGAGAAAATATTACATCACTTCCTATTTACCTTGTCGGTAATGTAGCTTACTGGTACGGATCATCATCATTATCATTATCATCAATCTATTACATTCGTATCAATAGAACGATGAAGAGAAAACTTAAAACAGAAAAAAATTGTGAGAAAATATTACATTCACTTCCTATTTACCTTGTCGGTAATGTAGCTTACTGGTACGGATCATCATCATCATCATCATCATCAATCTATTACATTCGTATCAATAGAACGATGAAGAGAAAACTTAAAACAGAAAAAAATTGTGAGAAAATATTACATCACTTCCTATTTACCTTGTCGGTAATGTAGCTTACTGGTACGGATCATCATCATTATCATTATCATCAATCTATTACATTCGTATCAATAGAACGATGAAGAGAAAACTTAAAACAGAAAAAAATTGTGAGAAAATATTACATCACTTCCTATTTACCTTGTCGGTAATGTAGCTTACTGGTACGGATCATCATCATTATCATTATCATCAATCTATTACATTCGTATCAATAGAACGATGAAGAGAAAACTTAAAACAGAAAAAAATTGTGAGAAAATATTACATCACTTCCTATTTACCTTGTCGGTAATGTAGCTTACTGGTACGGATCATCATCATTATCATTATCATCAATCTATTACATTCGTATCAATAGAACGATGAAGAGAAAACTTAAAACAGAAAAAAATTGTGAGAAAATATTACATTCACTTCCTATTTACCTTGTCGGTAATGTAGCTTACTGGTACGGATCATCATCATCATCATTATCATCAATCTATTACATTCGTATCAATAGAACGATGAAGAGAAAACTTAAAACAGAAAAAAATTGTGAGAAAATATTACATCACTTCCTATTTACCTTGTCGGTAATGTAGCTTACTGGTACGGATCATCATCATCATCATCATCATCAATCTATTACATTCGTATCAATAGAACGATGAAGAGAAAACTTAAAACAGAAAAAAATTGTGAGAAAATATTACATCACTTCCTATTTACCTTGTCGGTAATGTAGCTTACTGGTACGGATCATCATCATTATCATTATCATCAATCTATTACATTCGTATCAATAGAACGATGAAGAGAAAACTTAAAACAGAAAAAAATTGTGAGAAAATATTACATCACTTCCTATTTACCTTGTCGGTAATGTAGCTTACTGGTACGGATCATCATCATTATCATTATCATCAATCTATTACATTCGTATCAATAGAACGATGAAGAGAAAACTTAAAACAGAAAAAAATTGTGAGAAAATATTACATTCACTTACCACTCCGTTGGTGGTAATGTAGCTTACTGGAATAGATCATCATCATCATCATCATCAACAACAACAAATCTACACAGTCACACCAAGAGGACCAAAGGTCCTTTTAATAAATTGCAATATTTCTGTAGTTTTTGCCTATTTTTCTTTCTTATTCTATTAAGGCAGTTTCTTCGTGTTTTTTTTTTAAATACACAAATAACGTACTTTTTTCACGGCATTTCATTTTATCATTTGACTGTTACAGCTTTGTAATGTGCTTACCCGTATTCAGACATTAGATTTTTCAATTGCTCAATCACTTTCACAAATCCTGGATTTTCCTACCGATTTCTGTTGCATACCAGAAAGAAACAAACTTCTCCATTAGATTTATTTATCACCTTCTCGCCTGGCTCTTGCCGAGCATCGCAAATCTGTCCCCTTGAAAACTCGAATCATTCTGTTGTATCTATTGATATTTTCTTATAATCATGTGTTAACCAGGAATCTCCTGTTCATAAGACCTCATTTTGTTATCAGAATGTTGACTGGAACTAACTCTGTGAATTCTTCAAGACGACAAATGGACTGTCATTACTAACCTTGAAATTGAGAATTGTGCCACCATGGTCTTGTTTTGTTTGGTTGACTCATAGTTCATAGCAGTGAAATACTTTTTTGTTTATTTGGGAAATTCCTAAGAGTCCAAAATTTTACATTCACATTATATTAAAATAGTACATTTGCTTACTCCGTTGCTGTCGATGCAGCTTACTGGAATAGATCCTCCTCTTCCTTCTCCTCCTCCTTCTCCTCCTCCTCATCATCAGTCTATTACATCGACACCAACAGCCTTTTAATAAATTGCAATATTTCTGCAGATTTTGCTTATTTTTCTTTATTTTCGATTAAGCCATTTTCTTAGTTTTTTTTTTCAAAATCCGCAAATAACGTATTTATCCATCGAATTTCTTTTTATCATTTGACTGTTACAGCTTTGGACTGCGGCCCTAATCAAGTATATCAATACAAAGCCTTAAAATGTCAACCAAGCTGCACAAATCGGAAACCAAATTGTTCGGAGTATGAAGAAGCCTGTGTTTGCAAAGATGATTATATTCTCAGTGGGAGAAAGTGCGTTAAGAAGAACAAATGTGGATGTATCTACGATGGCATATATATGAATGTAAGTTTTTACTGCATTATTGCTTTTGTAAAAAACAATGCAGCATATTTTAATTTCCTTAGAACTTTGTTGTGTAATGTGTTTTTATTTCCTACTAAGGATTCCTTGAGAAGGTAATGAAAGAAAGCGAGACTGAAAGAAAGGTCTAAAGATCAATTGCGGGAAGAGAAAAGACATTGTTGTTAGCAAAAGGAACAACCTCGCATCTAAATTACAAATTATAAAAATACCAAAATCTAAACAAGTGCAACAATTTCAGTATCAAGGAAGCTCGACACTGATACCCGAAGAAACATTGGGATAGCGAAAGATGCCTTCCAAAAGCTAAGCAAAGTATTAAGAAACATAAAATATTCGTTAGAAAGAAGAGAAAGGATACTGAAATGTTATGTAATATCGGTCCACTTATATGACAGTGAAGGCTACATAATCTCTTCAAAGATGAAGAAGAGACTTGAAACAACAGATATCTGGTTCTACAGAAGGATGTTGAGAATATAATGGACTGAAGATGAGAGTAATGAGAAGGTTATGAGGAAAATGGGAAGAAAAAGGAAACTCATAGGTAAGAGGAAGAGACCGTTGAAATTTCTCGGATACATAATGAGAAAGGCAGGCTTGGAAAATTTGATATTCACAGGACATATTTAGAGGACAAGGAGCAGCAGGAAACAGCGCATGACATAACTGGCGAGCTTGATTAAAGGAATGGCGGTAAAAAGTTTAGGAGAGATGATAAAAAGTCAAAAATTATTGAGCTTCAATAGACAGGGAATTGGGGAGCGCCGTGATCACTAACCTCCTGAGTGGACACGATACACGGAAGAAGAAGAAGAAGAAGAAGAAGAAGAAGAAGACATCGTACTTGTGATAAACTTTTTCAAATAGGATATTATGATCCGAAATGTGAATGACAGTTCAGAGGAATTTCTCATAACAATTAAGAATAATGAATTAACAAACTCGAAACTCTTCAAATACATTACTTATTTACAAAATTAACTCAGGAAATAAGGACTTTGAATAAAGCCGCTAATACGCAAGGGGTCACAGAATGTGTTAGAATTAGGAACAGAAACATTAATAATGAGAAGAAAGAGCAAAGAGTAATAGGACAGCAGATAGCGATTGACGTTGCATTTAAATTTTTGCAGATTAAAGTTGGCTGGAAAGCGTGGAGCCGGAAAAATAAAAACTCAAGTTCCCGGCTATAATTGATTTCAAAATTAAACATTCCTCTTAAACAAACGAAATCTCTTGTCAAACATTTATTGTCGTAAACAAGCAACAATCAAATAAACGAGTGCCATTCTTAAAAGATATTAGGTTGGTGCAAAAATAATGTCGTTTTTGACGTATTTTTTAACGTCAAAAAAGGACATTATTTTTGCACCAACCTAATACATACATTAAGAAAAGCACCAATCACATATAAATGTTACCTCCCTTTAATTCTCTAATAGTTGGATTTTTCGGTGAAGCCTACCATTGGTTAAACTGAACATTTGTTTTACCGGTTTCGGTAAAGCCGATTATTTGAACAAAGGGGAATCACTGTCATGAACCTGACCTTTATTTATTGCTACGTAAAAGTTGATAATATAAAGATGACGAGGAAGTAAATGTCTAGTGTAATGTGGACTCTTCCACAACAACCTAGTTAACCCCTGCTCGGAAATGCAATATTCCGCTTTTCACCATCACAATCTTACAAAATATACAAGTATTCATTGGTCAATCACCTTCATTCTAGCTTGCTGATTGGTCAGTTCCGACCAATCAAACCGCTTGCACGCGACCAATCTGTTTTCCCGCTCTTATGCTGGGAGCCTCACGACCATTATATAAACCCAACACGTGTAAACTCCCTCGAGTTTTCTTTTCATTCATCTCTCTCGCACGTCTCATTCCTTGCTACCAAGTGCCAAGATGTAACCTTCAAGAACTCCCGTCTTAGCCATTGCGGTCAGACGTTAAAGACCATTACAACATTCACGCAAGTACGAACTCTGAAATCTCTTCTGAACTTTTACCAACTTTACAACTCACAATTCCAAACTTTATTCTTCTAAATTACAGTTTAATATTACTTCCTTTTAATATGAACTCAGGTACAACTATTACCTTAATCAAAGGGACACGACTCTGTCCTACCTTTTCAGTTCGCATGCATGTATATCAAACATAAATACATTCAATTGTTATGTTTTGAAATCATTCCGTTCAGTTTTGTATTTTATACTGTGCTATTTACGTCAAATATAAATTGCAATGCGTCCACGTATTGTCCTTAATCCCACCTTTCCTAGCCAAAGTACAATAATGGTAACACCACCGCTACAGTAATAAGTAGGCCTAAGGAATTTTTATTCTGCTTAAAAGAACTGATACCAGCGTAGTAACTATTAATAGTCAACAAACGAAAGAGTTCTCCAAAAGGAGGTAATCATAAAACAAGGGAGATTACTCCCGATTACTTTATCACATCTCGTCTATTACTTAAGAAGGTAACGTGAATTAACTTAACTTCTAATAAAGATGAATGGCCAGAAAAAGTGAATCCCAGTAAAAAAAACAAAAAATAACAGCACAACGTGAACAGAGGAAAAATTGCAGTAATATTTTTTTTTTTAAAGAAAATTATTTTAATTTTTTTTTATTTCTAATACTGTAGAAATATTTTGAGGTCTGTCATTAAATTAGAATGTACAAGCGACCACGGAAATGGAGAAACAGTCACCATTTTGAATGTTATGTTTATGCCTTCTTCTGTATTTAAACTGTATAAGTTTGTTCTAATTAATGTTGTATTTAAAATAGACAAAAATAAACGTATGAAATTTGATCTTGCCGTCAGCCAAGCGGCGGTCAAGTAACTGATAAAAGATTCATTTGAATTAAGCGTAATCTATTTTCTTCATATTCAGTAAATTTTCTACATTATTGTGTTGAGGTTGCTAATAATGAAAATTTTCAATGTTGTTTTCAGTTAAATGAAGCTTTCGTTACTGAGGATTGCCTTAAAGAAATTACTTGCGAGCGTAACAAGACCGTGTCAGTAACAGATTTGGGGACTTGTCCAGCAAATTCGAAATGTAAAGCTAAAGGCGGAAGATATCGGTGTGTTTGTAACAAAGGATTTGTAAAGCAGAATAAAACATGTGTTCCTGCAGGTAATTTGATATTATTTATTTTCGCTTTTTTTTTTACATTACTAATAATATAGAGGATTTGGGGGCATACAGGAGAGAATGAAAGAAACAATATAATTATATATGTATATGAATGCATGCATCTAAATGTATCAGACACCTGCTTAAAATGTGGGTGAAGGAAGGTATGTATCTACCTAAAAGATAGAGCTTGGAGAGTTGATTTGCTAAAGGGAATTAGCTGAAACTGAGATATCCCCAAAAGACAGAGCACGTAGAATTAGAGCAGTCTATTCACGTGGATGGTTCGATTCGAGATTTCAACGTGTATCGCCTGAAGAAGGTTTGAGCGGGCAAAGACTGAGACGCCGTGAATATGGTAATAAAGATGATGACAACAGTCTGAATGATGTAAATAGTGTAAATACTATATTTCATAATCACAAATGCAGAGGCGTACTACAATTCATCGACTGCCATATATTTCAAAAAATTAAAAAAAAGTTATGTATGTATAAACGTGCTGATTTTTGTAAATACAGGCGTCCATACACGACATATATCAGAAAATAAAAGCGGTAAGTATAATAAACGAACATCCAAAGTACCTAAAAATTCAATAAACCTTAGATTACGGTGAATTCTTAAGATTCTTGGGCAGTTAAAAATTATATAAAATATCGCTCACATTATAGTCTTCAAGTAATTTTTGCAGATTTGTTCCCCGTAGAAAAATAACTAGATAAACTTCTGGTTGTCAATCTGTGAATAGTTAATCAAACACCAAATTATGTGTTTAAAATATACTTCTGCGATATTTTTTTTGAGGAAAAGTAATACATATTTCAAAACAGCTAATTTAAACTTTAAATCAGCTTCTTCAAACAAATTTTCAGAAAATAATATTTTATTTTTTAAATATTTTTTAATAAAGATAATTACATATTTACAAATATAACAAATTTTGTATATAAAAATTATATATAACTAATATTCTGAAAATAATATTTTATTTTTTTAAATATTTTTAATAAAGATAATTACATTGTGATGATTGTTACAAATGGTGCAAAAATCAACGATGTTTCGAGATTTCAAAACGAAAACTATTTCAATTTATATAAATTTGTTTTGCAATACAGCAAAATATTTTGATTCTTGGAAATATTAAATTTAAATCTATTAGTTTAACATTAAACTAAACCAGAAAGATTTTCATTTAAAAAGAATCATTTTAAAAATTAGGGATCGCTTTTTTTGTGGAGGCACCTAATCCATAGGGTCTTTGACATTAATCGACAAATGGCGTGCGTTTATTACAAAATCAAACTGTAAATAACCCAATCATTTGCTTGTAATAGTGAAGCATTCGTAAAAGATAAATAATCAATGGAAAAAGACACTGTATTTGCATTGCTTCAAGTAATTCTCATTTGTTTTAATAGGTAAATGCGAACCGAATCCATGTAAAAATGGTGGCACATGTACCCAAAAGGGTGGTGATGTCGAGTGTAAATGCCCGGATGGATTTACTGGAAAATTCTGTGAAAAATGTAGGTTTTTTTTTCTTGTATTTTTTTCCTTAATTTTGCTTCCTATATATTTTTGCCGGTGTTATTGTTTATTGCAATTATTAGCTATGTATTATCAAGTAATGGCAGATTGAAATGTGATCTTTTTCTGTTGTTAAAAACATATTTTCAATCATTACACCCTAAACAGATAAATCAGTAAAGCCACTAAGATGATAGGGATCAGAGAGAGAGAGAGAGAGAGAGAGAGAGAGAGAGAGAGAGCAATAAAACAATAGAAATTAAGAAATTTTATTGAATCAGTTGTTAGGTCTCCTGCTAGCAAAGTATGTTCACTGTATTGTGATAGACAATTTTACTCTGGAATTCTATCTTGCACATTTATTAGCTGACCAATTGTCCACGCATTTAATATTACTGTCACATCTGGTCTGGTGCTTTTACTATATATTCTGTTTTAATCATTTCACCCCAAGAAAGGCAATAAAGCTACTAAGACGGGATGAGTTATTGAGTATTATAGCAGATGAGAACGACTACTATTAAAGTGAGATGACGATAAAAGAACAAGAAATAAGAAGACGGAAGATAATGTGATACAGCGCGTACATTTTTAATGATCAAAGTTGAATGGAAAGCAAGAAGCCGGAAGAGAGTTCCACAAGCAGGAAGTGTTACAGAAGAAAATGTTAGCATAGAACTTACGGTTACATCTGGCAATTTCATCTGTAAAATGATGGAAATTGCCACAAACATATTAATCCGTTTAATTCCATAGAGTATAGAGGAAAGCGCATCAGTCCAATTACCTTCAGAGTATTTATGGTATGGTGATAGGGCTGCTATATTCCCGCGGAGGGAAAGTGACTAAAGCGGAGATGCCAGATTATGATTAATAAGATTGCAGAGACTTCTTTGTGTTTTATCAAGAATCTAGAAATGTATAACAGAAGTACCGACCCAGACATAGCAGCAATATTCAATGAATGAACGTATGGTAGACTTATAAATATGTAAGATAGATTCTGGCAAGAAAAATTGTCAGTGAATCAACTTTTCTCGTAATTGATTCAATATAATCTTTCCATTTCATGTCAGCGAAAAACGTTGGCCCAAGAAGGCGCAATGAGTTACTCTGTGGAGGTTAGCATCAGCCATACTTAACGAAACCGAAGTTTTGTCATTAATTCGTTTCTCATATAAAATTAGATGATTATTTCAGTAATTAAACAAATTTGAAATATGTCGCTGAGAAATTTCTGAATGGTAAACGTTAATGTGAAGATTAGCCGTTTCCTTATAAGGAAACACTCAGTATTCATTAACCGAACAGCCAGTGTTATTCTCGGTAGAAATTTATAAAACTTTTTATCTTAAAACTGTTTTTCAGGAAAATCGGTTTCCAAAGTCTACTAGATGTTGTCAATCTTTGTAGTACTGATGGGTTTTTCCGTCCTAACTTTTGTTTAAAATTGTGTGGAAAGTAAATATTTATTATGTCTATATTTCTTCTTCAAATTACATGTGATATTCATTTTAGTTGAGGCTGCTATTAAAAGTCTTGTAGTGGCGTGCTTTCTAATGTTCGATAAAATTCTTTGCTTGTGATTCTGATTTCGATGTTCGAATGCTTGTTTTCGGTAAGACCTACAGGATTTATTTGCTGGAAGCAATTTTTAATTATTGATCTTAGAAAAAATATTTCTATATAGCTGGTATTATATACTTTACTGAATGTATTGGCCGACATGCGTAACATCCACATGAGAGCCTTGATCCAATGAGTTTATCTGAGAACGTGACTCGGGTTCGTAGGCTTTGTACCATCCTGCGGTACTGGGCGAAGCTACGTTAGGGCAGTCTAATCTGTGCAATTTCCCAGACAAGATGTGACATACTCTATTGCTATCGTATCTGGTTTCGTGCATCTGCGATGTATTTAGAGATTCTTAATAAATTTCAAAAAAATTTCGGGGATATAGTCAATGTTATCGGTCCTCACCTTTGCACCTCAGCTTTATCAATGCCGTTGCTCGAATGAAATGTAAATGTATTCATTTCCTTATTATGAATTTGTTTCGGGTTTACAGAGACACAGAAATCACAGTAAAAAAATTGTATGTTTCAAGAATTCCATTATTTCACGAATAGAAAGTGAAGCAAACTTTTAATATTTAGCCAAAGTTTTCCGTTGATATGAAGCGGAAGGAAGATATTGAATCCTTTGCGCGGTCGACTTATAGGAAAGTTGACACAGGTTGTTAATATAAGAATCTTTTGTGATGGGAGTTAAAAATAGTTTAGTGCTACAAATCTTACTAATGAACACATTGCAGGTGGAGAAGGTATAGATTCATACCATTCCCAAGAGTATTTGCGTGTAAGTGAATATAACGATCCGAACAGGAATTGGAACACGGCTCTCCGATCAACAATACCGAGCCATTATCCATTAGACCATATCCAAGATTAGAGCACCTGGAATTCCCAGGCAGTCACTCATCTAGATACTGACCAGGCGCGATGTTGCTTAACTTGTAAAATTATTCTACATAGATTCTTTTCTAAATCGATAACTGTCATTTATTTTTTATAGTTTAGATGAGCATTTTAATGTATCTGTATTTTCTGTGATAAAAGGCAATGAGCTTTTGTTTTTCTCAATCCTGTTTACTTTTTGCAGCTTTCTGCCAACCGAATCCTTGCAAAAATGGAGGCACGTGTATTGGAAGGAAGAATGGCTTCGAGTGTGAATGCCCGTCTGGATATAAGGGGATATTTTGTGATAGAGGTAGGTACATACTTTATTTCGTTACATGTATGGCAGTTTCCTAACCAGAGCGTAGATCTGTGCCAAATGTAATTGATCATCGATACAACCATAACGCGTTGAAGTGGACAGATGATTCTCTAAGTGAAGATTAGATGTTGCACAAGACCAAAAGTGTTGAGCATCCACTAATTGTGTAGATGGAATTCTTCGTCGATGCGAGCACGAAGTCACAAGTCATCGTGACTGAGGGTTTGAGTGTATTTGCGTTTTTCAAACTGTTGATTACACCAGATTTATACCTTGTTTCTGGTTAATGATTGGGTGTGTACGGTTGTTTTTAAACATTTCACCCAAAGGAAGTGGGGAATGCCTCTAGTACCCAGCTGATTACAGGGAGTGAAAATGAGTGAAATGACTGGGCATAGGAGGGATTGAGGAAAGGATAAATGATTAACGAGATTCAAGAAGGAGATGGCGATTGACGTTGAACTTAAAGTTTTGGCGATTGCAGGGAAGAAAGTAAGCAAGTTCCACAGTTGGCAAGTGCGAGAAAAGAAACTGTTGGAATCGCAGTTACATTTAATTATTTTAACAGGAAGATGATGTCACTTAGTTGCCAATCTAGCAGCATACTTAAATTGATGTAATTGGGGCACGAGGGGAAAAAAAGACTTGTCAAGGCAGCTGCCATGAAAATATATGAAAACAGTTTTGTTTTGGAGGTAATAAAATTTACATGCCATTTCCATTATGTTATTTGTCTTTTCTTCAAACCTTCCCGCTAAAGTTTTCTTGTTCTTTTTCTCGCCTTTAAACATCGCGTTCTAGTGACGTCATTGAGATAAAAGTTGAATTGAGAAAATACACAAAAATCGAAAAGGTCTTTATGTTAATGATGTGTCTTCATACTGGATTATTTAGCTTTTATTTATTTTATACATTACAAATACAAAAGGTAAAATAACCCAATCATTTGCGTGAAGATCTCGTAAACGATAAATATTATAATCAATCGAAAAAGGCATTGTATTTTTATTGCTCCTCATGTCATTCTCTTTTTTTTTTAATAGATAAATGCGAACCGAATCCTTGTAAAAATGGTGGCACATGTACCCAAAAGGATGGTGATGTGGAGTGTAAATGCCCGCCTGGATTTACTGGGAAATTCTGTAAAAAAGGTAAACAATTTTTCTTGTTTTTTTTTCTCTTAATTTTTCTTCTTTTATTTTTTGCGTGTTTTATTGTCTGTTGCAATTATTAGCTACTTATTATCGTCTTTTAATTAAGGGTAGATTAAATCTGTACGTATTCTGTTGTTAAATACATATTGTAAATCGTTACATGCCAAAAATGAAAAGGATCACTTAACGTGTCTGTGTGTGTCTGTGTGTGTGTGTTTGATAGAGCATTATTAAGGAGAGAAAACAGTAAAACAAATAGTAATGTGGAGATTATACATTTCCTTATAAGGAAACACCCGCTATTCATTGTTTCTCAAGTAATTTCTCATTTGTTTTAACAGGTAAATGCAACCCGAATCCTTGTAAAAATGGTGGCACATGTTCCCAAAACGGTAGTGTTGTCGAGTGTAAATGTCCGCCTGGATTTACTGGGGAATTATGTGAAGAAAGTACGTTTTTTTTTCTTGTTTTTTCCTTCATTTTCCCTCCTTTATTTTGTGCGCTTGTTATTGCTTGTTGCAATTATTAGTTATTTATTATCGTCTTTCCATTAAGGGTATATTTATATCTCTTGTTATAAACATATTTTCAATCATTACACCTCAAAACAAATAAATCAATAAAGCCACTAAGATGAAAGCGATCACTGAATGTGCTTGTGTGAGTGAGAGTGAGTGAGTGAGAGTGAGAGAGAGAGAGAGAGAGAAAGAGAGAATGAGTGAGAGAGAGGCAGGCATTATTAATAAGATCATGTTTGATATTACACACACATTTTTGATGATCTAAATTGACTGGAAAGAAAGAACCCGGAAGAGAGTTTCACAAGCAAGAAGTGTGAGAGAAGAAAATGTTAGCATAGAACTTACGGTCAAATCTAGCCATTTCAGCTGTAAACTGATGAGAATTGCCACATAGTACACCGCTTAAATTCATAGACTCTAGGCACGATAGAGGAAATCTCACCGGTACAATTACCATGAAATTATTTATAGAAAACTTATAGAGCAGTTGTGTTACAGCGGAGGTAAAGTGACTAAAGCGGAGATGACAGGTCCTGACTAATAAGTTTGCAGATTCTTCTCTGTTCTTTATCAAGAATCTGTGAATGCATAGTAGAAGCACTGGTCCAGACATTGCAACAATATTCAATGAATGAATATTTGGTCGGCTTTTAAATGTGTAAGATCGTTTCTGGCAAGAAAAAATTGTCTAGCACGAGAGAGTGGACCAATTTTTCTAGAAATTGATTCAATATGATGTTTCCATTTCATGTCAGCGGAAAATATTAGTGTGTGTTTGTGTTTGTGTGTGTGTGAGAGAGAGAGAGAGCATTATTAAAGAGAGAAAACAACAGAAATAAAGAAATTTTATTGAATCAATTTTTAGCTATTCTGCAAGCAAATTATGTTCCCAATGTTGTGCTAGACAATTTAACTCGCTTGAATCTATCTTGCATATTTATTAGTTGACCCATCGGCCTCTCATTTAATATTGCTGTTACATCTGGTCTGATATTTTACTATATATATATATATATATATATATATATATATATATATATATATATATGTGTGTGTGTGTGTGTGTGTTTCATCAAGAATCTGTAAATGCATAGCATAAACAACAAACCAGACATAGCAGCAATATTCGATGGATGAACTTATGGTGGATTTATAAATATGCAAGATAGATTTTGACAAAAAAAAAAAAAAGTACACTATTTACATTGTTCGGCCTATCATCCTCCGTTGTATGCTCCTGTATTCTGCAGGTGGTTGGAATGTTGAACTGAACCCTTTATTTCGCTCGCGGGGGGTAGACTGTTCTAGTTCCACGTGCCATGTCTAATATATGTCTATTATCAGTTATCTTCTGTTAATTCCCCTCTCCGAGTTCTCCACCGTCCTAAACAGGTATTGAACTGACCCTCTTTGGGTCCTGTCACTGGATTCTAACAACTTTATCCACTGTGCGATGTGCCAGTCTTCCTCAGCGAAGAAGGGCGGAGCGTACAACGGCCGAAACGTTGTGATAAACATGGCAAGAAAGATGAGGATGATAGTCCGAACAATATAAATAGTGTACATAACACCGCATCTCAGAAATATAATGAGATACTGAATAAAAATTGTCTAGCACGACGCAGTGAATCAACTTTACTAGAAATTGATTCAATATAATTTTTCCACTTCATGTCAGCGGAAATTATTAGCCCGTGAAGCCCAGTGAGTCACTCACCTTGAGGGTACCATCAGCCATGATAAACGAGGCCGAATTTTCGTTTCTAACGCGTTCCTGATATAAAATTAGATCTTTATTTCACTAATTTAAATAATATTAAACCAATCACTCGACAGTTCCTGTATGGTAAATAGTAATGCGGAGATTAGACATTTCCTTATAAGGAAATACTCGCTATTCATTGTTTCTCAAGTAATTTCTCATTTGTTTTAACAGGTAAATGCAACCCGAATCCTTGTAAAAATGGTGGCACATGTTCCCAAAACGGTATTGTTGTCGAGTGTAAATGTCTGCCTGGATTTACTGGGGAATTGTGTGAAGAAAGTACGTTTTTTTTTCTTGTTTTTTCCTTCATTTTTCCTCCTTTATTTTTTGCGATTGTTATTGCTTGTTGCAATTATTAGTTATTTATTATCGTCTTTCCATTAAGGGTATATTTATATCTCTTGTTATAAACATATTTTCAATCATTACACCTCAAAACAAATAAATCAATAAAGCCACTGAGATGAAAGCGATCACTGAATGTGCTTGTGTGAGTGAGAGTGAGTGAGTGAGAGTGAGAGAGAGAGAAAGAGAGAGAGAATGAGTGAGAGAGAGGCAGGCATTATTAATAAGATCATGTTTGATATTACACACACATTTTTGATGATCTAAATTGACTGGAAAGAAAGAACCCGGAAGAGAGTTTCACAAGCAAGAAGTGTGAGAGAAGAAAATGTTAGCATAGAACTTACGGTCAAATCTAGCCATTTCAGCTGTAAACTGATGAGAATTGCCACATAGTACACCGCTTAAATTCATAGACTCTAGGCACGATAGAGGAAATCTCACCGGTACAATTACCATGAAATTATTTATAGAAAACTTATAGAGCAGTTGTGTTACAGCGGAGGTAAAGTGACTAAAGCGGAGATGACAGGTCCTGACTAATAAGTTTGCAGATTCTTCTCTGTTCTTTATCAAGAATCTGTGAATGCATAGTAGAAGCACTGGTCCAGACATTGCAACAATATTCAATGAATGAATATTTGGTCGGCTTTTAAATGTGTAAGATCGTTTCTGGCAAGAAAAAATTGCCTAGCACGAGAGAGAGGACCAATTTTTCTAGAAATTGATTCAATATGATGTTTCCATTTCATGTCAGCGGAAAATATTAGTGTGTGTTTGTGTTTGTGTGTGTGTGTGAGAGAGAGAGAGCATTATTAAAGAGAGAAAACAACAGAAATTAAGAAATTTTATTGCATTAATTTCTAGGTATTCTGTTAGAAAATTATGTTCCTCGGGTTGTGCTAGACAATTTTACTCGCTTGAATCTATCTTGCATATTTATTAGTTGACCAATCGTCCTTGCATTTCACATCGTTGTCACATCTGGTCCGATGCTGTTACTATATATTTTGTTTTAATCATTTCACCCCAGGGAAGGCAATGAAGTTAATAAGACACAAGGAGTTATTATATATTTAGAGATTCTTGATAAATTTAAAAAACCAAAATAAAAGAAAATAGAATAAAAAATAAAGTGAAGCCACGCAATGTTATTGGTCCTGACTTAGCATCTCGGCTTCAGTCACGTTGCCATCGACGTTGATCAAATGAAATCTAAATTTATGCCATTTTCAAATTAAGATATGCATTCCGTTGTGAAAAAAAAGATACAGAATCACAGTAAAATAAAATTGTATGTTGCAAGAATTCCATTTTGTCTCGAATAGCAAGCGTGCCAAACTTTGAAAATCTTGCCAAAGTTTTCCGCTGATATGAATCTGAAAGAAGATATTTAATCAATTGCTGTGTCGGCCTAAAGGAAAATGGTTCACGGTGTTGTGATTGTAAGATTTTTTTGTGAAGAGGGATAAAAATAGTTTAGTGCTATAAATCTTAATAATAAACACATTGCTGGTGGAGAAGGTGTGAATTCATAACATTCGCAAGAGTATTTGCGTGTAAGTGAATATAACGAGCCGAACAGGAATTCGAACTCGGCTCTCCGATCAACAATTCGGAGCTTTTATCCATTAGACCATATCCAAGCTTACAGAAACTTGTATTCCCAGGCAGTCACTCATCTATATACTGTCGAGATCCGATGTTGCTTAAGTTGTAATATTCTATATAGTTTCTTTTCTAAATTGATATCTGTCACATGTTTTTAAATTCTAGATGAGCATTTACAGGATCTAGCTTTTAATTTTTAATGTATGTGTATTGTATGTGATAAAAGGCAATGAGCTTTTGTTTTTCTCAAGTATTGCTGTTTTCTCTTTGCAGCTTTCTGCGATCCGAATCCTTGCAAAAATGGAGGCACGTGTATTGCAAAAAAGAATGGCTTTACGTGTGAATGCCCGCCTGGATATAAGGGCAAATATTGTGAAAAAGGTACGTATTTACTTCCTTTCGTTGCATGTATGGCAGTTTCCTAACCAGAGCGTAGATGTGTGCCAAATATAATTGATCAAGTGATGCATGTCTGTTAACCATTAACACCGCGTCGAAGTGGCCAGATGATTTTCTAAGTGTAGATTAGATGTGGCACAAGACCGTAAGTGTGGAGCACCAGGCGAATTGAGTAGATGGTATTCTTCGTCTACGATTGTGGTAGCACGAAGCCAAAGTCATCGTGACAGATGTTTTGAGTGTATTTGCGTTTTTCAAACTGTTGATCACACCAGATTTATACCGTGTTTCTTGTTAATGATTGGGTGTACGGTTGTTTTTAATCATTTCACCCAAAGGAAGAGGCGAATGCTTCTAGTAACCAGGGCTTTACAGGGAGTTAAAATTAGACAAAAGACTGGGCATAAGAGGGATTTAGGAAAGGATAAATGATTAACGAGATTCAAGAAGGAGATGGCGATTGACGTTGAACTTAAAGTTTTGGCGATTGCAAGGAAGCAAGTAAGCAAGTTCCACAGTTGGCAAGTGCGAGAAAAGAAACTGTTGGAATCGCAGTTACATTTAATTATTGTAACAGGAAGATGATGTTGTAGAAGTCAAGTGACTTACCTGCCAACATGGCTGCCTCCTTCTGTTTCCTTGTAAATATTCATTGGGGTTTTTAGATGTTATTTTATTCCGCTCCCCCCACAGACAACGTATTGTATATATGGGGACTAGTTAGAACTTCATAGAGTCTCTGAGGAATTTTGGTGGATGTAGTAAGAATGGTATGTAATGGATGTGTTGTTTTGGTGAAAGGAACATTGTTTGTATGTTTGGGTCAGTGATTGTGGCTAGCTAAGTTTTAAATTTAAGACAGAAGATGACCATCTTTACCCCCTTTCCCCATTTTTTGGCCTTGTGCCACATTTGCACTTTTGTACAATAAATAATTACAAGGAAACAGAAGGAGGCAGCCATGTTGGCAGGTAAGTCACTTGACTTCTACATCTCCCTCCTCTCCCCATTGCGGAAGCATATTGGCCGTTGGGGAGGAATTATTTCCCCATTGCTTGGCTGATTGTACGGGAGTAGTCGGGATAGCGCCCTGGGAATCCTGGTTCTTGATGGCTGTGATTGAGTAGGGCCCTGGGACGCTGGTTTATTTTGTAATGTAATGTCAACCTCCCAGCGCAAGAACATATTAAAATGCCTACATTCGCCTCATCAAGGAGTAGTTGGCATGAAAGCGCGTGCCAATGACTCAGTTTACTGGCCTGGAATGAATGCCTCAATTCGCAATTACAGGTATAATTGCATTACATGTTCAAGAAATGCCCCAAGTCTACCACATGAACCAATCCAAATGACACCTACACCTGAATGGCCATTTCAACAGATTGTAATGGATTTGTTCTATGTTAAATCCTTCACATATCTTGCTTGTGCAGACAGGCTCACTGGATGGCTCATTCTGTACCGCATCAAGCCAGGGCAAGCGGTTGCTTCCAGATTGATATCCATCTGCAGAGAAATATTCCAAACATATGGTGCACCTGAGGAACTTAGTAGAGATGGTGGACCGCCATTCTCAGCTTACTCATTCCAACAATTCCTAAAAACCTGGGCTGTTAAACAAAGAATTTCATCAGTGGCCTATCCCCAGTCTAACGGACGTGCAGAATTGGCAGTCAAGACTGCAAAAAGACTGCAAAAAGACTGCACAGGACACCAGGGTTCCTTGGACAATAACATGGCAGCACAAGCAACCTTGCAATATAGAAACACTCCTATCCAAATCATTGGCTTATCACCAGCGCAACTCCTGCTTCATAGACGTCTTCGAGATTTTATCCCATCGCACCCACAGTTATATAAACCACACCGTGAATGGATAGCCGCAGCGAAAAAACGTGAACAGAAATTATCCAAACGCAATGCAGACCTCATCGAGAAGTACAACCGTACTGCACATGCACTATCCCGACTTTATAAGGGTGACACAGTCTCCATTCAAAACCCAAATAGCCGTCGATGAGACATAGCTGGGCGAATAGTAGAAACGCTTCCCAACCGTCAATATAGAATTAGAGTTGCAGGATCAGGCAGAATAACCCTGCAGAATAACCCTGTCACTTAGTTGCCAATCTAGCAGCATACTTAAATTGATGTAATTGGGGCACGAGGGGAAAATATCTTGTCAAAGCAGCTGCCATGAAAATCTATGAAAACAGTTTTGTTTTGGAGGTAATAAAATTTACATGCCATTTCCATTATGTTATTTGTCTTTTCTTCAAACCTTCCCGCTAAAGTTTTCTCGTTCTTTTTCTCGCCTTTAAACCCCGCGTTCTAGTGACATTGTTGAGATAAAAGTTGAATTGAGTAAATACACAAAAATCGAAAAGGTCTTTTTGTTAATGATGTGTCTTCATACTGGATTATTTAGCTTTTATTTATTTTATACATTACAAATACAAAAGGTAAAATAACGCAATCATTTGCGCGAAGATCTCGTAAACGATAAATATTATAATCAATCGAAAAAGGCATTGTATTTTTATTGCTCCTCATGTCATTCTCTTTTTTTTTTAATAGATAAATGCGAACCGAATCCTTGTAAAAATGGTGGCACATGTACCCAAAAGAATGGTGATGTCGAGTGTAAATGCCCGCCTGGATTTACTGGGAAATTCTGTAAAAAAGGTAAAATTTTTTTCTTGTTTTTTTTTCTCTTAATTTTTCTTCTTTTATTTTTTTGCGTGTTTTATTGTCTGTTGCAATTATTAGCTATTTATTATCGTCTTTTAATTTAGGGTAGATTAAATCTGTACGTATTCTGATGTTAAATACATATTGTAAATCGTTACATGCCAAAAATGAAAGGGATCACTTAAGGTGTCTCTGTGTGTGTGTGTGTGTGTGTGATAGAGCATTATTAAGGAGAGAAAACAGTAAAACAACAGAAATAAAGAAATTTTATTGAATCAATTTCTAGCTATT
Source organism: Acanthosepion lycidas (assembly GCA_963932145.1). Classification (NCBI taxonomy): domain Eukaryota; kingdom Metazoa; phylum Mollusca; class Cephalopoda; order Sepiida; family Sepiidae; genus Acanthosepion; species Acanthosepion lycidas. The sequence goes on along the minus strand of OZ010593.1, from coordinate 81,971,805 downwards.
CTGCAAGCAAATTATGTTCCCAATGTTGTGCTAGACAATTTAACTCGCTTGAATCTATCTTGCATATTTATTAGTTGACCCATCGGCCTCTCATTTAATATTGCTGTTACATCTGGTCTGATATTTTACTATATATATATATATATATATATATATATATATATATATATATATATATGTGTGTGTGTGTGTGTGTTTCATCAAGAATCTGTAAATGCATAGCATAAACAACAAACCAGACATAGCAGCAATAGTCAATGAATGAACGTTTGGTAGACTTATAAATATGCAAGATAGATTTTGACAAAAAAAAAATACACTATTTACATTGTTCGGCCTATCATCCTCCGTTGTATGCTCGTGCATTCTGCAGGTGGTTGGAATGTTGAACTGAACCCTTTATTTCGCTTGCGGGGGGTAGACTGTTCTAGTTCCACGTACCATGTCTAATATATGTCTATTATCAGTTATCTCCTGTTAATTCCCCTCTCCGAGTTCTCCACCGTCCTAAACAGGTATTGAACTGACCCTCTTTGGGTCCTGTCACTGGGTTCTAACAACTTTATCCATTGTGCGATGTGCCAGTCTTCCTCAGTGAAGAAGGGCGGAGCGTACAACGGCCGAAACGTTGTGATAAACATGGCAAGAAAGATGAGGATGATAGTCCGAACAATATAAATAGTGTACATAACACCGCATCTCAGAAATATAACGAGATACTGAATAAAAATTGTCTAGCACGACGCAGTGAATCAACTTTACAAGAAATTGATTCAATATAATTTTTCCACTTCATGTCAGCGGAAATTATTAGCCCGTGAAGCCCAGTGAGTCACTCACCTTGAGGTTACCATCAGCCATGATAAACGAGGCCGAATATTCGTTTCTAACGCGTTCCTGATATAAAATTAGGTCTTTATTTCACTAATTTAAATAATATTAAACCAATCACTCGACAGTTCCTGTATGGTAAATAGTAATGCGGAGATTATACATTTCCTTATAAGGAAACACTCGCTATTCATTGTTTCTCAAGTAATTTCTCATTTGTTTTAACAGGTAAATGCAACCCGAATCCTTGTAAAAATGGTGGCACATGTTCCCAAAACGGTAGTGATGTCGAGTGTAAATGTCCGCCTGGATTTACGGGGGAATTGTGTGAAGAAAGTACGTTTTTTTTTCTTGTTTTTTCCTTCATTTTTCCTCCTTTATTTTTTGCGCTTGTTATTGCTTGTTGCAATTATTAGTTATTTATTATCGTCTTTCCATTAAGGGTATATTTATATCTCTTGTTATAAACATATTTTCAATCATTACACCTCAAATCAAATAAATCAATAAAGCCACTGAGATGAAAGCGATCACTGAATGTGCTTGTGTGAGTGAGAGTGAGTGAGTGAGAGTGAGAGAGAGAGAAAGAGAGAGAGAATGAGTGAGAGAGAGGCAGGCATTATTAATAAGATCATGTTTGATATTACAGACACATTTTTGATGATCTAAATTGACTGGAAAGAAAGAACCCGGAAGAGAGTTTCACAAGCAAGAAGTGTGAGAGAAGAAAATGTTAGCATAGAACTTACGGTCAAATCTAGCCATTTCAGCTGTAAACTGATGAGAATTGCCACATAGTACACCGCTTAAATTCATAGACTCTAGGCACGATAGAGGAAATCTCACCGGTACAATTACCATGAAATTATTTATAGAAAACTTATAGAGCAGTTGTGTTACAGCGGAGGTAAAGTGACTAAAGCGGAAATGACAGGTCCTGACTAATAAGTTTGCAGATTCTTCTCTGTTCTTTATCAAGAATCTGTGAATGCATAGTAGAAGCACTGGTCCAGACATTGCAGCAATATTCAATGAATGAATATTTGGTCGGCTTTTAAATGTGTAAGATCGTTTCTGGCAAGAAAAAATTGCCTAGCACGAGAGAGAGGACCAATTTTTCTAGAAATTGATTCAATATGATGTTTCCATTTCATGTCAGCGGAAAATATTAGTGTGTGTTTGTGTTTGTGTGTGTGTGTGTGAGAGAGAGAGCATTATTAAAGAGAGAAAACAACAGAAATTAAGAAATTTTATTGCATTAATTTCTAGGTATTCTGTTAGAAAATTATGTTCCTCGGGTTGTGCTAGACAATTTTACTCGCTTGAATCTATCTTGCATATTTATTAGTTGACCAGTCGTCCTTGCATTTCACATCGTTGTCACATCTGGTCCGATGCTGTTACTATATATTTTGTTTTAATCATTTCACCCCAGGGAAGGCAATGAAGTTAATAAGACACAAGGAGTTATTATATATTTAGAGATTCTTGATAAATTTAAAAAACCAAAATAAAAGAAAATAGAATAAAAAATAAAGTGAAGCCACGCAATGTTATTGGTCCTGACTTAGCATCTCGGCTTCAGTCACGTTGCCATCGACGTTGATCAAATGAAATCTAAATTTATGCCATTTTCAAATTAAGATATGCATTCCGTTGTGAAAAAAAAGATACAGAATCACAGTAAAATAAAATTGTATGTTGCAAGAATTCCATTTTGTCTCGAATAGCAAGCGTGCCAAACTTTGAAAATCTTGCCAAAGTTTTCCGCTGATATGAATCTGAAAGAAGATATTTAATCAATTGCTGTGTCGGCCTAAAGGAAAGCTGGTTCACGGTGTTGTGATTGTAAGATTTTTTTGTGAAGAGGGATAAAAATAGTTTAGTGCTATAAATCTTAATAATAAACACATTGCTGGTGGAGAAGGTGTGAATTCATAACATTCGCAAGAGTATTTGCGTGTAAGTGAATATAACGAGCCGAACAAGAATTCGAACTCGGCTCTCCGATCAACAATTCGGAGCTTTTATCCATTAGACCATATCCAAGCTTACAGAAACTTGTATTCCCAGGCAGTCACTCATCTAGGTACTGACGAGATCCGATGTTGCTTAAGTTGTAATATTCTATATAGTTTCTTTTCTAAATTGATATCTGTCATATGTTTTTAAATTCTAGATGAGCATTTACATGACCCTGCTTTTAATTTTTAATGTATGTGTATTGTATGTGATATTAGGTTGGTGCAAATATAATATCGTTTTCTCACATAGTAACATATGTGAGAAAACAACTTTATTTTTGCATCAACCTAATAAAAAGCACGGAATGAGTTTTTGTTTTTCACAAGTAATGCTGTTTTCTGTTTGCAGCTTTCTGCGAACCGAATCCTTGCAAAAATGGCGGCACGTGTATTGCAAAGAAGAATGGCTTCAAGTGTAAATGCCCACCTGGATTTAAGGGCAAATATTGTCAAAAAGGTATGTATTTACTTCCTTTCGTTGCATGTATGGCAATTTCCTAAGCAGAGCGTAGATATGGCACAAATGCAATTGATCAAGCGATACAAGTCTGTTAACCATTAACACCGCGTCGAAGTGGCCGGATGATTTTCTAAGTGTAGATTAGATGTGGCCCAAGACCGAAAGTGTGGAGCACCCAGCGAATTGGTTAGATGGAATTATTCGTCGACGCTAGCAGGAAGTCACAGGTCATTGTGACAGAGGGTTTGATTGTATTTGCGTTTTGCAACCTGTTGGTCCCACCAGATTTATCCCTTGTTTCTTGTTTATGATTAGGGGTCCGGTTGTTTTTCACTCCAAGCAAGGCAGGAATGCCACTAGGACACAGGGGGTTACAGGGAGTGAAAATGAGAGAAATAACAGTGTATAGGAGGGATTGTGGAAAGAATATAAGATGAACGAGATTCAAGAAGAAGATGGCGATTGACTTTGCGCGTAAATGTTTGGCGATTGTATTCATCAGGGAAGCAATTAAATGAGATGGTGTTTCACAGTCAAGAAAAGATACTGTTGTAGAAGTGGCAGTTAAATTTAATAATTTTAATTGTCAAATGGTTGGGCCTAGATGCCAATCTAATAGCACGCTTGAATTGAGGTAGCCGGGACACCAGGGGAAAATGAACATGTAGTATTTGTAGAAAAGTCAGTGGGAAGCCAAGTCAAGTCGTTGAGAAAGTGACTGGTGTCGAGATGCCAAGTCAGGATCGTTTACATTACAAATACTTCTTTTGATTTTGTCAAGAACCTCGAGATGAATATCAGGTACACCAGACCAGATATGGCAACAGTATTCAATGCACGGACGATAAGTAGATTTGCAAATGTGTAAGATGGATTCTGACAAGAAAATTTTCTGCCACGGCACAATGACCTAAGTTACTTTGCAGTAGATGTAGCTATTGTTCTCTGTAAAAGCTACAGGGTTCATTTGCTCGAAGCCATTTTTGATTATTGATGTTAGGAAAAATGTTTGTATCTAGCTGGTCGTATATACTCAACTGAATAAATTGGACGACATGCGTAAAATCCTAATGAGGGCCTTGATCCCACGAGTTTATCTGAGAACATGACTCGAGTTCGTAGGCTAATGTTTTAGCTTTGTGGTATCTTGTGGCACTGGGCGAAGCTACCCGAGCGCATCCTAATCTGTGTTCAATTTCCCTATCTCCAATACTACTGTGGGGACAAAGCAATTAAAGCCCAGATTTCAGATCAAGGCCAATATTATTGCAGAATCTACTTCCAATTTTATGAAGATTTTCTGAATATATTCCAGTAAGACCAGACCAGATGTGACACACTATATTGCTATCGTATCTGGTCTTGTGCGTCTGCTATGTATTTAGAGATCCTAAATAATGTTAAAGAAAAAGAAAGGAATATGTAATGTTATCGGTCCTCACCTGGTATCTCGGCTTCAGTCACGTTCCCATCACCCTTGCTCTAATGAAAGGTAAATGTATCCATTTCCTAATTAAGAATATGTTTCGGATTTACAAAAACACGGAAATCACGGTAAAATTTGCATGTTGCAAGAATTCTGTCATTTCGCGAATAGCAAGTGAGGCAAACATTTAAAATCTAGCCAAAGTTTTCCGATGATATTAAATCTGAAAGAAGATATTGAATCAATTGAGAGTTGGTTCAGTGTGTCGTGATTTTACAATTTTTTTGTAGGAGGAGATAATAATAGTTTATTGATTCAATTCTTATTTATTAACCCATAGTTGGTGGAGAAGGTGTGGATTCATATCATTCCCAAGAGTATTTGCGTGTAAGAGAATATATCGAGTCGAACAGGAACACGGCTCTCCGATTAACAATTCCGATCCATTATCTATTAGTCCATATCCAAACTTACAGAACCTGGTATTCCCAGGTAGTCACCTGTCTAGATACTAACCAGGCGCCGTTAATGAACTTGTAAAATTTTATATAGCTTCTTTTCTAAATCTATAATTGTCATTTGTTTTTAAAGTTTAGATGAGCATTTATAAGACGCTACTTTTAATTTTTAATGTACGTTTATTGTCTGTGATAAAAGGCGATGAGCTTTTGTTTTTCTCAAGTAATTCTGTTTTCTATTTGCAGTTTTCTGCCAACCGAATCCTTGCAAAAATGGCGGCACGTGTATTGGAAAGAAGAATGGCTTCAAGTGTAAATGCCCGCCTGGATTTAAGGGAGAATTGTGTCAAAAATGTACATATTTACTTCCTTTCGCTGCATGTATAGCAGTTTCCTATGGGGAGCTTATATTTGGCGCAAAAGTAATTGATTTAGCAATACAAATTTGTTAATCATAACACCGCGTTGAAGTGCCCATATGATTTTCTAAGTGTAGATTAGATGCAGCACAAGACCAAAATGGTGGAATACCCAGCGAATTGGGTAGACGAAATTCTTTGTCGTCGTTTGTGCTAGCACGAAGTCACAAGTCATCGTGACAGAGTGTTTGAGTGTATTTACGTTTTACAACCTGTTGTTCGCACCAAAATTATCCCCTGTTTCCTGTTTATGATTGGGTGTCCGGTTGTTTTTAATCACTTCACTTCCAAGGAAGGCGGGAATGCCTCTAGTACACAGGGGTTTACAGGGAGTGAAAATGAGAAAAATGACTGGGTATAGGAGGGGTTGAGGAAAAGATAAATGATTAATGAGATTCAAGACGAAGATGGCGATTGACGTTGAACTTAAAGTTTTGGCGATTGTAGTTATCAGGGCAGAAAGTTACAAGATCGTCAGGCGGGAAGTGCAAGAAAAGAAACTGTTGGAGTAGATGTGGCAGTTACATTTAATTATTGGAACAGCGAAAGGGTGAGACCTAGATGCCAATCTAATAGAATGCTTAAATTGATGTAATCGGGACACCAGGAGAAAAAGCTCGTTAGAACAGTTGCTATGAAAATATTTGTAGAAAAGACAGAGGGAAGCCACGTCACATCTGTGAGAAAGTGATTGAAGATGAGATGCCAAGTCAGGATCGATTACATTACAGATCCTGATTTGGATTTTGTTAACGATCTCGAGATGAATAGCAGGAGCAACAGACCTGATATGTCAACTGTATTCAATGTACGAATGAATCGTAGATTTTTATATGTGCAAGATGGATTCTGACGAGAAAAACCTTCTGGCACAACACAGTGACCAAACTTTCCTTGCAGTAGATGCAGCTGTTGTTCTCGGTAAAACCTACGGGGTTCATTTTCTCGAAGCCACTTTTAATTATTACTCTGAGAAATTTTTTTTTGTATATAGCTGGTCGTATATACTTTTCTGAATGAATTGGACGACATGCATTTCATCCATATGAGAGACTTGACCCAACGATTTTATTCGAGAACATGACTCGAGTTCGTAGGCTAATGTTTTAGCTTTATAGCATCCTGCAGCATTAGCGGAAGCTGTACGAGCGCAGAGTAATTTTTTCAATTTCATAATCTCCAAAATTACGGTGGTGGTAACGCGATAAATGCATAGATGTCGAGTCATTCCAATAACATTGGAGAATCTTCTTCCAATTTTATGAAGATTCTCTGAATATATAGCAGTAAGACCAGACCAGATGTGACACTCTGTATTGCTATCCCATATGGTTTCGCGCATCTGCTGTGTATTTAGAGATCCCTGATACATTTAAAGAAAAAGGGGAATATGCAATGTTATCAGTCCTGACCTGACATCTCGGATTCAGTCACTTCCCCATCGCTTTTGCACAAATAAAAATTAAATTTATCCATTTCCTAATTAGGAATTAGTTTCGGATTTACAGAGACACAAAAATTTCAGTAAAAATTTGTATGTTCCAAGAATTCCATTATTTCACGAATAGAAAATGAAGCAAACTTAATATTTATTCAACATTTTCTGTCGATATGAAGCTGAAGGAAGACATTGACTCAATTGCGAGGTTTATTAATACAAATCTTATTTATTAAACATCGCTGGTGGAGAAGGTGTGAATTCATACCATTCCCAAGAGTATTTGCGTGTAAGTAACTGTAACAATTCGAACAGGAATTCGAACTCGGCTCTCCGATCAAAAATTCCGAGCCATTATCCATTAGATCATATCCAAGCTTACAGCACCTGGTGTTCCCGGCGGTCACTCATCTAGATACTGACTAGGACCGATGTTGCTTAAGTTGTAATATTAGGTTGGTGCAAAAATAATGACGTTTTTTGACGTATTTTTTAACGTCAAAAACCGTCATTGTTTTTGCACCAACCTAATAGTTTCTTTTCTAAATCGATAAAATTCATTTGTCGTTAACGTTTAGATGAGCAATTACAGGGCACAGCTTTAAAATTTTTAATGTCTGTGTATTGTCTGTGATGAAAGGCAACGAGTTTTTGTTTTTCACAAGTAATGCTGTTTTCTGTTTGCAGCTTTCTGCGAACCGAATCCTTGCAAAAATGGCGGCACGTGTATTGGAAAGAAGAATGGCTTCAAGTGTAAATGCCCACCTGGATTTAAGGGCAAATATTGTCAAAAAGGTATGTATTTACTTCCTTTCGTTGCATGTATGGCAGTTTCCTAAGCAGAGCGTAGATATGGCACAAATGCAATTGATCAAGCGATACAAGTCTGTTAACCATTAACACCGCGTCGAAGTGGCCAGATGATTTTCTAAGTGTAGATTAGATGTGGCCCAAGACCGAATGTGTGGAGCACCCAGCGAATTGGTTAGATGGAATTATTCGTCGACGCTAGCAGGAAGTCACAGGTCATTGTGACATAGGGTTTGAGTGTATTTGCGTTTTGCAACCTGTTGATCCCACCAGATTTATCCCTTGTTTCTTGTTTATGATTAGGGGTCCGGTTGTTTTTCACTCCACGCAAGGCAGGAATGCCACTAGGACACAGGGGGTTACAGGGAGTGAAAATGAGAGAAATGACAGTGTATAGGAGTGATTGTGGAAAGAATATAAGATGAACGAGATTCAAGAAGAAGATGGCGATTGACTTTGCACCTAAATTTTTGGTGATTTTAGAAGTCAGGGAAGTAAGTAAACGAAAGTGAGTTCCACAGGTGAAAAGTGCGAGAAAATATACTGCTGGAGTTACTTTTAACTATTTCAACAATGAAAGAGTGGTACTTAACTAGTAGTCTAGTTGTACGCTTAAATTCATTTAGTTGTTTCAGCAAGGAAAAAAAGCTCATTAGAGCAGTTGCCATGAAAGTATTTGCAGAATCGACAGAAGGAAGCCACGTCGGTAAGAAAGTGACTGAAGTCAAGATGCTTAGCCGGATCGATTTCATTGCAAATCCTTCTTTGTCAAGAATCTTCACTGCAAATATTTCTTTTGTCAAGAATCTCCGAGATGAATAGCAGGTGTACCAGAATAGATATGGTAACAGTATTCAACACACGGTTGAATTGTAGATATGTCAATATGCAAGATGGAATTTGACGAAAAATACTTTCTGGCATGACACAGCGACCTAACTTTGTTTCCTGTAGATGTAGCTAATGATTCGATGTAGTCGTGCCACTTTAAGTCAGTTGAAAAAGTGAGACTAAGAAGGCGCAGTGTATTGCTCTCTAGGAGACTAACATCACCCATGCTATGTTGGTTAAATGAAAGCAGTTTTATTTTGGAGGTATTAAAATGTATAAGCCATTTACTGCCCCAGTTAACTGAAGCTATATTTTTGTTAGAGAGTAGGTCGTGAGAACTAAGATTAATTCAGCATTGACTAAGCTTCGAATACTTTGCCGAAAAGCGGTAGGAGTCTAATAGGCCGATAATTAGATGAGATTAAATTTACCACGCACGGAATCTCCCAGCTATAAATAGGAGCATGTACTGCCTTTTGGAGAGTGAAGTTTCCAGCAGTCAGCTCTGACAGTCGGACCGAACATTCTTGCTTTAACACTCTCGTTTGTATATGTTTGTATTAGTGTTTCTGTTATTATATTTTTTTTTAACTCAATTTCTCTCTTGTATCTTTATATCTTACCATAACAAGGCCACAACGCTTATCTGCTGTAGCGGTTCCTTGTCAAGTTTTCTTTTTCTTTACACTATTTATATCCGAACTGTTGTCTTCATATTTGTTGCTGTTATCACAACGTTTCGACTCTTGTGACCTCTGGCCTTCCTCAGGTGTATACTTCCTTCTTCTAAACTGGTTACCAATCGCAGCTGGAGAGCCTAGTCTTTTCTGCTGTTTAACTCATCGCAAGAGAGAGAAGGGATGGATTCATACCTTTCTCACGAGTATTTGCGTGAAAGTGAGTGCTATGAAACTTCACCTGAATTCGAATTCGACTTTACGATTTCTCTTTCCGAGACGCTATCAATTGCCCCACCCGTACTTCCATCCAAAAAAGTGATAGTTAAGTATAAAATTATAAGCGACTCTAATAACATCTGTTGGTGGTTGAGCAAAATCGTTTGGCAAACATGGACAAATATGCTCTCAGTAAGACGTAGCGTCAAAAGGGAAGTTTTTCCCATGACACCGCTTTCTTAACTAACTTCACTCCTCGGCAATGTTTATTGTTTTGAAAAGCGACGATTAGAATTGGAATAGAGCAACAAAAAGACGAGAAGTTGTCTGAAAGAACTTTGTAGATAAAAGAGAAAATAGTTATTTGGAAGGAAAGAAAAGAAACTGTAAACATTGATAATAGCATAAATGGTGTGATAAATATTTTAAAATCGAAAAGTTTGTAATAATATTTTGAATATAATTCAGAATAAATACTGTATAAATATTTTAAAATGACAAGGATTTTTACGTTATTTACATTCTTTGAACTATTGTCCACATATTGTCATATTCACGACGTTTCGGCCGTTGTACACTCCGGTTTTCTTCAGGTGATATACATTGGAATTTCGAATCGAACACTTTATTTCCTCAACCGGGGTAGATTGTTCTAGTGAATATGACAATAAAGATGAGAACAATAGTCCAAAAAAGATAAATAGTGTAACTAATTACAATAATTCATCTCAGAAATATAGACTGATATTGCAAAGACTGTGTAAAGTTAAATAAATAATTATGACTTATGAGGAGTTTACTGATATGAAATAATAATCACTTGTTTTGTTTGGATTTGCAGATAAATGTACCCCAAATCCATGTAAAAACGGAGGCATTTGTATTCGCAAAGACGGTAAATCGAAGTGTAAATGCCGTCCAGGATATTTCGGAAAATATTGCCAGAAAGGTATAATAATTTGTTATTTATGACTCTATAATACTCCAAAAAACTATTGGCGTGGTGTACTGATCATTTTCCTTCGAATTGGCGCATTTTTTTGTGTTTGTAGTTATTCTTGGTTGAATAAAGGTTAAACGCGGTTTACCGTTGCAAAGTGTACTACCGCGCGGTCTTCGATGACAGGTTAGCTGGGTGCAATGGCCTGTTGCTGAAAGTTCTGAAACTATTAACGAACACAGGAATAACATCACTGGTGATACACCCTAGAACATTTTTAAATGTATATTCGTGGTGCTATGGGCACCCATTTAGAAAAGGAAGATGTGATTTTCATCTCGATCTCACATGTCTCTGTTGTATAGCCAGCAAGTAGTTCTTTTTAATTCTAGTTTTCTAACCAGCATCGACTGTGACAGAAGAGGAACGGCGAAGCAAAAAAGTGGATGAGGTGTTATTGGATATCGATGGCAACGCAGCCGGAAATAGGGTGTATCCGGGTTCTTGTCTATATTAAAACACTGATGCTTGGGATTGGGGTCAGCTTTGATCTGCCCATGGCGGGAGACGGACTTGTTCTTCGCGTGGTTCCGTTGCCGCCAGTTCGTAATTTCAGCCACACGCTGGGATAAGTAGATGGGCAAGGAAAAGGGCTGATCTATAGATGAGGCCAACATAGAAGCTGTGCATAGTGTAGCCTAACAAAAATGTGAGCAGGTGAATCTCTGGATAAAACATTTCCGTATAATATCGGAAATGCGCTGTTCGTCTTTCATCTTGTTACTTTGTAAGCATGCAACAGGCCCTTTCCCAGCATTCAATGCACACCGTCGAGATCCAGAATGAAAATGTAACGTTAGGTATTCACTGGCCGGCGGAAAGCTTAGTCGAGGGCCGTGTTATATGTTTACATCGTAAGATTTTTTGAAACTAACATAATTTGTAATTATTATTATATACTTAGATCAAATATTCATCAAAGTTGTATCCATATCTGATTTTTTTATAATATATATATATATATATATATATATATATATATATATATATATATATATATATATATGTATATATTAAAAAGAAAATAGAAACCGCAAACATTTTTGGTTGTAGTGTGGATTTTTTCAAAAATATATATTATGCTCTATTTTCCACAATTTTGGTACATGTGTTTCTGGTCTATATAGCTTGCATATATATATATATATATATATATATATATATATATATATATATATATACATATATATATGTAGTTGTCATAGCCCGAGGTGGTATTGAGGACAATCTCCCGTTGTTTATGAATTGCTTCCGTGTGATGCGTCTCAAATATCCTCTTAGAAATAAATTAGGCTCCAACCCGGAGAATGGGCAAAACCGGACAACTGGCACCACATAACCTGCTGTTTAGGTAGAGCTAACTCGACACCCCATGAAATCAGTTCATCTATAGGGGAAGGAAAAGTCTGATTTAAGACATCCGATGCCTTGCGATCATATCCAAACACGGTATAGGCTATGGAAGTAGATCCAGGGACTGTTGGCAGTCAACATTGACAACCTTTCGGAATCTCCTGCAGCCAAGCCGGCCACAAATACTATTATTATTATTATTATTATTATTATTTAGTCAGATCAAATATTCACAAAAATTGTATTCATATCTGATATTTACTATATATATGCTACTAAATCTTGGAACAAGAAGGAGAGATATATAGATAGATAGATAGAGAGAGAGAGAAAGAGAGAGAGAAAGAGAGAGAGAGAGAGAGAGAGGAAAAATGTTTGTCTTTAATAAACGAAGCAGAAATTTTATTATCTTATTTGGTTTCGTTAAACCCCTTTAAGCGGCGCTTTTTAAGTCTATAACTTAGAAAGCGCCGCTTAAAGGGGTTTAACGAAGCCAAATAAGAAAATAAAACTTCTGCTTCCTTTATTACTGGCATCATGGGGAATTATTTCTTTTTTTTATTTTTTTGTATTTATTATTATTATTATATCCTTTATTGGTTTTATTTAATTTTCCCACAACATCTTGATAGTAAATAATTATCGATTTTACAAATTTTATGTATTATTTTTTTTTCTTCCAATCCTATTTAGAATGACTGCAAAACACTTTTCCTATCCCAATTTAAAGGCAGAAACACACAAAAGTCTGCTGGGATTTCTCCCTAGCCATTAAAATAGGCCGGTTCTCGATTTCATCTGACCCATTCCCGGTCTGTCTTATCATGAAGTCAGTACACTACTTTCGCTTGTCTGAACTTGCTCTTGTGCGTCGATGCCAATACTTAGTTTGTGAACTTACTATTAATTTGCCTTGCATATATTGTTTGCTTGATTTATATTATTTCTTTTTCCCTCTTCTTTCTTTTCTCATTCTTCTTGTTGTTTATTGCAAATGTTGTTTGATGGGCAGTTCTATCATTTATTTACATTTAACCATGATCACTCACTCTACATATTTAATAAACAGTGTCGTCAAAAATTGTAAATAAGAACCTAAAAAGTTCATTACATGATTTAGTTATTCTTTTTTCTCAATGAGTTTATATTTGTATTTGTAGTAAGTTGTAAACCAAATCCCTGCAAAAATGACGGAAAATGTATAATCCGGAAACGTTCATTTAAATGCATATGTCCTGCCAATTTTTCCGGAGAATACTGCGGTATAAGTAAGTATTTTTCTATGTATAACTTTTCAACTTTAATACTTTAACGCAATTAATATATTTATTCACCTACCATATATATCTTCTGCTGCTAATGCAACGCTCTTCATCTCGAATCGAGCTCTTCTAGCTACTGACGTCTTTCGCATAGTAAAAAACGTTAAAGTTTCTGTTTCGCTCTGCAGTGCGACGATATCTTGGAGGTAGAATCTCTGAATGATGCCACATCGGTCGGGTTTCGATCCCGGCTTAAACCAACCAATCGAATGTCTATCCACACTGATTTCGCTG
>OZ010593.1:81745803-81950803 GCA_963932145.1 Acanthosepion lycidas | reverse complement strand
GGTGGTTGCCCGAGCATGTACAGGTACGTATATCTTGACTTAATTCAGTGGTTTACAGTTTGTTTTCTCTAAGGCAATCATGTAAATAGCTGTTATTTTCTTTTTTACTAATTTTGATATGACTTCAATCTCCTATTTGTTATTGCTTTCACATATCATATACTACACATAAATTCAAAATATGATTTACACTATTTACATTAATCGGACTATTGTCCTCAAAGATGAGGACAATAGTAAATTTGTAAAAAATGGTTACTGAAGACATTAAGTTTATAAGTTCCAGAAATTCATACACAGATGTCCTTGAGGATATATGGCACAGTGGATGAAGGCACTGGTTAGATTCAAAGAGTTGTGAGTTCAATACCTGGTTAAGGAAGTGGAGAACTTGGAGAGGTGAATTAACAGGAGATAACTGATAACTGGCATCCATTAGACATGGTAGAACTAGAACAATCTACCCCAGTGAGCGAAATAAAGGGTTCAGTTCGACATTTCAACCACCTGAAGAAGTTTGGAGTGTACAACGTCCGAAACGTTGTGATAAATATGGCAAGAAAGATGAGGACAATAGTCCGAACAATGTAAATAGTGTACATAATACTTCATCTCAGAAATATAATGTCTATTTTATATATTACAAAATAGTGTTATTTTATATATTACAAAGACATATTTCTAAAAAATAACAGCATAGATACAGAGCATTGACAAAACTAAATTACGTGGATAATACCATATATACACATTATAGTATAGTAGAAAGTCAGAAGTGAATTTTTAGCGATATTTTGCTTCCGGTATATCGCGCAGGAGCAACCAGCAGAAGTCCCCATCATACTGGGGTTCCACTAGCCTTGGCAAATTCTTTCCATCTTAGTAATAGCTTGCTGGAACCTTGCTCTGTGCTCATCACTCACTGCCCTGAGTTTCAGAGGAAAGAAGTTAATGCGGGAATGGAGAAAATGAATTTTCAGTTACATTCAGCATGTCATTTTCTCATAAACCTGTAACAACTCTCGATGCACTGTTAATAATCTGTTACCCGTGTGTTACCAAAGAAGCTATGACAGACTGACTTAATTTCTTCCTATGCTCTCTTTTCATTTAAGGTAAGAAGCACATCAAATACCTTATCCTTCAGCACTTCTCAGATCCGAGGTCAGACAAAGATACTCTCCTTGACCTGGGGGTAGGGTATATATGTGTTAGAAGGCAGCACACTTTTTTGTCTTAGGGTCTTCGGGAAATTCTTTATTAGATCAAGCTTGATATAAAGAGGTGGAAGAAGTACCTTGTTCATGTCCAGCAGAGGATTTTCTTTGACAGTTTTTTTCCAGGCACGAAAGTGTTCCTATACTCTCACCTCCAGTCCTTCTGCATATAATGTTTGAACGCAGTCAGGCCGTCAGAAGTGAGTGTTTTTTGGACGAATTCATGCCTTGGTAGTTTCTTTTCATCTCAGTACTATCTTGGTGGTATCTTTCTCCATGCTCATCACTCCTAGTTTTGGAGGGAAGAAGTTAATGCGTAATGGAGAAACCGAATTTTGAGTTACATTCGGCATACCGTATCCTCATAAGTCTGTAACAACTTATCGATACACTCTTGGTAATCTAGTACCCTTGTGTTAACAAGGAATCCATGGCAGACTGACTTAAATACTTCCCATACTCTCAGATCATTTAAGGTCATTCAGATCTTCGTGGGTGATCAAGTGGGTTCACTGCCACTTGCTCCTGAATAAACAGTTTTAGAGGAAGCATTGAAACTAGTTTTATTTGTTACACAAAATAACAATCATCCGCATGGCTTCATGTAACTCTCCAGAGAATCGGGACAGCAAAGTTGAAGGACATATCCGGTACCCTTGAATGCATGTATCTACATACATTTACGTACATGTATACATAAAAAATAGAAGTGATGAGGAAAATTGATTTTGTCTCTGAAATCAGAACAGGTTAAATTTCTTTGTAAACCAGTGTTAAAACTTAAAATATGACAATCATATCTTTAACCTGAACATCTACTATAAAAATGAAACTCCAACTGCAAAAAAACAAAAAAAAAACAAAAAAAAACAAAACAAAAAACGTGAAATAAATTTAAAGTACGAATGGGCATAATGGATGTAATTTTGCCAAAAATTCTGAGTCATTATTTAAATTAATCAATGTTATCCTTATGTTTTTGTGTATTTGTTGCCATCCTTAGATGAATGTGATATTGGATCAATAGTGAATTAGAGACTAAAATAAGTTGAATAGTTTATGGAGTTGCTATTACACAAGCCAGTTGGATGAACTGTATTTAAAGGAGAAAAGAGGATTCGGGTAAAAGATTAAAACTGTCTTCAGAAGCCTTTCTGGTTAGATTGAAAATAGTGATATTTTCCGCACTAACTTTTCATCAGATACTGGAATTTACTGAAGTTGTTTTACTTGATTCTGGAAAGAAATTATTTTTAGCATTTAAAGTTATCCATATTTATGTTGTGCATTGCATGTTATATTCACTCTAAGCCTTAGATGAATGCGAATGAAAACCAACATTGCACTCGGTGTGAAAGCTGGAGTTTGGTGT
The DNA here is from genome assembly GCA_963932145.1 of Acanthosepion lycidas. Taxonomy (NCBI): domain Eukaryota; kingdom Metazoa; phylum Mollusca; class Cephalopoda; order Sepiida; family Sepiidae; genus Acanthosepion; species Acanthosepion lycidas. The sequence goes on along the minus strand of OZ010593.1, from coordinate 81,948,214 downwards.
GATAAGTACTGACACCAAATGTTAGATAAATAGTTTTCACTAGTTCTTGAGCATTTAGTTGTAAATATCGTTTGAAAAAAATGTACAAAAATGTCTCATTTACGCAGGGTTTTACTAATCAGAGAGAGAGAGAGAGAGAGAGAGAGAGAGAGAGAGAGAGAGAGAGAGACGTATGAATAATCAAAGAGAGTGAGAGAGAAATAAAAACAGGCACAAATAAACATAGAGAGAGCGAAACACGTATGAATAATCAGAGAGAGAAAAATAAGCACAAATAACCTGAAAGAGAGAGAAAGAGAGAGAGAGAGAGAGAGGGGGGGAGAGAAACGTACGAATAATCAGATAGAGAGAGAGAGAGACGTACGAATAATCAGAGAGGAGAAATAGGCACGAATAATCAGAAAGAGAGAGAAACACCTACGAATAATCAGAGAGGGGGACAGAGAGACAGCGATGGTGTTTTTTTTTTATCACAAGAAATTAACAAACCCGTTCTTATTGAAACGTTTTATGTTATTTTACAGATATAAGGCCATGGAACAAATGCATAAAATGCAAAGATGATTGTAATTGTCCACCAGGTAAGTAAAATAATAAATTATTTTAGAGGTTTTTCGCAGCAAATTATTTACCCTAGTTTCAGCCTTGTCAAATCAGAAAATGAATTCAATTTTAAAATTTTAGCAAAAAGGTCTTTTCTTAAAATGTTTTATTAATATGCTATTTCAATATATAACTGTTTTCTTCATTAAACTATTGCTGAAAATATTTTGGATATTTAAACAACAGCAACAATAGGGGCATTTAGTGCATTTATACCTCCATTGGTATTTTTGCCGGAAGTATGGATTCTAAACTTCCGACAAGCGGTAAAAACATAAGTATGAACATTCCGAAACGGACAAAACATTGATCATAAAAAGTTCTCATGAGTATCAGTTGATAGATTGGCATTATCTGGAGATCTCTCTATATTGCAAGTAAAGAAGTTGAAAAGGTTGTGAGTTGAGGAAAGATGCTGACAGAATGTGGAATGTGTATGAACCATCGCGAAGTGCAGCAGGTATCCTGAGGTCTTGAGCCTTGACAGAGAGTCTCTTAAATTCATTTCCGCTATTTGAAATCATCACACCATGCAAATTTAAATAATAATAATAATAATAATAATAATTATAATAATAATAATAATAATAATAATAACTACCCTTCTCATTTTTTTAATTTTATTTTGAGTTCTTTGTTTGAATATAAAGTCTTTGAAATAACCATGCTAGCATCGGACATTTAACTCAGCCGTGTGTAACGGCTATGAAGTGGTTTTGTCTTTCTCCACCCCACACCGAAGTGCATGTTAGCGCTTAAACTAAGTTGAAACTTTATATATACATTTTTTCCTCTCTCTCTCTCTCTCTCTCTCTGTGTAATAGAAGGTAGCCTACCTATTGTCCGGTCAATACTCCTCCCCTTTCTCTTGATCAGGAATAGAGGCTCATCCCTTGTTTCCTATTTAGGAGAGGGGATCCCGGATCTTTTCCCTTTCTCTGGCCTGTGAATTTGTATTGTCGTGGATCCCTTGTGATATGTGAAGTCTGTGGCAACGTCTCTTCATACTGAGGGAGCCGGGTTGACAGTTCTCTGGTTGCTGTTCCCGACTGGTAGTTAGGAACCCTAACTCTTGCGTAGCGTCTTGAGCGGCTGCTTTGATCAACAGTAGCATATCGGGGTGCTTGTAGTGCCATGTCGTGAATGGAAGGGTGTCCCTGCACGAACTTCCGGAGGGGCAACCCCAAGGTCACATTATGGTGCAGGCTGCGCCAGCTCCTTTCTGTTCATACTTTCTGTTCATTTCTGTTTATACGATGACCGTCAGCTACTATTACTTCACACCTTCTCACTTTCATTACCAACATTACCCAAAATGATACAACCAATCAAAGAAATAAACATGAACCAGCTCTAAAAAAATCGCCTAAACCCTTTAATATTTCCTTTTACAACATCCGTGGCATTCGGACTAACTTCTGCAGTATGGAATCGTTCATCGATGAGAAGTCTCCTGAAATCAACCTTAATTCGTCAATCCCCTCCTCTGACTTCTCGATTCCCGGTTACCTTCCTCTTCTTAGGGAGGATTCTATTACCCACGTGCATGGCCTGGGAGTTTACGCACGAGACCATCTCCTACTGGCTAGGGAACTCTCTTGAATCTCCAGACTATTCATACATTTGTCTATTCCTCTGCAATTCTATAAGCTATTTCTTCTTTCTCTATCGCTCTCCATCTTCCCAAGACTGTGGTGTACTCGATAGCATTTTCGATAATATAGACAAGGCTATCTCTCTACATGCGTCTGCTAACATATTTGTGTTCGGCGACTTTAATGCCAACCATACCAAATGGCTTAAAAACTCTGTAACTGACATTCCTGGCATAAAAACACTTAACTTTTCAATCTCTCAATCTCTCACACAAGTGGTTGACTTTCCTACCCGTTTCTCCATTAACCATGGTAAGGCTTTCCTTCTTTTATCTCCATCTGCGAGTCTGGTCGTTTAACGCCTTCTTGGCAACTCTGCCTGCCTTCTTGGCAAAACTGATCATGCCGTCCTGTCTGTTAACATCTCCTTCTACTCCTCCCCCAGTAAAGAGCCTCCTACCAACAGAACGTCTTTCTGTTATCAACGAGCAGACGGGGACGCGTTCCGTGATTTTCTTCTCGATTTCCCTGGAATGCTGTTTGTAATCCCCCGGACCAAAAATCTCATCCTGGGTAAAGGCTGGAATCGAGGCATTCACCCCTGCAAGAAAATATAAAGTGAAATCGCGTCCATTCCCTTGGTTCTCAGCGGTTTGCTTAGCTGCTATTGCCCACAGAAATCACTACTTCCGTCTATACCGTAGCAACATGTCTAATTGCAACAGATGTCTCTTTGTCACTGCCCGTAACGTGTGCATGCATGTCCTCAATGAAGCAAAGTTACTCTTTGCCGAAAGAATGAAACAACGTACTGCGTCTCGCAAGTTTGGTTCTAAAGATTATTTTCAACTCTGCAAGAGCGTGCTGAACAACAGAAAACCTACAATACCTCCTTTATTCAATCAATTTGAGGTCCTGACTTCCTCAGCTGATAAGGCTGAATACTTTGCTCGTAAATTCTCATCCAATTCAATGCTAGACCCATATGGTGGACTCACACCTGATTTTCCTCCTAGAACTGAGGCTCTACTGAGTGAGATCCACATAACCCTAACGATGAGATTGGACATCATTTCTAAATTAGACTCCCATACGCTTAGTGGCGTGGGATGGGATACCGGCCATTGTCCTGAAGAATTGTGCTCCTGAACTGGCTCCTGTCCTCTCTAAACTTTACAACTACTGCCTCACCGATTCTTGCTTTCCAGCCTGTTGGAAGTCCTCATCTGTTGTGCCTGTCTTTAAGAACACTGGTGACCCTTCTGACCCGTCTAACTATCGCCCTATCAGTCTCCTGCCACTCTTCGGTAAAGTCTTCAAGGCTTTAATCAATTTAATGAAGTGGTTAAGCACCTTACTTTACATAATCTTCTCTCTGACAAGCAATGTGGTTTCCCCTTTGCCCGATCTACCGCTGACGTGCTCACGGCCATAACTGAATTTGTATACCAAGCACTTCGCAACAAAGGAGAAGCTCGAACCGTGGCTATACATATTTCTAAAGCATTTGATAGGGTTTGGCATGCTGGCCTTCTTCGTAAGCTTCAGGGATACGGTATTACAGGACGATTATTTGACAATACAATCATTTCTGTCAAACCGTGAAATTAAGGTCGTCCTAAATGGGTTCTCCTCCAGCTCCTTTATCACGAATGCTGGTGTTCCCCAAGGTTCTGTCTTAGGCCCTACACTGTTCTTGATCTTCATTAATGACCTTCCCGATGTCATCAGTTCCCAAGTCGGCATCTACAAGGACGACACTACTATTTACTCCTGCGTCAACAGTAAATCTGGTATCGTTGACAAAACTAACCTGGCCGCTGATCTTGAAAATGACCTCCAATTAATGGTTAACTGGCGCAGGAAATGGCTTATAAATTTTAATGCGTCCAAAACAAAACTGCTCTCTTTTACCCACCACAGAGAACCCTCCCTGCCACTCATCAACCATCCGTCCTTGCATGGAATATTTTTGTCATATATGGTTGGGTGCCCCCGCTGCACGTCTCGAGGTCCTCGACAAAATACGGAGACGAATATGCAATGCGATAGGTCTTGATCTGGCATCTCGTCTACATTCGCTTTCTCACAGACATGCCGTGGATTCCTTCTGTCTCTTCTATAAGTATTTTCACGGAAACTGCTCCGACGAGCAACTTCCGCTTGTTCCCAGACTGCATGAATTTAAGCGAGCTACTAGGCTGACATCTCGTTCCCACCCTTTCACTGTGGAAACGGTTTAATGTAACCATCTTTTCTACTCAAGCAGCTTCTTCTCCTTCACTCCCCGTCTGTGGAACTCCCTTCCTCTTGCTTGTATCGCTGATAACTATAATCTTCAGATATTCAAGTGTAATGTCAATCGACATTTGCCACCCTGAGCTTGTTCCCCGCCCTTCTTTGTATCCTTTCCTCAAACATACCTCTTTACTCTTGTTCTCAATCCTCTGTAACCCCTTTGCGCTCGAGTGGCTCTCCTGCCTTGCTTGGGGTGAAATGCTTATAAAAGAAAACTAGTTGAAATTAGTTAAAACCTTATTTCCATAACGGATAAGATAAAAGAGAGATTAGAGATAAAAATCAACGGTCACACGCTTAACATATATTACCTTTTAGATCAGTAACATAAATTTTGTAACAAAAATGCCATATTGTTTTAGGAGACTTCTTAATATCGGAGATAAAGTGTCCATTGGTAGAAAAAGTGTGGATAGACAAATCATCTATCTATCTATCTAATTCTGTACGTTATCTATCTATTTTAATCTTTTCATATCTAATTCTGTACATTATGTATCTATCTATCTTCACCTTTTGATATCTCTGTCTATTTTCACCTTTCCTTTCTTTCTTTCTTTCTTTCTTTCTATCTATCACCTTTGATATCTATATATCTATCTATTTTCACCTTTACTTTCTTTTTTCTTTCTTTCTTTCGCTCTTATTCTGTACATTATCTATCTATCTATCTATCTATCTATCTATCTATCTATCTATCTATCTATCTATCTATCTATGTAATTCTGTACATTATCTATCTATCTATCTATCTATCTATCTATCTATCTATCTATGTAATTCTGTACATTATCTATCTATCTATCTATCTATCTATCTATCTATCTATCTATCTATCTATGTAATTCTGTACATTATCTATCTATCTATCTATCTATCTATCTATCTATCTATCTATCACCTTTTGATATGTATATATCTGTCTCTCTATCTATCTATTTCCACCTTTTCTTTTTCTTTCTTTCTTTCTTTCTTTCTCAATTCTATTTAGCTATTTCCATTTCTTTTTATCAGGCTCTAGATGCTGCTTTGGATGCTGCCGAGAAGCAATCTCCGTTCGAAGTTAGGTTGGTAGACTTATTTTACAATTGCCTGTCATTCCATTTTCGTTAACAATCTTTACACACTCATGTAGCAAAATGTTTACATGATTTTAAAATATTTCTTAAATTATAAATAACCTTGTAGGCTGTATCGAAGCCACTAGAAGCTTATTTTCTCTTTCTTGTTGCTGGTATGGCACGTCAGATCAATTGATGGTTCTGTATAGGACACAGGTTTGATTCCTGGCGGAGAACGCATATTTTGTACATTCAGGCTGGTAAATGTTATCACATATGCATCCCAATCTCCTAACCTCAAACCCACAGAAAAGTTATGGAGCATTATAAATACAGGCTCTCGAGAAAGCAGTTGAGCAACATTTTCTATGGGGTTGAGGTCAGGAGATTGGGGCGCCCATGTCATAACACTCACCTGCTTCTCATCAAACTATTCCTTCATCAATTTTGATTTGTGACGGGAAGCATTATCCTGCATAAAAATGAGCTTGGTGGGGTCGATTTGCACCTTTTCAGGAGAAGGGAGTAGACAAGACTCTAATATTCTCTTGTACTGCTCGCTCCTGAGGGTTTTTTCAATAGGTTTTAAGGAATCAGTTCCATGAAAGGAAAAGCATCCCCAGAACATTATACTGAACAGATGCTTGACAGTACTTACTGCTAAATTCAAAGAGCTTTCAAAGCTTCTTCTTCAGATTTTAAATCGCTTATCCTTTGAATTTAGCTCAACTTTTGTTTCATCGGAGAAGAGAACATTTAGTGAAAAAAAAAAAAAAAATCAGGTGAGTCACTTTTATCGAACAGCACTGTATATATATATATATATATATATATATATATATATATATATATATATGGTACTATGGATAAATTGCCGTCTAAATTAAACAAAAATGAAAATAACACTGACATCTCATTTTAACAGATATATTTACCAAAATTACATAAAAATATCTTGAAATACTACGGAGTAACTTTATTCAATAAAATCGACAGGCGACTTCGGACTCTCCTGCAACTCTTCTTGGCCGTATTCTTGTTTAAGTTGGTGAATGATGCCATAATCGTTACCTTCCGTTCACCTTTGATGTTACAAGAAATTTTGTTGGTCTCTCGCTCAACTGCGCCCCACACATAATAATCAAGGGAGTTGCAATCTGGAGAGCTAAGTGGCCAGATGTAAGGGATGGTGTGGTTGCAGATATTACCTGATAGCCATGATTGGGATGGTGCTTGACATAGGGTCTTCCAACAGCCACCAAGGCAGCAGTGCCTCTTCAAGGCACTTGATATAGGTCTCCGTATTGAGTCTGACGCCCAGCAGGAAGATGAATGGAGGCATAACATCACCATCATTAGTGATCACTCCAAACACCCTCGTAATCACCATTAGACTCATCCAACTTTTTCCGAATATTCTGCTCTGCCGTCAGATTGACACCCAAACACTCTGAAATGTTCGTACTGGAGCTAACGGTGCGAATGCCAAGCAGTACAGCATGTCATTTCCAAATTTCTGGTGGAGTGAATTGCGTCATGGTGTCCTTTTTCTCACAGACGGCACCCAACTGATCCTAATATACTGTGTCGTCGAATACAAAAACAAACAACACGCATGCGTGAAATTAAAAATAGAAATTGTCAACAATTTACCCACCGCACCTTGTACACACACACACGAATATATATATATATATATATATATATATATATATATAAAGAATTGATTTATTTTTAATCCGATATTTTTATTACTTCAGACGTTATTTTTAGTGGATACTCGTATTTTAAATAGACGCCTTGTTAATATTTTTACTTTGAACGTTGTGTATTGCGTCCGACAGCCTGCACATTCGAGAAATCCCTATAAAAAAATGCATTCCCCGACAGGAATCGAACCTGTGTAACAAAGAACGTCATCAAACAGCTGAGCTCTTAGTGCGTGTGTCTGCAATAATTTGAGTGTGTATTAATTTGTGCGATATCTATCTATCTTTGTATGTCGACATTTTAAAACTAATATGAATATTTTTTCGTTTCTTTCAGTGTTTCCAAACGTCTAATGGAAATAAACAGATATATATATATATATATATATATATATATATATATATATATATATATATATATATATATATATATATATATATATATATACGTATCATCTACGGTGATATTCCTTTCATTTTTATAAACTCTTTTTTGATTTTCATACATTTATGTGTTTCTCTTTAATTCGGATAGAAGAATTACAAATACCTGATAATTTACTGTTTCTCAATTTAGTGTCGATTCAATGAAATGTTGGCTAACGGTTACTTCAATATTTATTGATATATGTACATGTTTAAAGCAAAATGGACGTTTGTTTATAAATTAATAAATTAAATAACAACATATTTATGTCAATTTTAAATAGAAATTTTAATGATATTAAGGAACAGGAATGATTTACTGGACCAAGTACATCTGGGAATAATAACGAAGTCATAATTTGGAACCAATGATATTTTTTATCACCATAATGTATAAAAAATTGAATTTTACAAAGTCAATATAAAAGGGGTTAAATTGAATAATTACGAATTGGTTAAATAAGAATAAATGAGTGTGTCTTTATCATAAATAAGATACATTTTAAGATGTCTAAAAACACTTGTTTTTATGAAAAGTAATATAATATTAAACGTACCGTATTTAACGACATAAAAGATTGATGTGTATGACAATAAACTACATCCGGTAGCAAGACATTTGATCAGGAGATTGGAGGTTTCGATTATCGTGGAACCACCTCTTAATTGCTGTTGTTCCTGACCGGGAGTGGTAACACCTGTTAGGATCCCAGCTCTGGGCAAATAGTGTGTTTCGGTGAATGATCTCTTTATGAGGACAATGTCGTGGCACAATGCCCTAGTGCTGCAATGGAGGAGTCCTCAGTTTCCGTTAAACTCGGTTAGCCTTTTCGTAGGTTGAGAGAAGTATAGAAAGAGAATTTCTGAGAGAAAAAGAAAGAGATAAGCGTTTTAAAGGAAAGCCTTATTTTAATTTGAATTCACGATAATAGGGAAAATATCCGACGGGAATGCAATAACATAACATAAGGGAAAAGAAAAATGAAAACATTTTATAACCCCCCCCACCAAAAAAAAACAAAAACAAGGTAACACTACCGTTAAATGTAAATAAAGGCAGTGGAAGCATTTTGACGTGGTCTAATCGTTAGCAAGCTTGTCCTGCGAAATCAATTACGACTGAGTAGTGAGTTCTATTCTCACTGGGTGCTCCATACTTTCGGCCTTGTGCCACATCTAAAGTACGCTTAGAAAATCGCTATTTGGCACTTCGGCGTGGTGTACTGGTTAGCAAGTTTGTTTCGCTAGATCGATAACTACTGAAAAGCAGGTTCGATCCTCATTGAGTGCGCCACTCTTTCGACCTTGTACCACATCTAAAGTACGCTTAGAGAATCATTTGGGCATTTCGTCGTGTTTTAACTGTTGGTAAGTTATGTCAGTTACGATTCGATAGTAATAAACATAGCTTATAAAAAGCCAATTACTTTATATATAAGACTCAAGACAATTTTTGAGACCATTTCTTTCATAAAAAGTGCGTTTTATATACCACCAAATACTATAAGCAGTTCATACAATTATATAAGATACTATTTTTTTTTCATCTTTTGATCGTTCATAATTTAAAATGGAAACGGGTTGTGGATTATCTATATTTTTGTCGTTTCCACCACTAGAAACGTGTAATAATAATTCACAAAGAAAATTTAAGCGAGTTGCAGATCGTAAGCAAATATATTTCATCTTAAGATCTGAATAAGCCAAAAATTTTAAAAGAATTTTTAAAAACAAAATTGTGCTACGCATGCAAATTTTTAAAATGAATGATTATTATTAAAAACAGAATGGTTTTGCTTTAGAAAATTTTAAAATAAATAATTATTAGAAATTGTAAAATCTTTTTTTAACCTTTAAGTTCTGAGAACTTTTTGTTAAATTGAAACATGAAGACGACATAATTTCAAAAAGATCAATTAACTGCTTCTGAAATTTAAAACATTCTATTCAGTTTGCAGACATGAATGTTCAATTGGAAGCCGATGTTCGAATTCACTGGAATGTGGAGGATGTAAGTACTTATGAAATATCATCCTATTAGAATTACGCTTGTCCCTGTCGTTGTTACTTAGCACGACCGTCATGTTCTGTCAATACCTCATAAATAATAGACTATTCCTAGTTTTAATTGCATGAAGAAGGGTGGGAAAGACATTACTTGGTTTCAATGGAAGATAGAAGTGGGGAGAGAGAGAGAGAGGGGGGGAAGTTTCAGTGACAAAATGAAAGAATGGAAGATAGCAGTGAAGAGAGGGAAAAATAGAGAGAATCAGATTAAGTTAATAAGAACAGACACTACACTTTGATCTTAGCCAAAAGTCTGAGAGGCGAGGTATTCACCTGTCACTTCTCGCACTGAGTTAGGATGCGACACAATTTAATGTGAGGAATCCGAGCGTTTCCACCCGGGCCATTGGTAAAAATTTACGCAACCCCCGCTGACGCGAGTTCGGGCACAAAGCTTGTCTTCGCCGGTCATTAAACTTCAAGGCCAAAAGGCCGAGAAGCGATGGAGATTGCGATAAAATCGACATTTTTCAGATGCACAGTATCAAAACGATAAGTAATCACCAACAAACCAATTACCATAAATTAAATAAAATAACATCGTCTGCTGAATTATTTTTAAGAAAAATGTTCGTAAGACGGGGATTTGGTTAGAAAGAAAGAAAGAAAAATTGTTTTACGTCTGCTGCCAATAAAAAATGAACGTTTTGTTCGCCAAAATATGGCCATTCTTGTCCTTTCTTATTCCTATATAAGCAATTAAATCCGACATTTTTTCTAATTATGCTACCGCTATTAATTCTGACATGAAAAGTGCCTATATCTGCTCGTGTGCAGTGAACGCACATAATTACACACTCGTGCGTCCGATCAAAAATGAAAAATCGATAATATTTATTTAAATATTGACTTAAGTCAATTTTTGTCGCCGTCAAAACCTCCGTATGACCATTAGCGGTAACTGTGTCAAATTTGGTTGAAATCGGTTAAAAATTGTAGGAGATCCAATCAAACATATAAACGAACGCACACATTCTGCCTTTTATATATATATATATATATATATATATATATAGGGTGATTAAAATGTAACTCCCTATTTTATGGATGATCGTCTTTCCCGTCTTGTAAAAATTCCTTTGAGACGAGAGAGTCCATCATACATACAATAGATAATTACTTTTCAATCACCCGGTATATATATATATATATATATATATGTGTGTGTGTGTGTGTGTGTGTGTGCGTGCGTATGTGTATAAAAATATTCACATATGACTACAATATATCTGTAAAAGGACAATCTGAATAAAGACTAAAGAAAAATTGGCAAATGTTAGGATTTTATTTTGCAACAAGTATTTATAAACGACATTAAACATGTTGATAGTTTTTAAAAGATTTAAATTTAAGAGACGCTCATAAATCATGGAGGATGCTGAGTGAGGTAATTTAATATGGAATAGTTTAATATGTAATAATATGCTGAGTGAGGTAATTTAATATGTAATAATTTAATATGTAATAATATGCTGAGTGAGGTAATTTAATATGTAATAATTTAATATGTAATAATATGCTGAGTGAGGTAATTTAATATGTAATAATTTAATATGTAATAATATGCTGAGTGAGGTAATTTAATATGGAATAAACGAATATTAAAACAAATATTCAGCATCATTTACTCTTTTTTTTTAATCGAATTCACACCATGTAAGGGGATAAGGTCAATAAGATACAGTAGATTAATGGGAGTAAGAGAATTAGAAAACAGAAGCGTTTATGAGGCATGAGGACAGTAGAAGAGTGATCAATAAGAGAGTAGATAACGATTGACATTGCCTTAATTTTTGAAGATAAAACTTGCTTTGGAAAGCAAGAAGCCGGAAGCGCGAAGTCTGAGAGAAGAAACTGTTAGCATATAACTTACGGCTACATCTAGCCAATTCAATTGTAAATTGATGAGACCTTGCCGCTAATACAGCTGCGCTTAAATTAATTCTAATTAAGAGATTTCCTTATCATAGACTGGTTGATATCCAAGGCAGCAGAGCCCTGTTTTTCCTGCTATTTAGCCCCTAGCGAAAAATGGAAGCAACGAACCCCACTAGAATTCGAAAGCGGTACTCCGATTCCACCTTCAGCGCCAATAAGAGCTACGCCACGCGCACACCCAATTCGTTGATTAATTAACACTTTATAACCTGGTCGTTGTTAGTATTACTGTCTTCTAAAATGTGTGTGTCTCTTTTCCGTTGCAGACTTCCCGATATGCTGGAGAGGATGTTGTAGATCCAAGTTACGTAAGGTAAGGTTGATTTTTTTTTCGAGCTGATTACCGACATTAGGTAAAAAATAACCAACTACCTCGTTCACGAGGTAACGTCCACCTACAACTTTATAACTGGTCTTCTCTTGGAACCTTCTCCTTAGAAATTAAAAAAATCAATTATAAATAATTAGGTATATTTTTTCTTTAGTAGGACTCGCTAAGGATTCAGTCAAAATGGTCGGTCCCCTGTACTGTTCCAGTAAGTACCTAACTCCTCGTGTTATCCTCTACTTTTCCAAAATCCAGATTATGCCGAAATTGAGCACAGCTACCACACACACATACATGAGCAGGGGCCATCAAATCTTCAGTTTCCAGTCTCGATAGTATCCAAAAGCGTATCCGTTATTTTCCACCCTACAACCCCTTTCTCACTGTCGAAAAGTCGCAAACCTGTCGCTGCTCTATCGCTGCTTCCATGGAAAGTGTTCAGAGGAATTACATTCCTTTGTTTCGCCACTTCTAACCTTCAAGGTTAAGACCCGCCATGCTACACGTATTGTAGCGAATCACCTTCACTCACTCCGTATTATTTTCGTGAGAAGTAACTTCCAATCGAGCAGCGACCTTCAATGAACCGCTGCTTCGTGGAACAGACTTCCAAGTGTATGTTTTGCCGAGCATCACAATATTAACTTGTTCATGTCTAGGGTTAACCTTTTATGTTTCCCACATATCCGTTTCAACTGTGTCCCTTATCTGGCACCTATTTCGAGCGAGTGACTCCCGGTCCTTGTTCAAGGTAAATCTCTATATAAAAAAATGACAAAACAAAAAAGGGATAGGATTTCAAGGAAGTGTACCCAGTAAAATTAGCGGTATATATATATATATATATATATATATATATATATATATATAGATATATATAGATATATAATATTCTTTTATGTGCCGTCTCCACTCAAGATGCAGTCGATCATAACACTCCACGATGTCCTACTATATCGGTTGTTATTAAAAAATAATAATAAAAAAAAACAGGGTCAACAACTCAAACATGTGTCCCCACTAAAAATAATGTTTATAGTAGTAACAAATAATGTCCGATAAAAATACCTTTGATATATAATAATAATAATAATAATAATATAAGTAATTATACTCGTCTAGAAAAACCTTAGGTGTTTTTGGTTGTAAATGACCAAATCAATACCCAAGAAAAAATAAGTGATAAAAAGAAAGAACTAAGAACATGTAATTGAGGCGAAAACAATCGTCCAGAATCCAAGCTCAGAGTCCAAAGAAAAAAAAACCTCCAACACGAGTAAAGCAACTGGCTCTTTAGGTTCATAGTTATATATATATATATATATATATATATATATATATATATATATATATATATATATATATCCAAGAGTGTAGAATCTAGGTAGAGCTCAATGTCCAGGTCAGAGAAAGAGTGTTTGAGTCTTTTATCTATCTATCTATCTATCTATCTATCTATCTATCTATAAACTAGCTTAAAAGTTCGTACAAAGTATGTTGGTCGCCCTAGTAGACAGGAATCCTAGACTAGTGTTACATAGAAAATTAATTACATCAGGTCATTGAAATTTCGAAAGTATAAAACAACATATCCGTTTTATTAAGATAAAATTTGTTTTATTTTTCAGTAAAACTTGAAGAAATGGTCACCAGATCTGTAATGTACAATGCAATTTTTGTTACCTATTGTCGTATGTGTATGTGTGTATGTGTGTGTGTGTGGTTGTTTGAATTCTTTTTTACGGTTTATCGACCTTTTGTAGTCTATTTAGAGCCGAAAAATATTTAAAATTCTAAGAGGTTGATTATTGTATTCGGAGTTCACAAGCGGTTCCCCATCAATTTATTCACTAGGCTCGAGGCTGCTTAACTTTTGTGGTCAAACAGGAACCAATGTTTTTAACGTGATTTGGACGTGCGCATATATATTGGGTGAATGTGTGTGTGTGTGTGTAAGCGTGTGTGTGTTTGCGTTTGTGTGTGTGTGTGCGTGCTTTAAAGTTGTATCTTTTAGCTTCTATGCTTCTATTCTTTATTTTACGCTGAATGATGCGCTGTAATAATTGATACAGTAAAAGGGATTCAAAGTGTTGGCAGTGGTTGGCAACAACCGTTTTCCAAAATTAAAGAATCGGTCCTTAAATTCATTTGGTCTTTATATTAATCGACAAACAAATTTGAGATATGAACAAGCCAAAGAAGAATCTGCAATGTTATTGGTTCTGACCTGGCATCACGGCTTCAGTCACTCTCCCACCGTCGTAATGGCATAACAAATTACTGAGTGCGAAAGAATAAGTAAAAAGAGAAACATTATTAAGGAGCGAGAAGAATAGAAGAGATTAGATAATTTCTGAAAATCAAAGTTGGCTGGCAAACATGGAGCCAAAAGCAAGAAGTGTGATAGAAGAAATTGTTAGCATAGAACATACGGTTACATCTACACAATTCAATTATGAATTGATGATCTCTTACCGCCAATATAGTACTACGCTTAAATACAGATTCTGCGTTTTAAATCACTTAAGATATCGTAGCGAAGAGTGAATCCAAATTATTTATAGAAAAGTCACAGTGAAACTACATTACGGCGGTGGGAAAGCGACTGAAGCCGAGATGCCAGGTCAGGAACAATAATATTGCTGATTCTTCGAATTTTATCAAGAATCTCTAATCCATATATGTTCATAATATTAAAAGCATGGACGATCAACGTTAATATATTTTCATAGCTAAACATTTCCCACATCATTTACTTTTAAAATATTTTCAACAATTGATGACTGCTGCAAATACACAGCAAGAAAAAAAAAAGAATTTTAATTTAAAACGAAAGAAAACTGAATCATTTGGTTGTAGAATCAATCATTGGCATGATATTTTTTCTATTTCAGAAATAATACGTATAATATTAAGATGTAAGAAATGTACTAATTCAAACTGTTGTAGTAAACGTAAGTATTTCAATCAAATTCTTTTTTCTTTTTAATTTAACTAGAATTTTTTGCAACACGCTGACACGTGTTGAAATTCTTACAATATTCAATATTGTTGATGTCATGGCTATAATTTTCTGTCGAGATTTAAAAAACTTTACGTCTCGTTCAATTTCGCAAACCAATCGATGAAATTCGAATAAGCTGATTTGTTTGGAAAATACTTTGACTTCGCGATTTAATAATTTCTTTAATTTAATTGAATTTTATAGAACTGCACGATAAAAAAAATATTTTTTTCCTTTTTCATTTTAACAAATTCTTAGGATTTCTTACTTTTGAGCATGCAACATACAACAGGCCATGCGTAAATATTTCTTTCTGGAGCCTAATTCAAACTTTTTGAAGCGTTTGGACTTGTGATTTGTGTATAGTGGTTTTCGCAAACACAGGGCGAACTGGAAACTGGATGCTTGTCCATTCAAAAGGATATTAGGATAGTTAAGGAATAAACATTATTCTTGGGATTAATACTACCCATCCTGTTCCAAACACGTTAAATTATAGTAGTTTGATGTCAAATTTGGTTTCGATCGGTCAATGTATGGTTATTTTAGAGAGTGTGACGGATGGACAGACTAACGGAATTTTATATATAGACTGGATAGTATTAATTGTTTACTTGCACTGACATCATTGTTACTACCCACCCCACCTTACTTTTAGCGCGATGAGGGAGTATCTCTCAATAATATTTTCGGTGGCGTTCTGTCAGAAAACAGAGACAATATTGAGAGAGGATTAATGGAGCCTCACGTGTTGGACTCGCCAGGATTTCTATCTTTCCCGACAGGAGGAAGGAAAGTGAATCTTTCAGTCCGCCCACATCGCAAACCGAATGTGACACAAGGTCAGTTTAAAGTGGGTTCAACATCACAGCTGTGGAAAAAACTGTTCAAGACCTCTCGGTATTTGCCTTTTTGGAGACGCCTCAGACTCCAGCCCCCTCCTGAAGAAGAGGTACTGCTTGAAGGGATGACACACTGGGGCTCAATAATAATTCCGACTTTCCTCGATAGAAGCAAACTTCTACACAAGCGATGTATTTTAATTTACTCAGCAAAGCTAAGTTGTGGCACAAGGCCGAAAATAAGGAGCGCCTATTGAGAATCGAAAAATCACTATTCAGTAGTAGTTTATCTGGTGAGAAAAGCTTGTATAAACTTGTATTTACATCTTTTCTTCCATATTAAAGGTTTGTAATTAGCTGTTGAAAATCAGATGAACCAATCAGAAATCTAAATCTATTGGCGTAGAGTAATGGTTAGCAAACTTGTCTCGCTAGATCAATTATGACTGAATAGGGAGTACGATTCTGACTCGGTTCCCCATACTTTCGGCCTTGTGCCATATCTAATCTACGCTTAGAAAATCATTGGGAGTGAGCGTCTTGATTTTACCTGTCGGAAGAAACGCAACGGCCACTCTTATTTTTTCTGTGGTGTGGACGAGTCCTACTAATATTTTTAGTTTCAATTTTTTCATATTTTTATTTTTATTGTTGGGTTCATCTCCTCTCCCTTAATTTCATGCTATATATATATATATATTAGCTATTTTTATAAGAAAAGAGGGAAATGAAAAAAAAAAGAAGACATTTGTATATATCTGTGAATTTTTTACATCATGGGTGTATTAGTAGTATCCCTTTGAATATACGATGTGGTATATGTCGTATGAATGGGGATCTATGTGTAACAGGAGAGAGCTAGGGAACAAAGGTTTATTCTCCCATCTGTATTTACCCATTATGGGCATTATTATATTTATTATATACGGAACGGAGTGGCTGGAATAAAAAGGAATTATAAACATACTTTGTTCTCAGAGAGATTTTTATATCACTAAGACATACACAAAACTTTGTATACATATATACACATTTTCAACTCTGAGAATAATATATCACATAGATCTACACAGCAAAACAGAGTCTAAGAAGAAACAAAAAGGAAGAGTCTTATAATATGGAGATATTTCTATGTCTGGAGACGCCATGTTGAGGACTCCAGATACAAACGGGCCGGCTTCATCTATGTCCCAAGCGAGGAAACAGCGAGTCTTGGGTTTTCCTAGATTGAGGACTGTGAGCTGGAGTTTCTTTCTATATCAGAGAAAGATATTTTCCAAAATAGAAACAGCACCATGGACTTGTAAGTTGCTGGAGAGACAGATTTATTCTCAGCCTGGGCCCTTTGGCCCTGGCTAAAAGAAAGCAACCTCACGTGGTGGCTGATGTAATCAAACTGATATTTGACTGCCGCTATAGTCACTCTATAGAGTGACGACACTAAGCGGGCGTCACGTGACCCATGATCTTCACCAAAGGGAGATAATCGCCTTCTGTAAACCCACCAAAAATGAATTCTTGTGCTGATTGCGTAAATTGAAATGAATGAATGGGTTGGAAATCAGATTAGCCACGTTTAGGATAGTCAGTGACATCCAGTTTCGGTGTTGTACCAAAATTGACCTATTATTATTATTATTATTATTATTATTATTACTTTATTATTATTTCTATTAGTATTAATATTATTATTACCTATTATTATTATTATTATTATTATTATTATTATTATGCAATTATTATCATTACTTTTATTATTGTTATTATTTTATCACTGCATACCTATTTTCATATTAAAATTTTATTATTAACTATTTTGTAAGCAAAAATGAGTTATCTCCCTTAGCGTTTACCGCCTGTTTACCAACACCGCTCGTAGACGACAGTTTTTAAAAATGAAGTTAGAATTTCTAATCTTTAATTTTCAGTTTTAAGTGTAAGTTTGAAGCTAAATTTAAATTCAGATTTAAATTATAGTGCAATTAAATATTTAGCAACAGTAATAATTTATCCAAATAACATCACGACACAGCGAGGCCCAGAGATATTAATCAGGTTTTGATTAGTTCTCAGTACCTGATGATTGTGTAGTACATGAAACTCCAAGTCGTACTGTCGGCGTGTGATATTATGTATATTTATTAATATATACTTAATAGCTCTCCTATTTTGCATTGAGCACTATTATACTAGCATCAAAGGGTATATGCACTATTATACTAGCATCAAAGGGTATATATATATATATATATATATATATATATATGTGAACGATTGCATGTACATTTATTTATATTTATTTATTTGATTATATTCATATATATATATATATATATATATATATATATATATATATATATATATATATATACATATGTGTGTGTGTGCGCGCGTGTGTGATAAAATATAGTTTTAAGGTATGCTATATCTATGAGTTAAAGTGCTCAGTGCACCTTATATCGAAACCTCATTTTTAGTGGATACATGTAATTGAAATTTCAAATAGTGGGTATTACATATATCGGCAAGCGTATTTGATAAATGTTAATAAAGAGAATGTGCTATTTGACAGGGTTCGAACCTGCGTCTTCATTTTTCGTTTGAAAATTATTCATCGCCCACAAAAGAAATACTTTTTGCAGTTTATGATCTTCAATGATTAAGCATTTTTAAAAAATAGAATTTATCTGCTTTTTTTTAATTAATACAACAACTCTTCACTTAACGACTTCCATGTTTAACTAATCACCGAACTTACGACCAGCTATAAAATTCATAAATATAAAATATAAATTTCCAGTCCTTTGCTATTATACGAAACCTTAGAAAGTGTCTACTCCCTCTTTCTTCAAAATGAATAAATAAAGTGAATAAATAAAAAATAAAAAAATAATAAATTACTTGAGTTGTAGTTCCAGTTTGCAAACCAATGATCCTCGTCGCCAAATTGTTATAGAGTGGTTTCACAGTGGTGGCTTGTATTTCACTAAGTCTGTCCTAAAAAAGGTTCGACGTACAAAACGTTAGGAACTTGATATGATAGTTAATGACGCAGCAATCTAGTTGTGGTGGTTGATACGTTAATGTCCGACATCGACTGACTCACCAACTCACTGAGCGGTATTTAGTCACCCCCCCCACGAGGGCATCATGAGGCACAAGGACGGTTTAACGTGGGATCTCCGAGCCCGTGGACTCGGCCAAAAATATGCCCTTTGAACCCATATAAACGGGTTCAGGGTCGGTTTACCTCCCCGAAAGAGAATCCGCCCTTCGGTGTAGACTCGTTCGGGTTCCTCCCCGCCCGAAGACAGAGAGTTCAACCGGTCAGCCGGTCGTCCGACTTCAGACTGAATTCAGACCAACTCACTGAGCTCCCTGACTACTGCTACTACTACTACTTATTATATGTGGGAGAGTCTATTAACAATAGAATAGGTATGTTCCGGTATAACACAATGTAATGTAGAGAATATAGAGATGATTTTCGAATTTGTTACTTACGTTTACTGTTCAGTACACTTCTGTACTGTAAAGACATTTAGAATTAAATAAGAAATATCAGAACCCCCCAACAAAAAAAAAACCCATAAAAAAACAATGTAATGTACAGAATATAGACTCGATTATCGAATTTGTTTCTTGTTTTTATTGTTCATTATAAACATTTAAAAATAAACTAGAAATTTTAGAAATGGTGCAAAAGTTATCTTAAAGTTATTCAAAGATGATCGGCACAAACCTACTACATGTTTAGTATCCCTGAAATAGCTATCAGGTATAACTTCTCAACGACCCGGGCTTTGGGCCGGCACCCGGTCGTTAGATGAGGAGTGGTAGTATATGCATCAAAATTTAGATAAATTCAAATATAAATAATTGTTGTCTATTCACAATAAATGACTATTTAAAAAAAAGATATTTGATTAAATCAGAATTTTCATTAAAATTTTCCATATTGCTGTATATTTTTAATGCTTAAATTATTTGTTTCTGCCACTTTTTAGACGAAAAATGCTGTAATGGATGCTGCAAAACATACAGAACAATTAAGGGTAAGGTAAGTATACAATTAGATAAGTTCAAACCTGTTTTGTAAAGTAAAACGGACAGGGACTAACGTCTATATCATCTAAGGTGAGAACAACAGTTCAAAATAATATAAGAATATTGGTTACTATTCACCTGAGAAATGAAATTTTAAAAAGTCGGAACGGGGCGTAGTGGGTATAAGAGTTGTTTATGTATGTGCTGCTCTGATTTATTGGTGTGTTCAATCTTTAGTGAAGCATTAATTCAGCAGGAACGAACACTAACTGACATCACAGGACTAAAATATTACAATAACTAATAGATCCCATATCGGCCAATCGATAGACATCTGATGATGACCAGAGGCTATTTGGTCTAAACGTTCTCTCTATAAGAAATAGAGATAAGAAAAATAGTTCGAAATAATACAAGAATATTGACAATTACTCATCTCTGAAATAAATACAATGTATCTAAATACAAATTAGAGACATGTCACAATAGATCATTCCATCATAGATATATTGACAATGTTTAGTTAGGTCCGGTGCAAGGGTGTCATATCTCTTCACCAAAAATCTATGATATGGGACCCTCCATTCTACTACATATCAATTTTTATAAGGTAGTATTCATATAAGATACAAATTTTATTTTAACCTAATAATAATGCAATAATGTGATATGTCATATAGGTGAAAAATTCAACTAGAAAAATTGAAATAAATACAATGTATCTAAATACAAATTAGAGACATGTCTTAATAGATCATTACATCTTAAAATAAATCAAGAATGTTTTGCGGTAATTTTTAGCATCAACTTGTTAAAGTGTTGAATAATTTTAACACATTCAACATTATAGATGAGGGTCACAAAACACTACACGGTGTCTCCAATCAGACTTGGACCCCCCTACACTCGCACCGCGCATTTATATGAATAGAATATTAATAAGAATAATAAGAATACAAGTAAAAATACCTGAAAATTATGAGAATATGGCGTATTTTTAGGCTAGTAGAACTGAATGACAGGAATTAAATTCAACTCAGAATTAATTTCAACTCGGAACTAATTTCAACTCGGAACTAATTTCAACTCGATTTAAAAACCCTAATTCTAACCATAACCCTAACCCTTAGTTCCGAGTTGAAATTAGTTCTGAATTGAAATTAGTTCCGAGTTGAAATTAGTTCCGAGTTGAAATTAGTTCTGCACCCCGTAGAACTTATGCTAAAAAAAGCGTTCAATAGAAAACTATATAAAAAAAAAATAATAATCAAGTAAATTTCAGGTGATTTACGTGATTGGCTGACTCAAGAATATTTTGTTCAAATGCTCATCAGGGCCAGATATTCGATAAATCTATTGAAATTAGAATATCTCATCTTTTTATACTCTTCAGAATTGGCATTCATTCACAATAGAAATATATAACAATTTCAATAAATTATGATCTGACACTAATGAGTGTTTCATTTGCGAAGAACTTGAGTCGGTCTATCAGATAAGTCACTAGAACTTTTCTTGATTTATCAAGTATACTGTATTTTACTGCTTATCAGACGCATTTTATTCCTATAAAATATCTCCATTAACCATGTGTCGGTGACGAGAGTTAGACGTTTAGGGTGAGAGCTCCTCAGTTATAGTTAGTAAAAATGAACTTACATCTAAAATGTGGTATTAATATGTAAAATGATTATTTTTTTTATGCTTTAATTTCAGGATTCTACGAGTTCGTGACGTTAATATGAAATTCCTTGCGGAAATGTTTCAACAGTATGCTAGAGGAAAAACCGCGCGCAGATCGAAGAGAAGATAACGGTTGTTCCAGCGGTCGAAAAGAAATTGAGTCGTCAGTTATTGAAGCCATATATTGGGCTGATAAATTGGTGGATAACAATGAGACGACTGAACTATCATTTTAATGCTCCGTAAAAGATCAAGTTTATCAGCTTTCAGTTATATCTAATTTAGCCAAATGAAAAAAAACTATGCAATTGTTATGCTACTAAAATCTTGAATTGGAAATATTCAACTTGTACAAACTGAGCAGTTAGGTCTTTTTAGCTGAAAAAATATATAATGCTACTTTTTTTCTTTTCTTTTTTTTTTTTAATCTGATTACAACAGCTTGATAGAAAAATCTAATTGGCAAGTAATAAAAGAAAAATGTTTGGTTGGGGATAACCTAATCAAATATTTGCTGAATTCAAGAAATTTGAAGTCAGATCTTTCTATATAGATCATTATAATACTTAACATCTAGACTTAATTGTTTGATATAAACAAAGGAAAAAGTAGGATAATTAAAAAAAAAAATTAAAGTAACAGTTTGTAGGGAGTTTGAAGTTATAATTTTTTATTTTGTATCTATACTAAAATCCAATTAAATTTCAGAACAAGACAAATTTAAAATGTTCATAAAATTACTATAAAGACAGAGAAATAAAAAAAACCATAACATTGAGATTTAACAGGCACCATTGTTTTTAGCCAGTATTTTTTTCATCTTAATTTCAGTTGCTTTTATTCACAGCTCCTCAAAAGTTATTCTCATCTCTTGCCGTTTAATGTCAAATTAACTTCAGATCAAAGAAAAAGGTATATGGGTAATGTCGCGTTAAAAAAGTAGCAATTTAACGGATCTGGCCGAAAAAGAAAACATCCCAGAATACCGTTAAAATCCGCGAAAATTTGTCATCCTTTGATAGATTTAATTGGGCTTAATTTAATTTCATCCTTTAATAGTCAACTGGGCTTAGTTTAATTTGTAACGTGTATTAATGTTGGTAGAAAGCAAATGTTGATAGGGTAGCGAGTATCACAAAGTACTGACTGGGGCCCCCAATCATGCTTGGCACTTCCCCAGTCGGGGGGTTCGGGGGTAGTACGCACCGGCCCTGCAAGAACAGACAAGCAGTGCTGATCTGCTTAAGCCAGAGAACCATAGTTTTTGCTCTATACACATATTGAAATTACAGCAAAGTGAACGTTTAAAATACGTCTAAAAATACAAATATTATAATATACCGTACCTATGAACATTAATGGGTATGTCCCAATCCTCATAAATACGTTTGACACTAATATAAGTGGGGTTCATTTGCTGTCTTAGTAGTCCAGCGCTAGCAGTGGTTTACCTACTTCACGCCGCTGGCGAGTATTGTATTTTGTTGATGTTATAAAGTTTACCATTTCATTTTCAACCTTTGTTTTAGATATTTCACATCCAGTAACCATTTCTAGGTTACAAGAAATATGTCGTTAAAAAGATGGACAACTCTGTGTATAAAATACTGAGCCTTGCTTTAATCAGGGTCCAGGGAGTTAAATCTTTATAATGCTCCTCCTTCAGTTCTCTGGATACTTACTACCTATTTGAGAGTTCATAGCACCCCAAAAGGAGGTATTACTGTTTACTTTGAGAATCAGTGGTGTATACAATTTTAGTTTTACAGAAATAAGTCGTTATTCCTTAGTATTTCAGTTTTGACTGTTTCATCAGCTAGTGTTCAATTTTTTTTATTGGCGTCCGTCGGTCTCGAGAGACCTTGGATCTACGCACGACGAGCGCAGGGCTGGGCAGTAATTTTTTTAGGAGAGATCGACAGTTGCCTATGTAGCTTACCACCGATATTGTCCAAGGCAGAGGCCAATACAGCCCAGCACCGGCGTCATCGCAAGAGTTTCTAGAACGAAACATGACATCGGACCGCCTTAGGGTCTCCGAGTCCGGATTTGAATTCAGAATTGCCCTTCTCCTAGCCTGACAGACATGAATCCTGCATGATTCCAGCAATAAATTATTTCAAGGGAAATAAACCAGAAAAACAGGCGCAAACCAAACATGGGTTTCTTTTGAATTCTAACAGTGCCTATTTACCGTTCTTTATCCTGCTACCATTTCTGTATGTTGTCACTGGATATTGCCTCCTATGTTAAAATTGCACGGGTAAATGGAGCAGAGTTAATGAAACGGCTACATGGCCACATAGTCCAGACTGTCATACTATTTATCCCATAGTTGCGGGTTTTGAATTCAGTATTTATAGAACCCAGACTATCCTGTTATTTACTCATAGCTAGGGAGACGAGAGATAGATGTATACCTTTTCTAAGGGTATTGGCACTTGAGTGAATGAAGAGCTAAATAGTCCTCGTCTAAACAAAGACTTATTTTTATAGCACAGTATTCAATAGAAATTGTACAAAGGTTATTTCTTTCAATACAATACTTATATAAATCAATACAATGCTTATATGTGTTATATACCTTACCTATGAGCACTAATGGGTTTTGCGATGTTAACAAACACTCGTTGCCATTTTTGTGATGTCAACGAATACTCGTTGTCACTTTCATAATGATCGTTGTTGTAGAGACTTTGTAATCATAGATACAACTATAGTAACGCCGTTAAACAATTCTGGTATCAGACGCCTTTGAATAACACCCACATTAATAGTACTTGCTCGATAAGTAACCCGTATAGTGATTTGAATGGAGAAATAGTATAGTGAATAGAGTAGAGAATAGCGGTCCGTATAGTTATAGAGGATAGACTAGGAATGGTGATCAATTAGACACACGCTACCCCCCATATATACGTTTCCTCTATTGTCACGTGGTTTACTTAATTCAATAATGGGATCGCCTGTGTTTGCTCACTGGAGATCTATGTTCAAACTCAAGTGTCGGCAACAAAACTTTATTTCTATATATTAGGTTGGTGCAAAAATAATGACGTATTAATGTCGTTTTTTGACGTATTTTTAACGTCAAAAAACGACATTATTACGTCATTATTTTTGCACCACCCTAATAACAATGGGTATGTCCCAATCCTCATAAATACGTTGGGCACTATTGTAAGTGGGGGGTAATATGATGTCTAAGTAGTCCACCGCTGGTAGTGGTTTACCTATTTCGCGCCGCTGGCGAGTATTGTATTTGTTCATGTTATAAAGATTACCATTTTCATTTCCAACCTCCGTTTTGGTTATTCCTCATTCAATAACCCTTTCTAGGTTACAACATTATGACAATTATGTTTTCGGTTTCAGTTGGTTGCAAACAAAGTCAAATATGCAGCAAATACCTGGACATGGCTAATTGTAGTTACGGTAAGTAATTTATCTATTCTGTTAATTTATCTTAATTATTATATATTTTATGCAATTTATATTATTTTATATTATTCATCTTATTTATGGTATATATTTATTTTATTATATGATTTTAAACGATATCACCCCAAGCAAGGCATCAAAGACATTAAGATACAAGGGGTTACAGGGTGTCGAAGAATTAGGAACAAAAGCATTAATAATGAGTGAGAAGAAGAAAGAGTAATCAGGAGGACAGTAGGTAGCGATTGACATTGCATTTAAATTTTTACAGATTAAAGTTGGCTGGAAAGCATGGAGCCGGAAGGGAGTTCCACAAGCAAGAAGTATGAAAAAAAGAAACTTAGAACTTAGGCTACATCTATCCAGCTCAACAGTGAATTAATGAGATCTCGACGACGTTTAAATTAAAAATGTCTAAGTACTATAGCGAAGAATTATCATAAAAGTACACCGTGCGATGGATAAATTATGCAAAAATGAAAATAAAACTGACATCTCATTTTAACAGATATATTTACCAGAATGAAACCCTAAAGAGTAAATTTATTCAATAAAATCGCCATTGGCTTCAACCACGACCTCCAGACGACTTCAGAATCTCCTGTAACTCTTCTGGACGGTCTCCTTGTTTAAGATGGTGAATGTTGCCATAATACTTGCCTTTCTGTTCATTTTTGGTGTTAAAAGGAGTTTTGTTGGTCTCTCGCTCAAATGCGCCCCACATATAGTAATCAAGGGGGTTGCAGTCTGGGGAGTTCGATGGTCAGATGTAATGGGTGATGTGGTCGGAGTAATTGTCTGAAAGCTATGAGTAGGGTTTTCTTTTTGTGTGGCATCGTGCAGAGTCCTGTTGCCAAACATATGGTCTTCCACCAGCCATCCTCTTGATCCAGGGAAGCACTACCTCCTCAAGCCGCTTGATGTAGACCTCTGTGCTAAATTTGAGGCCCTTACCAACATATTCGGGAGTTCTTTTCTTATCAGAACGATTATAGTGAATTTTCCGAGTTGCTGTACCTTCATAAACACCATTAGATTCATCCAAGTTTTTCCAAATTCTCTGCACTGTTCTCAGATTGACACTCTGGAGCTTCCGACGCGAATGCCAAGCAGTACAGCATGCTGTTTCTAAATTACTGGCGGAGTGAAATGCATCATGGTGCTTCTTTTCTCACAGAAGGTACCCAAGTGACCCGACTATTCTCGTTTGGGGAGGTAGACAAACCCGACCCCGTGTATACGGGGTCTAAGGGCAATTTTTGCCCGAACCTATGGGCTCGGAAGGCCACACATTAAAAACCGGCCTTGTACCACATCTTGCCTTGTGGGGAGGTTGGTAAATAGAGAGGTAATTATTTTGAAGAGGTTAAAATCAGGCATTTTCGGTGAGCTGTTGCCCTATACACAAGTTATGTTCTTCTTTAGGGGAGTTACAATTCATGCATTTTTGGTGACAGTAGCCTGGCCGGTAGGCCTATATCCATGGTTCCTAAAGTGGGTTTACCCGCTGGGGTTCAGTTTGATTTTTAAGGGTGGTTATTAGAGAATGAGTTATTAACAATGAATTTTTTCTAGTGAGTGTTTGTACGAGTTAATTTATACGATGCATATACATACTGTGATGAGCGTCCAATCAAGAAGCCTCCGCAGAAGCTAGCAGTTTAAATGTCGCCCGATTAAGCTAATATATATATATATATATATATATATATATATATATATATATATATATATATCAAGAACAATATTGGTGAAAAATGTATGATAAAGTGGATACATAAAATATTTGTGTGTATGTGTGTGCATGTGTATATTATATATATATATATATGTGTGTGTGTGTATATATATATATATATATATATATATAATATATATATATGGTGTATCAAAAATACTTTTGCAAACTTTGTGGCCGATTTCTCACGCCAAAACCAAGATAGAAGTACATATAATATGTCCACAAATCCTTCGCTTTTGTGTTTTAAAAAGTTTGCGATAGATGGCGCTGTGTTGCCACATAGTCTAGCCACAAATGTACACGAATGACAAATGTAACCTAGTCTGTCTTCAACGTTTAACGTGTGTAGCAGTGAGTTAACTGAGAAGTGTTCCGTTTGACAATGGCAGGATATTCATAGCAGGAGCAAGTAGATATGATCTTTGCACACAGCGCAGGATCCGTGACACCGCAAAATATGTATCGAGGCAGACCGTGATCCGCTTGCACACCTGGCCACGAAGGACAAATTTTACAGGCTGTAGGAGACGAACCAACTATCAGCACACGTCAAGTAGCCCTAGCATGTATTATATCTTCAAAGTCCATTCAAGAACCATCAAGAGGGCGGTGAATAAGTTTTAAAAAGAGGCAACAATGGAGAGAAAAACTGGATCAGGAGGTCACAACAGCAAGAGGGCTCATCATTTCAACTTAGAGTCAATTAGAAAAGATCTCAGTTCATAAAACATTTGGCACGTGAGGGAGAAGTTTCAGCTATGACAGTCCAGAGAGTAGTAAAAAAAGACTAGAAGATGAAATCGTACGTGAAACCTGCGAGGCACCTTGTTACTCGAGGACAGAAAGTTTGAATGTTAGAGAGGGCGATAATTATTTTGAATAATTAGGAAAATGTTATGGTCCAGGTTAGGACCAAGGAAGAACAACACGAACACAAGAGTAGAAATAACGAAGGTATATTACACGAAATAATAATACAAGATGTGGAAGGTGTTAGTATGACTGTCAGTCTGGTTTGGAGTGAACTACTATCGGCTCGACTCGATTCAGTATCTAGCCACCCCCACGAAGGTTGCATATGGCACAAGGCCGAGTTTAACGTGGGTTTCCGGAGCCCGTAGGCTCGGCCAAAAAATGCCCGTATAACCCGTATAAACGGGATCGGGTTGGTCAACCTCCCCGAACGAGACTCTGCCCTTCGGCGGAGCCACGTCCGGGTTCCTCTCTGCTCAGAGGCAGAGAGTTCGACCGTCAAGCCGAGAAGCTCGACTTGATTAGACCCTCTCTCTTGAGAAGCGTAGTATACATAGTGTTAGGAAGAGTTCATTATGTAGTTATAGGTAAGAACCCATGAAAAAAAAATGATTTTGTAATATATATATATATATATATATATATATATATATATATATATATATATATATAAACTTTATTTTAATGCTTCATGAGCTTCCGATACTTAGCTATGATTAATTAATGATGAACATGTACAGAGAAAACTCGGTTCTCGAACGTCTCACATGTTGAATAAATCGATTTTCGAACAGAAAATTCAAGATAAAAATGCCTCAGTTATCGAACAAAAGTTCGGTTCTCAAACAACATTGTTAACTCGAACGGAATTATTTCTGATTCGACCGCCATGTTGTATTCATTCGTATACATGTTGTGCTGTGCTTTTCTTTTCTAGTTTTTTCTCTTTATTAGTCCTCAGTCATGGCTCCAAAGAAAGCTAGTAGTGATACTGGTAAAGGAAAAAGAAAAGTTAAGAGAAAAACAATTGTTAATGGTATTGTCTCTTCTTACTCAGTTTCATATAGCAAAATCAACAATCTATACTATTGTTACAAATAAAGAAACGATCATGCCTTTCCTTCCCTTTTCCAAACATTAACATCTCTTTCCTTCTCCTTCCTCTTACGCCATCAACTCCCTTACTTACAGGTACCGTTTAATTAAAGTGTTCGTCTATATTTCATTTGTTTAGTCTTGGGTTTATTTATTTTTTTCTTCCATTTAATGATCTTCATTAGTTTGGTGTATAAACCTGTACACAAAGTACATTTGTAAAAGTTTAAATAAGTAATCATCTTGGGACCAGGAACGGATTAATGGATTTTACATTGATTCCTATTGAAAAAATAGTTTCGGGTTACGAACGTTTCCGTTTACGAACGGGCTTCAAGAACGAATTAAATTCGTGAGCCAAGGTTCCACTATATATTTGAAATATTTTTTTTTTGTTTATAGGCAGGAAATGTTGCAACAAATGCGGTCAAATATATTCAGTAGAGCACTGGAAAGGAGGGTTCTAAGGTAAGCGTCTATTTTCCTTGTGAAATAGTTTTCGATTTTATTCATTTTCCTAATTGTATTTTAATAAAGCTTTATTGGCATTTACCCATAATATGTGAATGGTGAATATTTTTCTACTGTTTTGTTTTCATTCGTTTATTTTATTTCAAATGAATTTCAGGACAAAAAAAGAATATGGCGACACGTCACGATCGACCCACGGCCAATGAAGTTGATGCGTTCTCAGAATTATAAAGAATTTAATATCCTAAAATATATCTTTGGGAATACAGATTATTTTGCGGTATACTAGAAAGATAGAAATACAAAAATGTTATTATTTTGGACAGTGTTGGATTTCAGTCGAAGAAGATTATCCATAGTTTGTTTATTTTGCTTGGCAAATAAATGTCTACAAAAAATTTAGGTAATTACATAAGTAATAATGACACGGGCGAAAATAGCACAAGTAGTAAAATAAGAAAAAAAAATCTCCCTCTGGAAGTGGTTGATCTTATAATTTATTTTGTATACATATATCCTTGGAAGCAAATCTTCTCTTTATCTTTATTACTTAATATGCCCTTCATGATGGAGCTGTGGTACAGCTATTGAGATCAATGGTGGGTACTTGACAGTTCTTGGACAACTGAAGCAGAAGTTAATAAACAGACAACTGACCTTAGAAATTTAAATAGCTTAAAATTAAACAGCTACTGGTGTTTAAGTTTATACTGTTTAAAGAGCCTGTTTTTCACTTGTGCCATTTTTTCCCTATTTTTCACTTGTGCCATTATTACCGTTCACCGTCTAACAAAAGCTAACCCCCGCCCCAAAAAAAAACAAAAAAAAAAAAACAACCCCCCCCCCCCAAAATCTAAAAACAAAAAATACAGAGTCAATATAAAGTTATCAAAAAAAGCTAAACTTCCCAAGTAGGGAGACATTTTTTTTAGTGTCTCTCACTGCCATTTAGATTGGAGAAAGTAAGAAAAAATTTTTTTACACATATTGTACTTTCCAGTACTTTGGCTTCTTCTAAAATCCAGCACGCAATATAATTCAAATATTAGTATCATTCTTTTACTAGTATCTTGTAAAAGTATAGTAGTTCCTGTATATTTTTTGTTTTGTTTTCTTTTGGTGGATTGCTCTGAATGCATTTAATATTATTCTTTAATAAATGCAATTAATAAATTCAATTTGTATTTTGTTATATTTGCATTACTTTGTGATCTTTTTTTTTTTTTTTAAAAAAAAGAAGATTTTGGCAAAGTTTAACGTTCCTATTCGCAAAAAGAGAAGAAAAATAAATGGAATCAGAAAGACAATTTTTTTTTCTTGACACACGCTATTCAACCGCGGACTGTCCGGGATATCAGCTTAACCGATGGCAAGTAGGCACCTTAGGGAATTGATCCCCAAAATCAAATAAAAATGCAATAAAGAAACAAACACAGACAACTATTTTAGTAATAAAAAGGAATTTTTAAAGGAATCGGTTACTCAAGTGCCAATGAGAGAGGCCTTCATCAAAGGCTAGATTTTTAAAAAAATCGCTCTTTGAGAAGAATTTGTCATCATACATGTAGCTAGCGGCTCGGTTTGAAAAATCGGAGAGCCGAGTTCGAATTCTTGGCGAATCCATTGCATTCACTTACGTTCTAATACCCTTGGAAAAGGTATGGATCCTCTTCTTCTCCCCCTCCTTCCAGCTATGAGTAAATAGCAGGACAGACCGGATTCTATAGCCTTGGATGGAAACTGGTCTACCGCAGAAAGAATTGGCAACCTACTACGGGGAAAAAAATCTGCCTCGTCAGTCATGTATCGAAAGATACATAATCGCTTAAGCGTGTATCACGTATGGCACATAACTGACTGATATGTAGTCATCCATTGAAAATAAACTGTTAGATGAATTCCATACAAAAGTAATTATTAGCAATCATCAAGTGCAGAGGTCGGCAACCTTTTGCTAGCTATATACCGACTTAGAGCTTTAAAATCATTCATTGTGCCAACAGCATACGTATTTTTATACAAGTCAAGGTCAATATACCTGTTCTACAATATATTTTATATAGAAACATATAGTATATATACTTTTGTATATATACTTTTAATGTATATATTAAAATTCAAACAGCTAAATATCTTCTTTGCATTGTAGTAGTTATTGGTTCAGACTTCGTGAAGTCATTTGCGGCTGCGTGCCATTGGAAATTGCTTGACGTGTGGCACGCGTGCCGTAGGTAGCCGACCATTGATCTAGTGAACACAAAGATTGCTATATAGTGCCTGCAGTTCTCTGTTGCGCTTTTGAACTATATGTTAATTTGTAAATTGTGCAGTAATATATTTAAAAATATCAACAAATTAATTAAAATTAAAAATAAATAAATAATTCAATTATAACATTCTGCATTTACATTTAGTATCTATTGCTCGTAATATGTACAGTAAATGTGTATAAGGGTAGATTGATTTTTCACTAGTGTTAAAAAAAATCAACATTGCCCTCAACACAAAACCTTATGTGATAAGTACTGACATCAAAAATTAGATTCATAGGTTTTACCAATTTTTGAGCATTTAGTTTTTAAAAATCGTCTGAAAAAACTCTATAGAAATACCTAATTTCTGCAGGGTTTTGCTTACAAACTGACTATTTTGCGATTTCAAGAATAGCCCCAAATAAATTTGATATCTTTTGTATTAGATGTAAAAAGAATTGTAAAACAAGATTACAATGAAGTCTACTCAATGAATAAGATTTCTTAGATCATAACTAATAAAAACAAACAAAAAAAAATGAGAAAATATATTCAAACCAAAATTTTAATTATGAATAATCACAAGCAAAATAACCATTTTTTTCTGTATTCGATGAATTAAAACTGTAAAAAAAAGTAAAAGATTACAACCCCCCCCCAAAAAAAACAAAAAAAAACAAAAAAAAAACGAACGATTTTAAACTATTTGTTAGATCGTAATTAATAAGACAAAATGTTTTATGTTACATTGTTTATTGAAAATCACGCAAAAGCTAATTGCATTGTAGAACATATTGCATCATAATGTGGCTAAATTGTTCAGTATAATATCCCTTTGAAGTAAATGAAAGTCTTATTTGAAGGCACAATGATTTAGTAATAATTTGCTTGTCCCATGAATCTTGTCAATATTTATTGCACTAAATGTACAAATGTGGCACAAGGCCAAAAATGGGGTAAGGGGGGGAGAGATGGTCATCGTCTGTCTTAACTTTAAACTTAGCTAGCCGCAATCACTGACCCAAACATACCAACAGTGTTCCTTTCACCAAAACAACGCATCCATTACATACCATTCTTACTACATCCACCAAAATACCTCAGCGACTCTATGAAGTTCTAACTAGTCCCCATATATACAAATCATTGTCTGTGGGGGGAGGGGAAAAACTAAAAAAACCCCAATGAATATTTACAATGTATACAAAACTATATACAAGAAACTAAACAAAACTTTTTTTTTTTGGTTAGTAGTAAACCCCCCACAGCCCTAACTGTGGTAGAAACATCAGTTAACTGGACGAAATCGATGCGAGACTTGAAAAAAATATAAAACATTCGTACAATCCATGCACTCACTACAAACACACACTCAATCAGACACAACAATAAATACGAAAGACACACTCGAAACGAAAGGCGCCCCGCACCCACCAGAGAACTGATATCACTAACCACCTAACGATGGGAGGGATGGGGAATTAAACAAAAGATAAAAAAAATGGGTCAGAAATAAAAGGGGGGGCAATGCGCATACACACCTTAGCTAAGTTAACATGAAAAAAAAGAAAAAGAACTAAAGCAAAACCGACCTAAACTAACCTATACATGGGAGGGGTTACCAAAGTTCACCCCAGCAATCCCAAAATCCTTAATGCCTAACCGGTATCAAACGGCCACTCCAAGTCAGCACCTTTCACTCTGCAGAGGCGCGCAAGACTCACCCACCTTTCGCTAAATTCCAATGGATGGAGTCGCTTCCTTTCCGTCCTGATCTTGACTTTAAGCTGATGCTTAAAGAACAAGATCAGTTGGGAAGAGGTAAACTTCTCGTCCCCATGAAATTCCTTCTGTCGCGTCGTCCATATCACGACTCGCATAACACCCAGTAAGCAAAGGAACACATAGTGCTCAGCCTTAGTCAACGGCGGTACTATATTGCTACAGACGGAACTGGCCTCGAGGACAAAGAACTTTCCGCGCAGCATGCGAACCATGAGATCTTCAACGAACTTGCACAACGGAACTACGACACTACAATGAAAGAAGGCGTGACCTATGGTCTCGACCTCCCCACTGCAGCGAACGCAGTTTGGCGACTTTACCAAACGCGCTGCGCGAAGTCTTTTGGCGACCCAGAGGGCCCCTCGAATCACCAGCCAGGTGAGTGATGCCTCAGGGTTAGTGAGACATTTCAACCCGGGCGCCCAAGGCCATATGCAGCGAGCCTCCCGCTTCGTCAGCCCGAGCTCGTCAATCAGATCATCCTGAACGTTCCCCCTAACTAACACCTGATATAATGCCTTACGGGACAACGGCCGGACGTCGGAGAGGCCATCCTTCGCCCGTAAGAGTCGCTTGAGGGCCAACCGACATTCGTGATAGAAAGAGCCCTCGCCTCGAGGATTACGGCCGGCCTCCTCCTCACACGAGCGCACATTTCTCAAGGATGGAAAATGTTTATGGGCGTCTTCCTTCCAGAATTCGCCGTTCTCATCCAGTTGCATACACATCCGGTCTAGATAACTAATGCGAAGCGTATGTCGACGAGTCTCAACGCAAGGCACCCCTAGACCGCCATCAGAGGGATGGAGGTAACAGATCTCGCGACTAACCATGGCGGCCCTGCCTCCCCACAAGAAGGAGAACAGGAGCCTTACTAACGCCAATAAAGTGTTAGACGGGAGTGGAAGCACAGAGAGTCGGTAAAGGAGAATCGGGTAGATGTGCGAGCCACATACTTCCGCCCTCCCCTTCAAGGAAAGATTCCTCCGAGTCCACAGACGAACTGCGAGCCCGGCCTTCTCTTGCACCTCCGACCAATTCATTTCCAACAAGAGGTCGGGACCGAACCAGACGCCGAGTATCTTGACCGGCCCGTCCGTCCAGAGGAAAGGTCCGGGAAGAGAAACTCCCCTCCACGAACCCAACCGCAAGCCAACAGACTTATCGCGGTTGATCCTGGCCCCCGTCACCATCTCATAACCCTTGATTTCTTTGCCGACTTCGTTAATTTCGGCCCTACTCGACACCAGAACCGAAACGTCATCAGCATAGGCGGAGTACCTGGCCGAGGTGGTAGCACCAGGTAAGGAAATTCCGCGAAGGACCGGATTCGTCTTCAACTTACGCAGGAAAGGTTCCAACGCAAGAACGTAAAGCAATGGAGACAGCGGACAACCTTGACGAATGGAGCGAGACAAAATGAAAGGCTTCGATCTTACCCCATTCACTTCTACCAGCGCACCGGGGGACGCATACAGCAGTCGGATCCAAGTGCGAAAGTGCGGCCCGAAACCGGCGGCCGAAAGGACAGCCTCCAGAAATCGATGGTCAACCCTATCGAAAGCCTTGGACTGATCTAAATTGATCAGCGCGGCATCACTGTCGACTTTCTCGATGATCAAGCGTACCAAATGAAGGTTGTCCTGAATAGTCCTGCCCT
Organism: Acanthosepion lycidas; assembly: GCA_963932145.1. Taxonomy (NCBI): domain Eukaryota; kingdom Metazoa; phylum Mollusca; class Cephalopoda; order Sepiida; family Sepiidae; genus Acanthosepion; species Acanthosepion lycidas. The sequence continues at coordinate 81,913,415 of OZ010593.1, read as the reverse complement.
TCACAGCACAAGTCTGCTCGGGGCCAATCAGACTAGAGAGGACAACCTGCAAACGGTCAGCTAAGACCTTGGCTAAAATCTTCAACTCTGTATTTAACATCGTCAAAGGCCGATAATTATCTACCCCATCCCCACCGTCTTTCTTCTTGCGAAGCAACTTGATCACACCCCTGGTGAAGCGTTGAGGAATAGACCCCTGCCTCATCCAGTTGTTGAAAATCAGTGCCAGCAGAGGGACAAAGACGGGCGACTGCCTCAAGTACATTTCGTAGGGAAGACCATCTAATCCCGGAGTCTTGTCCAGGCCACCATGAATCTTGTCTATATACAATTTGTAAAGCTTCAGTAAATAATAAATTTTATAAGGCGTGCTATAAAGCTTTCACTGATCACCGGAATGAAATTCCAATGTTACGATTTTTAGCCTGAACTTAATCTTTAAACTAGTTTCTTCAAAAACGGTAACGATTTGTAAAAAAACAAAAAAAACTTATTATTTTTATTATGTGAAGCTCCAACTTTCAAACTGAGTGTAATGACAGGCTTTCAATATCGACATACAGTGTTTAAAGAGATTTCCCTTTGATTTTCGTTTCATACATTGAAAAGTGTTATTTTAGTAACAAATGAAAATACAAGAACACCTACAGAATTTTAGGAAAGGACAGCGAGAAGAAATGTTTAAAGCAGTGATTTTTAGACCTTTTTTGCCCTAGGAGCCCTTTTCACTATGTCAGAATAAAATCCCACCGTTTCCAATCACCACAAATAAAACATGCAATTTTTTACTGTTTTCAATAAGTAAAATCTGTGTAAAAAAAATTGTAAAAGATCACAAAAAAAAGGCTACTCAATGAATAAGATTTGTTAAATCATAATCAATAAAAAAAATAGATAAAAGTGTATATAAGACCATAACATTGCGGGACACAAATAATCTGACAAAATGTTTTAAATGTGTATTGTTTATTGAAAATTACACTAAAAATACTGCATTGTATAATATATTGCATGGCACAATGATTTAGAAATAATTTGCTTGTGCCATTTATCGTGTTCATATACAATTTGTAAAGCTTCAGTAAATTATGGATTTTATAAGGTTGTGCTATAAGGTTTTCACTGATCAGCGAACTGAAATTCCAACGCTACAATTTTGGACCTAAACTTAACCTTTAAACTCGTCCGCCACCCCAAGCTCCCCCCCCCAAAAAAAAATCGGTAATTTTGTAGAAAAAATATTTTCTGTCATTATTTATCATATCAAATTCAACTTTCAAACTGAGTGTAATATCACAGTTTCAACATCAATCTGCCCTGATATACATTTTAATTACTAAGAAATACACACTTTTTCCACAAAAGGTTATTAGTATTCTTTTTACATATGTATTTTTTGACTTTTTTTTTTTATTTATTCGTTATGAAAATTAAATGACAGAATTTAGTTGTGGGTAGGTCACCTTTGTCTCCTGTCAATTAATATTTTAGACCCAGTTCACCATTGCTGCTCTTATTAGCTTTTTAAAATAATAGACACTGCCGAGGGAGTATACAGTAATAGCGGTGTCAAGGATAAAAACCGTCCTTTTGACACCTTTTTTTGTTGTTTTTTTTTGGGGGGGGGGAGTACATACGTTAAACTTTGCCAGTTTTTCATAATTTGGGGATTTGGCTATATTTCTGAGATGAGGTATTGTAATTATTTACATTATTTACATTGTTCAAACTGTTGTCTTCATCATTATGGCCATATTGACGACATTTCGGCCGTTGCACGCTCCGGCCTTCTTCAGATAATTGGAATTTCGAACTGAACCCTTTATTTCGTACACCGAGGTAGATTGTTCTAGTTCCACGCGCCATGCCTCAACCAGATGTCTCAGTTATCTCCCTTTAACTCAATTCTCCAAGATTTTGTCCACCACAAAATACAGTGTTAGAGAAAAGCAATAATAACAACGACAAAAATTGCAATATGAACTCTCGTAAAAAATAATTTTTTGATACATTAAGTTTATAAGTCCCCAAAATTGATTCACTGACGTCCTCAAGAAGAAAAACATGGCCCAGTGGCTAAAAGCGTTGGTTGGATTCTGTGATTTACCCTAAAGAGTTATGATTACCTGGCTACTGCAGTGGTGAGCGAAAATTTGAAAGTTCAGGTAAAGGGAGATAACTGAAGCATCCGGTAGCTGCATGCACTATAGAACAATCTACTGCCTGTGGGTGAAATAAAGGGTTCGTTTTGAAATTCCAATCACCTGAAGAAAGACGGAGCGTACAACGGCCGAAACGTTATGAATATAAGCAATAAAGATGAGCACAACGGTCCAGTCCAAACAACTAGTTTTTTTTTTTTCTTTTTTAATATATATATTTTCAGGTACGAAAACTTCATCAAGAGTTCTTTCTTTCTCATTTGTATTTTTTTTTTTTTTTTTTTTTTACTAATATCCACCCAGTACAAGGCTCAAGTAATATTAGCGTAGGGAAGGATAAGCGCTAGGAGTATAGAACTGAGTATAGAGTTGGGGTAGGCTTTAGAAAGAACAGGAAACCCAATCCTAAACAGTAAACAAGGGGTAAACCTCTACTCCTGTTCAAAAAGCGAGGGGGTGTAAACCGGACGATAGGAGAACCTATCTACTCCTATTGGTGGAAGAAAGAAAAAAAAAAAAATAAAACGAATAGTAAATAAAATTTCGGACTTCAGGCGCAGACGTTACGAGTATAGAACTGAAGCAGACTTTAGAAGAAACCGGAAATCCAATCCTGAATGACCGAGGGTGGAGTGCGATGTGTTCGTCCTGTTATTCTGGGATAGACCCCCCCCACAAAAAAAAACCCATCTATTCCTTATTCGTTATCTGAAGTGCCGTCAGTGATACACCCATAGGCGAATGATCCGAAATCAGAGTCCACGTTGCCGTGCCGTACCCCAGCGTTATCTAGGTTTGAGGGAAAGAGCAAAGATGTTTCGCTGTCTTTCTTTTGGCTTTTGAACCTTCAAAACGTCCGCTCAGACAAAGATCGTCAAGTTCTTGTTTTCAAATTATGTGGCCCAAGAATCTGTTTCTGTCAGCGCTCATTGGTTTGGAGCAGAATTGGTTCTTGTTGAACTTAAAGTGATTTCCTATTCTCACATTCTTGATAGTATCTAGAGCGTCAAGATTTTCCGGGAGTTGATCTTTGACTTTTTATTTTTTTTTAAAAATCCATCGGGTTTCAGGGTTGAGGAATGTTTCAGGAAGATTTGACTCTTGGCTTGCTGATCTTCTTGATCCGATCCAGTTTGTTTTCACTTTGTGAATCGAGTTGCGGAAGTGGTTACCGACCATGTTGAAATCAGTTTGATTTTTGGCGCGAATCGTCAGGACTATTCCATGTGTATCTACCCAGAAGATGTACATCAAACGATGTGTTCACTATACACGTGTTGTTTTCTGAACACCTGTCAGCTAGTCGTTCGCCCCCTTCATTCATTTCTCCAAACATCCAGGCCTCCGCCCCAAACAACAATTTTCTCAACTCTTCCTGTTCTAGAGTAGGGCTCAGCATACCTCCTGTTCTTCCCTACTACTGTGAAAATGGACTGCTCCTACTTATAAATATGGCAAGTAGCCGCATTAGAGTAGGATTTGAGGAGTATTTGATTTACTCAAGTTTTTCTGATTTATGTATGAATATTTAATAAAACTCTTCTTTGTTTTCCCTACCTAGACTTCTGTTCCTTCAATACACTGTCTAACTACGGTCTTCCCAATTTTCGGCTATTTTCAGCATACATTACAACATTTCCATCACCCATGACTAGGATAATTTCAGGTGACCCGCATTCCCTCATCAAGGTATCGAAATCATTGTAGAATTATTCTATAAAGCTGTCTTCAGCGTCACTTGTAGGTTCATAAGTTACAATGAGGTTCAAATTGATGGGATACGCTTTTAGTTTGACTAGTAGAATGCGATTGGATTTTGGCCTGAACGCCAGGTCAGAATCTGCAAAATCTCCTGTTGAAGGAGACTCCAATTGCACGTTGATGCTACATGGCTCCGGATTTTTTTGCTATTCTTTCCAACGTACCACGGACAGGCCCAGGCAATCAATATTTAACCGATCCATCTCCTCAATCCACGTCACCAAGTTTGCCTTGTGTTGATAAAGTATTCGGATATTCCATGTGTGGCAATTTTTCAGATGTTTTTGTGTTTGGATAACGGTCGGGGGATACATGCGGTCATGTCTGTAAGGCAACACCCTCTTACCGATCGTGGGGCACGGTTTGAGGGTTGGTCGACTCAGCCCATTTACGGTGTTTCATGATCGTCTTGTGTTTGTTCGAACCGTTGTATCAAGACCGAAGAGTTCATTATTTTTCTGTCGTTGCTTGAAGTAAGGTGAAGGGTTCCTTCTTCGATACGACATGCAAGGTGGATTTGTCTTTAAAATTAACTTCATCTACCCTTTGCCTAAAGAGCTTGGAACTACAAGGCAGAAGGTGAGCCTATCCACACGCCGATGGTATCTGGACACACTGTATCTCTGGAGTTCCAACCTACTCCGAAATCTCTCACGGTCTTGCTTAGGACCGCAAAGTACCCAGTTTCCATGGTGTGATACGAAGAGGAACTTGAACCTGTGGAGCCGTAAAACCATCAGGGAAGGTCTTACGCACCTTAACTTCCGTCTCACTCCGAAGAGCTAGATGCTGGCTGGAGCCGGTAGTGAGAACGACAAACTGTGTGCAGAGAGCACCACGCTATTATTCCTTATTACATAAATTTAAAAGAAAACGTCTGATTCTTAAAAGGTAAAACATTATTTGTTCTTAAAACCCGTTACGGTCTTAGGAGCAATGTTTCATGGGTAAGACAGCCTGACGGAGCCCATGTTGGTTTCTCAGAGTTTTCCTTCTTCTGGACTAGTTGCTAACCATGGCTGTAGTGACCTATTTACCCACAGCTAGCGGGATTCACACCTTTATCACATAAACGAATGTAATGAACATGAATTCGAACTCGCCTCTCCGACTCCCCAATCCGATCCGTAATTCATTATTCAACAGTTACTACCTCATTTGTAGCAATGGGTTTATGAAAGTTTTTTCAAGTAGCTTATGCAAAAATATTTTTTTTAAATTCCAATAAAATATTCAAATATTTATTGAAAAAAATAGCAAAAAAAGCAAGCAAAAAAGAAAAGGAAAAAAGAAAAGAAAAAGAAAAGTAAAAGAAAAGGAAAAAAAGAAGGAAAAACAAGAAGCCAAGCAAAAAAGAAATGAAAAGTAAAAAAAGAAAAAAAAAGAAATTAGCAAAAAAGAAAAAAAAAAAGAAATTAGTAAAAAGACTAGCAAAAAAAAGAAAAAAAAAAGAAAAACAAAATACAGAAGAAAAAGGAAAGCAAAAAAGAAAAGCAAAAAAAGAAATTAAAAAAAGAGAAGCAAAAAAGAAAAGAAAAAAGAAAAGCAGAAAGGAAAAACGAAAAAGAAAAGAAAAGCAAAAAAGAAAAGCAAAAAAAGAAATTAAAAAAAGAGAAGCAAAAAAGAAAAGAAAAAAGAAAAGCAGAAAGAAAAAACGAAAAAGAAAAGCAAAAAAAGAAATTAGCAAAAAGACAAGAAAAAAGAAAAAAAAAAAAGAAAAAAGAAAAGCAAAGTAAAAATGAAAAAAACCCCCGAAAATAGCAAGAAACCAAGAAAAAAAGAAAATCTAATTTATTTTTCAACAATTATTAGGTTGGTGCAAAAATAATGACGTAATAATGTCGTTTTTTGACGTTAAAAAATACGTCAAAAAACGACATTATTACGTCATTATTTTTGCACCAACCTAATAGAAATTGTTTTGTACATTTCTTGAAATTTGCTTACATTTGGTAGTAAGGCCTCTGATCGGGAGGTTTTCAGGAGTGTGGAACCACCTCTTAAATGCTGTTGCTCCCATGTTCAACTTAACCCGGGGTCGTAGCATTTGGTTCCAGCTATGTGGAAATAGTGAATCCCCAAACTGGGATCAAAACACAAGGAAAGTATAAAAATACATAGTAATAAATTCCAACGATAGATTTTAATAGTAAAAAAAATAAAAATATTTCAGCAATGTATTTTATAGTAAAATAAAAAAAATCCTTCAATTGATTTTAATAACAGAAAAAAAAAATATTACCAAAGCTCCAATGAAATTAAATTTCGGCATCAAATGACCCATAAAACGTGAAACAAATCAAATTTATTAACAAGATTACTGTCTAAGGGAGACTATCCCGTTTGTTCTATTCATACTTATCTCCCTTAGATTATATAATAATACTCTAATTGTTTATTATTAATATAATGTCATAATAGAGAAGTGTTTCTGAAGTGAATCCTAGGTTTCTGTAAGAGATCCCTAGAGGCTCTGCAAGAAACAGTGATAAATAGTCTAATACATTTCTGAGTAATTTTTATTTAATTTTATATACGTAATTTAATACACGTATGGTTATTATAATAAAGAATCCAGCCCCTCATATTATATTTATATTTGTGCTTGTCCTAACCTCCGTTAGTTTGCACGACCGTTACGCTCTGCCAATGCCTCATAAATAATGGACTATTCTGTTCTGATCGCGTGAAAAGTGGGGAAAGACATTACTTGGTTTCAGTGAGAAAATGAAAGAAAGAAGTGGATAGAGAGAACCAGATTAAGTTGATAAGAACAGATACTACACTTTGATCTCAACCAAGAAGCCGAGAAAAGGATGGTATTTATCAATCCACCCACGGGGATCGAATGTGGCACAAGCCCTTTTTAATGTGGGTATCTCCGAGCCCGGAGGCCCAGCCAAAAATAAATAACCATCACAACCCGCCGAGGCGGGCCAGTTCCGTCAACCTCCCCCAACGAAACCCTACCCTTCGGCGGAGCTTCGTCCGGGTTCCTCTCTGCAAGCAGAGAGTTCGACAGACACCCGACCCGGCAGCTCACAAAGCGCAGATACTACACTTTGATCCTAGCCACCGGGCCGAGCGGATATTCTTTTTATGGATACAAGCCGAGAAAAGGATATTTTTCAGTGCGCCGACGCCGCTATTAAATGAGATACAAGGTCAATTAAAACGGCGTTTAACCGTAGAAAGTTTGCTCAAGCATCCTCAATACTTCCTCTTTTGGGGACACCTCGGGCGCCGGCAATAAACCCAGCTCTCTCCTGAAGGAGTGCTACTGTGGTGGGAGGAACGCACCCTGGGGCTTGGACTTAACATTCTTTAAATCTCCAGGAATCAAAAGGCCGAGAAGTAATGACAACCTTGATAAATATGTTATTTTTTTCAGACGCACAATATTGAACGATGGAAACCGAGTAATGCAATCGCCAAAAATTCAGTTACTATAAATAAAAGAACATCGTATGTTTAATTATTTTCAAATTATTAATAAGAGAAATGTTCGTAAGACAGTGATTTGCGTAATTATAATAATCATAGGGAGGCGTATTTAGTGATGTCTTTATCGCGTCAGTGTGAAAACGCCATCATTGGTTAGTGAACAGGACCTGTATGTGGCAGATTCGTGTATCATGGTATGTTTACAACGTGAACTACGATAAAATATTTATATATATAATATTTATATATATAATAGATATTAATAATGGTATATAATTATTTTTATGCAGGGGTCTCCTGAGACATGAAAACTATTTCAAGGTCTCCACAAGGGTAAAAACGTTGAGAAACGCTATTCAGATGACCCTCTACGGTCATCTGAAAAAATATCTGAATCCTGTGTTTTTGTTTATCTACTTCATCATATAATAAATTCATACCGAATGATACTTGGGATCAAATAGCATTGATAACCGAAGTTAAGGAATGTCGAGCCTGGGCAGTGACTAGATGGGTGACCGCTTGGGAATACCAATGCTTTAAGCTTGGATGTGCGGTTGGTCTAATGGGTAATGGCCCGGAATTGTTAACTGGAGAGCCGAGTTCTAATTCCTGTTGTATTCCTTATATTCACTTTCGTGCAAAATACACTTGGGAAAGGCATGAATCCAGCTTTTCTCTCTCTTGGTATGGGTTACTTAATAAGTCACTAAATCATTATTATCCTCCTACCTACAAAAAAAAAAGAAAAAAAAGAAAGAAAACTCTCACAATCTAAAAATATTTTCTGGCTTTAAATAACATGCAAAGGGTTGATAAACCGTAAAAAAATAAATCAAATGAAATCGTCTTTGACTACTCTTAATTTGAAATTTCAAATGGTGTCTGCGCTGTCTTTCCAAGAAAAATTTTCTTGACAGTTGTTCTAATGAGCTCTCCTCCTTGACATCTCGATAAATTTAAGTGTATTACTAGATTGGCAATTAGGTCTCATTCTTTTGTTTATGAAATAACTAAACGTGACCGTAAGTTCTATTCTAATAGTTTCTTTTCTCGCACCTCCTGCCTGTGGAACATTCATCTGGTTTCTTGCTTTCCTGCTAAAGAACAATCTTCAAAAGTTAAATGCATCGTTAATCGCTATCTTACGTCTTCCTGAAACCTGTTCTTTTATTGTCTTTTCTCCTCTCTAAAATTTCCTCATTCTCTTTCGCCATCAGTAACCCCCTGGCGCCTACCTGGTATAGGAAATTCAGTCGTCCAGTTTTTTCATATAAAAATCTCAACGTCCGAATTCCAAACATTATTAAGATTAAAATAAAGAAAACAAGGGTATGCCTGTTATATAAATCATTTGTATTTAGAAACATATGTACATTAATTCAAAAGAGTAAAATGGAGTAAAAAATAGTCTTTATTTGAACTTTATTTTATATATATATATATATATATATATATATATATATATATATATATATATATATATATAAGACTTTTGTTTCATTTTTTTTAAAAGGTCTAAGCAAATAGTATTGCAAATGAAATATTGAATTTCATGTATGATTTACCTTGATTGCATCATGTTCTTCTTGTTTTTTTGGGGGGAGCCATTAATCAGTCAATTCTTTATAGAAGCATTACATAAAGCGATAAATTTCAAAATCTCAACCTATAAATCTTGTCTTTCCTCATCAGTTAAACTTAAGACTTTTAATCTACAGATGTATCAAACAAATGAGAATGTTTTGTTTGTTTGTTTTTTTAAATAATAATTCTTGAAGAATAAAACTATCACCATTTCCTTGATAAATCTTTCTTTGCAATTAATATTTTTTTACAAAGTGTAATATTGTATATAAATTAAATCTGTTTAAAACTTGTCATAGGATTGACATAGTTTTGGTATTAGACTGTTTTTTTGACGAGGCCATATTTATGGAGCACCCAGTAAGGAACAAACTCACTGTTGATGATTTAAAAGTAAAAAAAAATTAGGATAATTTTTTTTCTTCTTGATCGTAATTTTATTGTTTTATACGAGGTCTACAGGGAATTTTTGGCTGAGCTTACGGGCTCGGATATCCAACATAAAATACGGCTCTGTGCCACATCTGATCGCGTGGGGTGGTGAGTAAATATACTAGGTGGGGGTCTGTTACTCATCTCTTAGCTGTTGCCGAACTCTCTGCCTTCGAACAGAGAGGAAACCTGACGAAGCTATGCCGAAGGGGCAGAGTCTTGTTCGGGGGACGTAGATAGCCCCAAACCCATTTATGCGTGCTCTTCGGGGCATTTTTGGCCGACCCTACGGGCTCGGATTGCCCTACATTAAATTCGGACTTGTGCTACATCCTACTTCGTCGGGAGGTTGGTAAATATTACTAGCTGGAATCTGTTGAGTACGACTCTGACTTACACGAAAACTACCGACCTTCCCATAGTAGCACTCACTATTGGATTGACTTGCGATGACCTTGTGCATAACTGTTACCTTTATTCTTATGGTACTGTTTTTTTTTACAATAAACCTTTACTTATTTTACCCATGTTTTTTCAAGTATATATTCCAATTAGCACGGAATATAATAGTGGCGACTATGATTGTTGAATCGAATTCACATTCAAATAGACCAAATTTCAGTGAAGCCGAAATGAATTCAGAAGAAGAAAAATATTTCTCGGCTATACGTTTGGTTTACAGGAGTTTCGAAGTAAGACAACATCTTAGGGTATTATAACATTTTACAATCGGATGAAGTCATTCTGAAAAAAGATCTATCACGTAAAATTAGGTACCTCCACGAGATCGCTAAAAAAGAGCATAGCATGAAGAAAAAACGCCAAACTTGACGAAAACAAAATTTTATCGTCTAAATGTTTATGTTATTATTAAGAGGAAAGATTAAAGTATTTTGGGGGTATTTTTTTACATTTTTTCATCGTTCCTACCATGTCAGAAATTTTTGTTAAAAATCTTGTTTTTTTGAGTCAACAAAATAGATAATTTTTTTCCATTTTGTAAAAACACTGAAAATTTGCCTTTGAAATTTTTTTAAAAAACTTATTTTAAGAAAATCAGAAATTATAATGTTTATTTAAAATATTTTGAACGAAGCTTAACTTAGCTTCTCCGCCGAAAAAATGTAATTTGAAAATAAAAAACAAAGCAGGTCATAAACTTTACATTTAAGTGAACAAATTATTTACCTCGTTATTTTTAAGGAAAACTTTCAGCGCTCTAATTTTTTTTGTCTTTTCTACTTAGCTTTCACCTTTACGTTTACGATGCTTTATGGAAAATATATTATAAAGAAATTAAAATAAGACTGTTAGGATTGAGTTTAAATTTCATATTTCATAAGAAAGGTATCTAATTAATTTATAGGTACCTTTCTTATGAAATTTTATCAGAAGTGTACATAAAATACTATAATTTTATGTACATTTATTATATTTTACTGTGTTATTTGTATTTCCGTTCATTTTATTATTAATTTTGATATTTCATTTATGGAAAAATGTCATAACTGAGATTAATATAAAAATAAGATCATACAAATTTCATAAGATGATACTAATACTTGTCGGTAACCTTCTCAGTTGAAATTGAAAAATCAAATTAACTTCTCCACACGTGTTTCGCAAAAGTAAAGGCCTTAACAGCGGAGAACAATGCTTCATTCAAATAATGCAACTTAATTGTATTCTGGTTGGTCTTCCGTACTTTATAATTACAAATTACAAATTACAAATTATAAACACAATATTACATTTCTTAATTACTGCGAGTCTTCTGATTAGTCAAAATGATACAATTTACAACGCGCTAAAAAAAGATCTATCTCATAAGGACACTTAGGAAACCCGATGCATCTTTTAACTAATTTTATATTTTAACAGCTTAAATGTAAAAATGTATTATAATTAAAAAATAACAAATAATTGTATTAAAAATTCATTTTCATCAAAAAATTGTTTTGCTTTCAGAAAATATTGTTCATATTCATAAAAACAACTAAAAGCAAATAAAGGCATTTGAAATTCAATAATATCTTTGTTTTATTGAGTTTTGTATGTTACAATTCAGAGCTGATTTTCAGGTAGGTGGGGTCCAATTAAAAAAAAAACATGATTTGCATTCCTCAAAGCGTTGTGCTTTTAACTATTGTAATCACTAAACCTGACGCAATCGTATTTCTAGTGTTTTCATAAAATTAGTTATGGGGGGGGGGTAATAAATATAAAAAATATTTCTGCCATGACTTTAATAAAAAAACATATTTGTAATAATTTCCATCATCTGTGAATAGTTTCTGAAAGTTTCATTAACATCAAACAATTATTTTTATTTTTGCAAGATTTTCCAAATTAATGTGTGTCACACAAAAAACGTGCTAAAAATTGTCTGTTATTTTACTAGTTCCGGTGATATAAAGAGAAACAAGGTTTTTTTAATCAAAATTTAGAATGTTCTAAAAAGAAGGAAAAATTTAAAAAAATAATTCAAATAAAATTTGATCTTTCCTCTTAATAATAATATAAACATTTAGACGATAACATTTTGTTTTTGTCAAATTTGGCGTCTTTTTCATCATGCTATGCTCTTTTTTAGCGATCTCATGGAGTCACCTACGTAAAATCTTTTAAAAGTAAGAATATTTTTGTTGTAGTCTTTGTTTTAAAAGATTTGAACCCAGGACGTTAACATTAAAAAAAAATAAAATAAAATAAAATTAGAATTAAAAAAAAACAAACAATTTCTTTTTCTCTTAGTGAACTTATTAATGTTCTCGGCCTATTGTTCGAAAATCACACGATTAATTTGAGTTTATTGAAGGCAAAAAGCGAAGGTTGAGTATTTTTTATGTTTTTTCTTGTCTGTCGTTAGTTTTTCTGAAAGACCTGTCGAGTTAAAGTATGGAACAATTATTAACAGAGCTCACGAAACTGTTTTGCACTAGTGTTCAGCAACAACAACAGCAGCAAATACAACAGTTGCAAAACCAACAACAACAACAAGAGGTTCAACTTTTTGAAAAATTAATGACGAATACCAGAGAACAAAAAACTAATTTTTTTCTCTGACGAAGGTATTGCAAATTCGTTAATGGAATTTCATTATGACCCGGACAATGGGATTACCTTCCCGGCATATTTAAGAAGATACAGTGTAACTCGGATATAAGAGAAACCCTGATATAAGAGAAATTTTCTCTGGTCCCAAATTAGAGCCTGTGTTAATGTATATATAATAGACTAAACCCGGATATAAGAGACTTCTTCTCCGGTCCCGACAACTCTCTTATATCCGGGTTACACTGTACAAATCTATATTTACAAACAGATGCCAAGACTCGTCAGACGAGGAAAAAGTCACCCTTTTATTACAAAAATGAAAATACTCTAACCTAATATTACCAAAGAAACCGGAAGAAGTCTTGTTTGAAGAAACAATTAAAACCCTATCAAGAATATTCGTTGAAAGAGAGCTTGTCCCATACATGTTACAAATGCCTTAATATTGTTAAGTCAGAAAACGAGTATTTTTTTATCGTATGCTGGGATGGTTAACTCATTATGTGAACTTTTTTTAAAAAAATTGACGACATTTCGAAAGATTTATTCAAATGTCTAATAATTGTTCAGGGACTAACAGATCCCAAGGGCAAGGATATCTGGTCACGGATTCTTACAATAATTGAAAAAGACAATGAGATTACTTTGCAAAAAGTTACTGAAGAGTGCCAGCGTCTGATTAACGTAAAACGCGACATTAAACGGATAGAACTTGCTTTGTTTCAATAATGTCGCAAATATTCTTTTTAACGGAAGAGTCCACATCCTTAAATATATATAAAAATAAAACACACACACATACGTCAACGCACAAAAAATGTTTTCAAAGTTCAGAGGATAAAAGCAAAAACGGTCCCAAACTTGAAGAACAAAGAGAAATGTGAATGTTGCAGAGGATTTAATCTCACAAAAAATAATTGCTGGTATAAAAACAAGGTGTGTTTTGAATGTGACCGTAAGGGACATAAAATGTCCCAATGTTATAAAAAAAAAAAAGATCAATGAAAAAGTAAATGTGATTCTCTCCAGAAAGAAATTTGAGAATGGCGAGAAACGAAAGCATGTCGATGCACGTATAAATGGACTTACAGTAACATTTCTTTTGGATTTAGGTTCTGATATTAGTATAATTGATGAACAGATATGGAGGAAAATAGGTCGACCAAAATTGATTGACACGAACAAAATTACCAGTGGTATTTCAGGAAAAACACTCAAATTGAAGGTTGAACTTAAGTGTAACGTTTCGTGATAAGACTTTCAGGTCAAAAATCTACGTACTGACTTTTCGGCATAGATTGAATTGTGCTATTTAATTTATTTGATTTGCCCGTAAACTCTTTTTGTAATAAGGTGAACACCTGGGAAAAGAAAATAATAAAACGGACAGAAAAATTCATGCATGATTTGAAGGACGAATTTCCCAGAGTTTTCTCTGAAGGATTGGGTATGTGTTTGAAAACGGAGGTAAAATTTGAAATAAAAGAAAATGTTTCACCAATTTTCAGACATAAAAAGAATGTTCTATTTTCTTCATTAAATTCCATTAACAAAGAACTAGAAAGATTGGAAAAATTAGGTGTTACTCCGTGAGTGGATCACTCAGATTGGGCATCGCCTATTGTGTGTGTTAAAAAGAAAAATAATAACTGTCTAAAAGACCATAGTTACCCGCTTCCCTCACCTGCGGACATTTTCTCAAAATTAAATAGGGGGAAAAATATTCTAAAATAGATTTGTCAGACGCACACTTGCAAGTCAAAGTCCACGAATAGTGTTCCAAGTATGTGACAATCAACACATATAAAGGATTATTTAAATTAAACTGACTTCCTTTTGGTTTAAAGGTTGCAGCTTCTCTTTTTCAACAAATCATGGATACAATGCTTGCAGAGTTAGAATTTGCCATAGCTTATCTGGATGACATCTTGATGAAAGGTAAAAATATAGATGAGCATAAAAAACACATAAGCGCTATTTTCAAGAGAATAGAAGAACTTGAATTCAAAGTGAAACCCGAAAAATGTGAGTTTTTTATGGAAAAAATTAAGTATTTAGAGCAGATTGTGGATAAAGATGGCAGAAAACCAGATCCACGGAGAACTGAAGCCATAAGAAATATGCCTGCGTCAAATAACGTGGCAAAATTGCAATCATTTTTAGGTCTGAATTAAGAACATCGTTAAACGAATTGCTGAAAAAGGGGTTTAAATGGTGTTGGTCAAAAGACTGAAAAAGCATTTCAAAAAATTAGAAACTGACCATTGGCGCACTATGATTCAGAAAAAGAAATAGTTGTTGCTTCTGACGCTAGTGAATATGGAATCGAAGCAGTGCTACTTCACAAATAAAAAGATAGTTCAACAAAACCAATTGCACACGCTTCAAGGACTCTTTTGCCAGCAGAAAAGAATTACAGTCAGATCGAAAAGGAAAGCTTAGCAATCATTTTTAGCAGTTAAAAATTTCCATCGTTTCCTTCACGATAGAGTGTTTACACGGCAAACTGACCATAAGCCATCACCGACCATTTTTGGATCAAAGAAGGGCATTCCAACTCATACTGCAAACCGATTACAGCGGTGGGGCGTAACATTATTGAATTACCATTTTAAAATGGAGTACATCTCATCTATAAATTTGGGTCATGCAAATGGACTATCAAGGTTGATTCCAAAACATAATGAAGTTTTGGAAGAAACTGTAATTGCGGCTTTAAAGGACGAACAAGAAATATCACATTTGCTGTGCAATACTTTTCGGGAACTACCGGTGACGCTGGGAAAGCAACAGAAAATGATAATTTTATTAAACATATGAAAATACAAGCCAGGATAAATGAAGGAAATAAAAAGGGAATAAAAAGTTTTCCTTATTTGATCTGCGAAAATACGCTAATGTACTCAGACAGGGTGGGGATGTCACAGACATTACATAAAAAGATCTTAAAAGAATTTCATACCCGTCACTCTGGCATATCTTGTATGGAATCTCTTATGAGAAATTATGTTTTCTGGCCACGAATGGATATAGACGTCGATAATTTTGTGAAAAACTGCAGAGGGTGTCAGTTAGCTGTAAGAGCCCCGTCAGTTAAAACACAACCATGGCCAGAAACAGATATCCCCTGGACACGTCTGCACATTGATTAACGGGTATTATTACCTGATCATTGTGGATAGTTTCTCGAAGTGGCCAGAAGTTTTTAAATACAAACAACCAACTTCTAGAAATACTATCAGTGCTTTAGAAGAAGTTTGTCGCCGCTTCGGAGTTCTTCGGACATTGGTCAGTGATAACGGAACTGCATTTACAGGTAAAGAATACAAAGAATTCTGTGCTTCATTGGACATTGAACAGGTCACGATTCCGATTTATCACCCAAGGTCAAATGGACAAGCAGAAAAATTTGTGAACACATTCAAACGAGCATTAAAGAAAAATCAAGGTGTAGACACAGAGGAGAAAGCGATACAGAAATTCTTAGCAGTGTACAGGGTAACACCAAACGCAAACAATACAGCAAAATCGTCACCTGCTGAATTGATGTTTGCGAGAAAGATAAGATCAATATTCGACAGATTGTTGCCTTGTCCAAAAAAGAAAATGCATAGCAAAGAAGTATACGCCTGGTGACAAAGTTTTCTTCAGGAACTACCTTGGTGGAAAATGTTTTTGGGATGATGGAATTATTTCAAATAGAATTGGAAGAGTAATCTATACGGTGAAAGGAAAAAGATGTGAATGCAAAATACACGTAAACCAGTTAAGACCAAGATACTCTGAAATCATTCAACAGGATGATGAAGAATCTCCGATGAATGTCCTGTACGACACGTTTGAAATAACACCACCCACTAACATACCTGAACGCATGGATACATCTCTTACACCAGGTTTGCCCGTAAGATCGAGATGTTATTCACCTCGAAATAGTACAAAGAAAAGAAAACACACAGTGTGATTAAGTTCAGAATCGAAAAAGGGAAAGTATTAGAAAGCTAAATTTTCTAGAGGAAAAATTCACCTTGGAGAGAGGTGATGTAATGGAATAACCTGTCATCCCTGTTCCAGCTATGCTATCGAAGGAACCCGGACGAGACTATGCCGAAGGGCAGAGTCTCGTCCGGGGAGGTAAACAGACCCGATACCGTTTATGCGGGGTTTACGGGGAATTTTGGCCGAGCCTGCGGGCTCGGATTACCCCATATTAAACTCGGCCTTATCCTATCCCGTGAGAGGTTGGTAAATATTACCAGCTGGAATCTGTTCCAGCTGTGCTGTCGAACTCTCTGCCTTCGGACAGAGAGAAACCCGGACGAGGTTCAACGCTTCACCAGGGGTGTGATCAAGTTGCTATGCAAGGACAAGAATGGTGGTCATGGGTTAGGTAACTTTCGCCCTTTAACCATGTCTCTAGTTTGATTGGCTCCGAACAGACTTTTGCTGTGAAGGGCAGGACTATTCAGGCATTCTTCATATGGTCCGCAAGATCATAGAGAAAGACGACAGTGATGCCGCGCTGATCAATTTAGATCAGCCTAAGGCTTTCGATAGGGCTGACCATCGATTCCTGGAGGCTGTCCTTTCACGGACGGCTTCGAGCCGGACTTTCGTACCTGAATCCGACTTCTGTATGCGACTCCTGGTGCGCTGGTGGAAGTGAATGGTATAAGATCGGAACCTTTCGTATTGTCTCGATCAAGGTTGTCCGCTCTCGCCTATGCTTTACGTTCTTGTGTTGGAACCTTTATCAGTTAAAAGCGAATCCAGTCCTACGCGGAATTTCCCTACCTGGTGCTACCACCTCGGCCAGGTATTCTGTCTATGCTGATGACGTTTCGGTTCTTGTGTCGAGCAGAGCCGAGATTGACGAAGTCAGCAAAGAAATCAGTGGTTATGAGATGGTGACAGGGGCCAAGATCAACCGCGATAAGTCTGTTGGCTTGCAGTTGGGTGCGTGGAAGGGAGTTTCTCTTCCCGGACCTTTCCATTGAACAGATGGGCCGGTCAAGATACTCGGCGTCTGGTTCGGTCCTGATCTCCAGTTGGAAATGAATTGGTTGGAGGTACAAGGGAAGATCGAGGTTGCAGTTAATCTATGGTCTCGGAGGAATCTGTCCTTGAAAGGGGAAGGCGGAACTATGCGTTTCACACATCTACCCGATTCTCCTTTATCGACTTTCTGTACTTCCACTTTTGTATACCTCACTAATTTCATTAGTAAGGCTCTTGTTCTCCTTCTTGTGGGGAGGCAAGGCCGCTAGGGTATCTCGGGAGATCTGTCTGTTGCCTTCATCCATCTGAAGGCGGTCTGGGTATGCCTAGCAATGAGATTCGTTAATATGTTTCGCATCGGGTTCCTAGATCGAATATGTCGCGAATCGGATGAAAAAGCGCCTTCTGGAAGGAAGACGCCCGTAAGAACTTCCCATCCCTGAGATGTGTGCTTTCGTGTGAGAAGGGGGCCCACCGTTTACCCTGAGCCGAATGCTCCTTCTATTGTGAATGTCGTCTTGCTCTGAAACGCCTCTTATGGGCGTCGGATGGCCTCTCCAATGTCCAGGCGTTGTCTCGAAGGTGTTAGTCAAGGCGGTCCGCTCGTGATGAGCTGATTGACGAGCTCGGCCTTACGAAGCAGGAGGCTCGCCCAATATGGCCTTTGGCACCCGGTTTGAAATGTTTCAATGACGATGAGGCAACTCTCACCTGGCTGGTGATTCGTAAGGCCCTCTGAGTCGCCAAGACTTTCTTCAGCGGGCTTGGAGAAATCTCCAAACTGCCGACGCTGTGATGAGGAAGTCGGGACCCTGGGTCACACCATTCATTGCAGGGTAGTAGCGCCGTTGTGCAAGTTTGTTGAAGGCTTCATGGATCGCATGCTCAAGGGAAAGTTCTTTGTCCTTGAGGCCGCTTCTGTTTGTAGCAATGTGGCACCGCCGTTGACGAAGGCTGAACAATATGTGTTCTTTTGCTTGCTAGGTGTTATGGGAACCGTGATTTGGAAGAGACGTCAGAAGGAGGCGAGAAGTTTACTTCTTCCCATCTTGTACTTTAAGCATCAGCTTAAAGTCAAGATTAGGACGGAAAAGCGGCGGATCACTTAATCAGAATCTGGCAAAAAGGTGGGTGAATCTTGCGCGATTGTGTCGAGTGAAAGGAGCTGACCTGGAGTGGCACTTTGATGCCGGTTCGACATCAGGATATTGTTCTTCCTGTGTTGAACCACCCATCCCGAAATTAGTTATGTTTGTTTTTGAATCTTTAGTTTCTCTTTTTTCAGTTAGCTTAGCTAGGGTATGTATGCGCATCGGCCACTTTTATTTCTGTCTCTATATTTCTTTAATTTAATTCCCTATCCCCTCCCTCGCTAGGTTGTCTGATACCAGTTCTCTGGTAGATGCCGGGTGCCTTTCGTTTCGTGTGTGTATTTTCGTATTTCTTGTTGTGTTTGAATGAGTGCGTGTCTGTGTGAGTGCGTGGGATGAATGAATGTTTTATACTGTTATAATACCGCATCGATTTCGTCCAGTTAACTGATGTTTCTGCCACGTTTAAGGATTTCGGAGGGGGTTATTACTAACATTATTTTGTTTAAATTCTTGTTTATAATCTTGTTCCATATTGTACATACTCATTGGGGATTTTTTAAATTGCTGTTTTATTCCCCCGATAGACAATGAATTGCACATATAGGGGCTATTTAGGATTTTCATAGAGACAATGAGGTATTATAGTGGATGTAGTAAGAAAGGTAAGTAAGAATGTGTTGTTTTGGTGTTAGGAATATTGTTTGAATGTTTGGGTCAGTGTTTGTGGCTAGCTAAGTTTAAAATTAAGGCAGATGAAGACCGTCCTTTTCCCCAATCGTCATTTTGGCCTTGTGCCACATTTTGTACCATAGTACAAATAAATATCACCTGCTGGAATCTGTTACTCAGATCTTAGCTACTGTCGAACTCTCTGCCTTCGGGCAGATAAAACCAGGACGGGGCTATGCCGAATGGCAGAGTCTCGTTCGGGGAGGTAGACAAACCCGATCACGCTTATGCGTGGTTTACGGGGAGTTTTTGGCCGAGCTACGGGCTCGGATTACCCCACATTAAACTCGGCCTTGTTCCACATCCTATCTTGTAGCGAGGTTGGTAAATATCGACCAAATGGAATCTCTTCCATCTATGCTGGTCAAACTCTCTGCCTCCTGGCAGAGAGGATTCCCAAACGAGACTATGTTGAGAGGCAGATTCTCGTCTCGGGAAACAGCTACCCAACCTCGTTTTATACGGGGTCTACGAGGAATTTTTGGCCAAGTTTACGGGCTCGGAATACCCGACATTAAACTCGGCTTTGTGCCACATCCTATCTTGTAGGGAGGTTGGTAAATACTACCAGCTGGAATCTGTTATTCAGCTTTTACCTGCTGTTGAACTCTGCCTTCGGAGGTAGACAGTCCCGATCCCGTTCATGCAGGGTTCACGGGGAAATTTTGGCCGAGTCTACGAGCTCGGTTTACCCCACATTAAATTCGGCCTCGTGAAAAGGTCGGTAAATATTACCAGCTGGAATCTGTTCCATCTGTACTGGTCAAACTCTCTACCTCCGAGCAGAGAGGATTTCCAGACGAGGCTATGTTGAAGGGTAGAGTCTTATCTCAGGGAACAGCTACCCTACCTCATTTTATACGGGGTCTTTGGAGAAATTTGGCCGAGCTTACAGCCTCGGGTTGCCCCACATTAAATTCGGCCTTGTGCCACATCCTACTTTGTGGGGAGGTTAGTAAATCTTACTAGCTGGGGTCGGTTATTCAGCTCTTAGTTGTTGTCGAATCCGGACGAGGCTATGCCGAATTGTGTTACAAACTGGAATAGCGGAGACACTGGAAGTTGGTGTTTGCGACCAATGCCAAAGTTGCTTCTGTTCAGTTTTTCTCTTTGAATATTGATTTTTCGACGCTGTTTTTTGCTGCTACATCTGGTCTGGTATTTTTTCTACGTAATTAGAGATTCTTAGAATCTGTAATGTTATCGGTCTTTCCCACCGCCGTAATCTCGCTTCGTTGTGCCTTTTCTAGAAATACTTTCATGTTAATTGTTCTAGTGAAATACTCTTTGCTACCCCGACTTTACGAAGTTAAGCATTAGATTGGCGGCTAGGTCTCACCATTTTACAGTTGACATTGCAAGATATAGCATATGCTAACAATTTCTTCTGTCACTCATTTCGCTTGTGGAGCTTTAATGTTGCTTTCCAGTCAACTTGAATTTCAAGAATTTAAATTCAATGTCAATCATCTTCTGTCTCCTTAATTACTGTTTGTCAACTGTCCTCTCTTCTTAAGAACCTTTTTTTCTCGGATTGATTCACACTCAATAACTCTTGCGTCTTAATGATTTTATAGCTTTACTTGGAGTTAAACGATTAAAAAATTGGTTGTTTCTGTGTACATTTCTGAGATGAGGTAATTATTTACACTATTTACATTATTCGGACTGTTCGCATCTTTGTTGCCATATTCCCGACTTTTTGGCCTTTGTACGCTTCGGACTTCGTCAGGTGACTGGAATTTTGATCTGAACTCTTTATTTCGTCCTCTGGGGTAGACTGTTCTAGTTCCACGTACCATGACTCTTTCAGATGTCTCAGCATCAGTTATCTCCTTTTAACTCAACTCTCCAAGTTTTTGTTCACCGCAGCTGTGACCAGGTATTGAACTGACAACTCTTTGAAGGCCCTAAAGTACAACAGTCCGAACAATGTAATTAGTGTAAATGGTTAATTGTTTTCTCTATCCTTTTGTCTTCACTTTGCCTGTGAGTGTTAAATTCTCCATACCCTCTTTCTTCCTTATGCGTCTCAGAGATTGCAACTGTTTTTCTGATGGTAAGGTCGTGTTCTTTTTGTTTTTTATTTAACTACTGTAAGGAAATAACAGAGGGCAATAGAAGCCATCGCAAATACATATAACTCAAATGTAATGCGTGTTTGTCTTAGAGTGAAAAAGAAGTAGAGCTTCTATCATCGAGTTACCCTTCTAGTAACACAAAAGATCCAGCTGTGTCATTTCTCTTGGGTGAAACTAACCTTGGTAAATATCTATTCACTGGTACTCTTTCTAGTTAGGTTGCCTAATCAAAATTGGTTTTATGCTTTTGCAGAACCACCTTCAATGTTTCTGACTAAATCATTTGTCAACAAAAAAAAAAAAAAAAAAGAAAAAAAAAGAAAAGAAAAAAAGAGATACATGGTAGCCACAAAGCAAGGAGATATGGCACAGCATCCCCATCACAATTTTGTTTTTCAATGAGGTTGTATCAAATGAATTGATTTAATGTTAACAACAAACTTGCTCCAAGTACTGGTAAACCGAAACCATTTTTTAGACTAATTTTCTGAATTCTATTCGTTAGACTATGCACTCCAACTAATATTTCTATAAAAGTAAAAATTGTTTTGTAAAACTCCCTTAAAACTTATATACTCCTGAAATCATTGGTTCTTCTTCACTGTTCCGTGTCTCATCAGAACGTTGGCGATCATAGCTCTCCACAATTTCCTGTTCTTTGTAGCTCTTCATAAATTTTGTCTTCTTGAGAAAATTTATGAATTTTAAACCCTGTTCAGCCATGCATTTACTCAAGCTTATTCTTCTTCTATGTGCCATGTCCCTTCAGGACGTTGGAGATCATGGCTCTCCACAATTTCCTGAAGAACTACACTCCTCATAAATTTTTTCTTGTTATCTCCCTTAAACCCTGTTCAGCCATCCATTTACACAAGCTCATTCTTCTTCTATGTGTCATGTCTCTTCAGGACGTTGGTTATCATGGCTCTCCACTATTTCCCGTCCTTTGTAGATTATTCATGAATTTTGTCTTCTTATCTCCCTTAAACCCTATTCTGCCATCCATTTACACAAGGTCGCTACATATGTTATACGTTGTTTTCTCCTGTTCCTCTTGATTTCATTCTGTCCTGTGAGTATCAAATTTTCCAAGCTCACTTTCCTTATTATGTTCTCTAAAATTTCAACTGGCTCTTTCTGATGTTAAGTTTAAGTGTTCTTTTTTTTCCCATTTTCTCTAAAATTTCGTCTTTGCTCACATGTTCAGTCCATAGTATTTTGAACACCATTCTGTAGAACCATAATTCTGTTGTTTCAAGGCTCTTCTTCATCTTTGAAGAAATTGTCCAGTATTCAATGCAATAGCGGAGGATGGATATTACATAACAGTTAAGTACACTTTCCTTTGTTTCTAATGAAATTTTCCTCTTTCTTAATACTTTGCTTAGCTTTTGGGAGGCATCTGTGGCCCTGTCAATGGGCCTTCGGATTTCAATGTCGTACTTTCCGATTGATGTTTAGTCCTAGAATACTATAATCGATCCTGTAGCTCTCTAGGGTCCATCCGACCCCACATATATTGCTATCGTATCAGCAGTGGGTGTGATAGTCTGACGGTGCTTATTCTTGTTCAGGTTGATTTTGATTGACTGATTTAAATACATTCTATCCTACCAAGGATAAAGAGTCTAGTCTTTCCTATTATATACAGAGAGTTGAGTTTTGACTTTGATTTTCCCTAGACTGGCTACCAACCAGGGCGAGTGTGTCCAGTTTGTCCCGCGTTTAAACCCATAGCTGGCGGAAGGCGTTTTATTTTCCGAAATTAGCGTGAAATGGACGAAATGGCTAGAATTAGAACTCGGCACGCCGATTTTAGTTTCCGCACCAATAACCGTTGTACTACCCGCATGTCAATATGTTCCTTATATTTTGATCAGTTAGTGAAAGTCTTTTGTTGGACACAAGTAATGTAGCATCCTTGTACCTTTTCTATAAATATGTTTGTAGTAATTGTTCCGGTGAGCTTTCCCCTTTCATTAGGGTTACATTTTAAATATTGTTATTTAATCCCCACCGCTAGACAAATTGTAGAAATGGGAACTTGTCAGGTCTACATAGAGACTTAGAGGTATTATGGTGATTGCAGTAAAAATGGTAGATAAGAATGTGTTGTTTTGGTGTAACGAATACTCTGTTATGTTTTGGTCAGTAATCGTGGCTAGCTAAGTTTAAAATACTACAGATTGAAGACCAGCCTTCCTCTATCCCCCTTTTTGGTCTTGTGTCACCTTTTTGTATTATAACAAAATAAATATTACTTTCCTCTTTGGTACTTCTTAGACTTTACCAATTTAAGCGCAGTAATTGATTGGCGGCAAGGTCTCATCATTTTACAGTTGAAATGGCGAGGTGTAAACGCAATTTTTATGCTAACAGTTTTCTGCAGGAAAGTGACACATTCTGCCTTCTCGGGCTAACATTTTCCGCTGACACGTAATAGAAAGATTATATTGAATCAACTGCTAATTCTGCTGCTACAAAAGTTGGTTCTCTGTGTCATACTAGGCTATTTCGCTTGCCAGAATCTATCTTACATATTTATAAGTCTACCATTCATCCTTACTTTGAATATTGCAACCACATCTGGTCTGCTGCTTCTGCTATGTATTTATATATTCTTGATAAAATCCAAAGAAGAATCTGCAATGTTATCGGTCCTGACCTGCCATCTCAGCTTCAGTCGCTTTCCCACTGCTGTAATGTAGCTTTCCTGTGATTTTTTAAATAAATATTTTCAGGTTAATCGTTCTGATGACCTTTCCACTTTGGTAAATGAAACCCCAATGAATATTTACAATTGTAATTATTGTAAATATTCATTAGGGTTTCATTTTTAAAAGTTTTTATTTTTATGTACAACCCACCCAACAGGCAAATTATACATATGTGAACTAATTAGGAATTCATAGAGACTTGAGGTATTATGGCGACTGTAGTAAGAATAGTAAGATTGTGTTGTTTTGATGTAAGAAATACTCTGCTATGTTTGGGTCAGTAATTGTGGCTAGCTAAGTTTAAGATAAGACAGACTGATGATCAACCTTCCTCCATCCCTATTTTGGCCTTGTGCCATATTTTTATATTCTCAAAATAAATATTGCTTTCCTCTTTAGTCATTTTCCCACCACCATAATGAAGCTTCTCTGTGCCTTTTCTATAAATATTTTCATAGTAATTCTTCTGACAAACTTATCTCTTTGGTAGCTACACTTTATATATTTAAGCGCAGTACTTGATTGGCGGGATGGTCCCATCATTTTACAGTTGAAATTCCTAGATGTAACCGTAAGTTCAGTGCTAACAGTTTCTTATCTCGAACTTCGCGTTTGCGGAACTATCTCCCGGTTTTTTGCTTTCCAGTCAAATTTCCTCTTCAAAATTGTAAATGCAAACTCAATCGTTATCTTTTGTCTTCATAATTCCTGTTCTTTTATTGTTCTAATGTCTAACTCAGTCACTTTTTAGTTCTTTTTTGAAAGGACATAAAATCTTTTATTTATTTCGAAAAATTATTGTAGGCATTTGATAAACGTGATAGTCATAATTTTGTCAATGTTGGGAATAACCGCTTTTGAAGACAATGGTGGTAACAGATTGCTTGTCTGTTTTAAAACTTCAGAAGTATGCAACGTTTTTTGTTTTTTAATGTCAATCTTTGTTTTGGCTTACATACATTGTTAAATTTACCAGCCGGCTATTGACCAGTCTGGGCGTTGAAGCAATGTCTCAGAGATCAATGGCTTTGCTAATCGACGGAGGAACTTCTGAGAGGAGAGACGGCGTAACTTCAATATCCCCTGTGCAAAAGGAACCGGTAAGCCTTTGCACTATTCTGGTATAAACGTCACCATAAACCACGATAGTGAAATGGAGGGGAGTGGTGACCTCAACAGCGGCGCAAATGTGTTAACTGAATAAATGAATGAATTTGTTTATCTTTTCAGCTTATATAAATATACAGGGTGAGGCAAAAGTCACGCGCCGTAGGGAATAATGGATAGGTCGAAGAGGCCCTGTTAAATGGCCATCGAGGTCACCAGACCTCACACCCATGGGTTTTTTTTTCTATGGGGCTATTGGAAATCGGTTGTTTATCAAACGCGCCCAAGTAACATCGAGGATCTTAAGGTATTAAATATGAATGCAGTAAAATTACATAGGAAAATCTCCGACGTATTAATGAATCATGCAGGCACAGAATTGAAAGGTGTTTTCAAAAAGGGAGAGGACATTTTGAACAGAACATATAACAATTAAATAACTAGTAAATAAAATGTCCAATAAATTATCCCTATGATGGGCGACTTTTGCCTAACCCTGCATATTTTTCTTGTTTTATTTTAAACATTTCGTTGCAATTGCAATATGCATATGGAGCAAAAACCAGCAAGCTAAGGTCTTGCAGCTTCTACGGTCAAACCCGGAAACCGATCTTGCCTCTTGATTTCGTTATCATTACTCCAATGCAGTAATATGTAATATTAGCTCTGTTGTGTTAGCTTTACTTGATTTATTAGTGAGATTTTAACATACGCGAGAAAAGAAAGGGTTTTTAAAGAATTAACAAACGAAATTTTCCAGAATAGTAAATTGTAGTATTAAAACTATCCTCGTCTTTGTTTTATAATCTGGAAAAAATTTTCGGATTTAAATAAGGGTTGATAAGCCGTAAAAAACAAATCAACAACTTGTGTTGCTCTGCTTAATTCATCTTATCAGAAATCTCTATCTACGGATTTGCACCAAAATTTACATGCACATGCTCCAAGTTAGTGGGAAGGCAGAAACCGACTTTGCATTTCCCAACTCCCATCGATAGTGGAAATAATTGATTTTTTAATGCTTCTACGGCAGTTTTCATGTAGTTTGCGGCCATTTTGTACTGGCCAGAGTGAGAGCCAATAGCTGGTTGCCACGAATAGGCAGGAAGATTCTATTGGCCAGCGTGAGAGCCAACAGCTGACTGACACGAATGTTAACTAGCATGCTAGCATGCAAAAAAAATCGATAGCTGCATTCCTCACAAGTGGGAAAAATTTAAATCTGCATGGCACTTTACTCCAATTGGCTCATTCGCTTGCTTAAACTCAACGTTGATTCTGATTCCGCAGAACTGGGTTGGATGTGAAAAAGTATTTGTTGTTAACATTCTTTTTTCATTCGGTTTTTCCAGTTACGAGTCCTTTTTTAAAGATGATCGTTTTGTGTTCATTTTGTTTAGTTCTTTTTTCGTAACAGATTTAATGTTTAGTATAGAGCTTAGAAAAAATTCGTAGTGTGAGATAGGCAAGAAGTAAGGCATGTAGCAACATCAGCACGGCAAAGTGCACTCCTTTAAAGGCAAGGAAGGGCAAAAATATTTTAAGTCAAGTGATAGCGATTGCTGTATGAGTCGTACGATTTTTCAATCAAGCACGGGCAACGCCGGGCCATGCTGCTAGTGTCATATGAATTTCTTCTTTTTCTATGTTTCGTAGCACTTCAGGACGTAGGCGATCATGGCTCTCTACAACTTCTTGTCCCTTGTAGTTCTTAAAGTATTTAGAAATGTTTGTATTATTTCTATCTCTCATAATCCTTGTTCTGTCAAGCTTTTAAGTTATGGAGAGCCATAATTGCCAAAATGCTGAAGAGTCAGTGCCCAAAGAAGAAGAAAAAGAAGAAGAAAAACCTTGTGCAGAACAGGACATGGGAGAGATAGTAAGAAATACAAAATTTACTAAGAGCTACAAAGGACAGGAAATTGTGGAGAACTATGATCAACGACATCCTGAATGGAGACGGCACATAGAAGAGGAAGAATGAGCTTGTGTAAATGGATAGCAAAACAGGGTTTTGGGGTGATAGCAAAAAGATAAAAGTTACTAAAGGCTACAAAGAACCGGAAATTCTGGAGAGCCATGATCGCCAAAGTTCTGAAGAGACAGTGCTCATAAGAGAAGAAAGGTGAACTTGAGTAAATGGATGTAACAACTGGGTTTAGGAGAGATAGCAAATAGACAAAATTTACTAAGAGCGAGAAAGGACAGGATATTGTGGAGAGCCATGATCGCCAACGTCCGGAAAACACAAAGGGGAGCCTGAGTAAATGGATACAAGAACTGGGTTTAGGAGAGAGAGTAAATAGATAAAATTTACTAAGAGCTAGAAAGGACAGGAAATTGTGGGGAGCCATGATCGCCAACGTCCTGAAGGGATAAGGCATATGAACCGAATCTAACACTTATGGAACGTGGTGGAAAGTATAGTTGCGCGCAAGATGTTGCACATCCAATTATCAAGAGCTGTGGGCAACTTTCAACATCTCTCCAGAGACATCTACTTGGTTTCGTTTAATTTTTTAGCAGCATATCAACACCTCTATGGGTTATTTAATGCCGAAATCCTAATATTTTGAACAGTTTTATGGCTTCGACAACAGATAAAATATATTATTGGTCATTTTGCTATAAAATGTATTGCTGCTAATTCTGCTTTAAAAATGTATTGTTGATAATTTTACTATTAATATATATTGTTGGTAATTTTTTTTATATAAAAATGTATTGCTGGTATACTACAAAAATGTATTTTATACTGTCATAGTTTTGGGGGGCTCACTATTTGCCCATAGCTGGGACTCTAACACGAGTTACCAGTCCGGGTCCGGGTGACCTGGGTACAACAGTAATTGAGAGATGGTTGCACCTCTTCAAAAGCTCCAGTCTCCTAATCAGCGACCTTGCTTTCGGGTGTAGTTTATCTGACAACCTGAGGAATCGATCGTATATTACGTTGCTACACTTCTCCGGCCGAGAGTGGATCGTACATGATATAAAGGCTCGTATCCCATGACTTTTTTCTGATCAGTGTACTTGACACCACCAAATTTTATGAACCAACGGCATTAAGTTGATTTTTTCAAGAGATAGGCTTTTATTAAAAGTAAAATTTAAAAGAATAGAATAGAATAAAAAAATGGCTTCCAGTATAGAACATTAATAGACTTTATAAGGAGATAGGGGAGTAATGGATATCAGCTTGGATTGAGTAATCGGAGAGTCGAGTTCGAATTCCAGTCGAATCCATTACATTCACTTACGCGCTAATACACTTGAAAAAGGTATGAATCCTCTTCTCCCCCCAGCTATGGGTAAATAGCAGGACTGACCGGGTTCTCTAGCTTTAGATGACAACTGGTCTACCGCACAAAGAAATGGCAACCTACTGCGGGAAAAAATTTGCTTCGTCAGTCATGTATGGAAAGATACATGATCGCCTAAGAGTGTATCGCGCATGGCGCATAATTTACTGAATACACTATATGGTACCTCCTATGAAATTTCATATGTTAGCCTTGTCTGTATTTACAAAGTTCAACCTTTAAAACTGTAATCAGTTATCTGATGCAACATATTAAATTTAAAACTAAGAAGTGTTTCACAATCTATTTTCACTTCAAGGCAAACGTGGCCACGGCTATCCCGTCCAGTACGAGAGGAACCGCGGGATCGGAGCAACGGTTCGCGTGCTCGCTCGAACGAGCGGAGGTGCCACTCTGCCTCCGCGCGATAACGACTGAAAGCCTCTAAGCCGGAACCGCGACCGGTGCCGTCACGGTATTACGAAAGGCGTCTCTTTTCGTTCCACTGGGGCCTGCCATAGCGGGCGTCGTCGTCGCCACAGGGATAACTGGCTTGTGGCGGCCAAGCGTTTGTAGCGACGTCGCTTTTTAATCCTTCGATGTCGGCTCTTCCTATCATTGCGAAGCAGAATTCGCCAAGCGTTGGATTGTTCACCCACTGACAGGGAACGTGAGCTGGGTTTAGACCGTCGTGAGACAGGTTAGTTTTATCCTACCGATCGGCACGTGTGTTACGTCGTCGTCGCTAGGGGCGACCGCGGTCGTCGTGGTCCGCGTCGGTAGCGCTCGTCGTCGCCGTGCGCGTCCGCTACTTCGGCTGCTGTCGCTTCGCACGCGGCGGCGTCCGCGAACGGGCCACCCGATTCGACATCCGCGACAGGCGGGATTTTGCCGTCGCCGTCTTATTTCGAACCCCCCCGTGGAGCGTGAGACGAGGGATCGCTCGTAGACCACTTGACTTCAGGCTCGGGGTGTCATACTTAGTAGAGCAGCCACCACACTGCGATCTATTGAGACTAAAACTTTGGGGTAGACTTTAATTTTAAATAGGCAAAAACTAGTCCTGGATATGTCGAAATCTGTCATCATCTACTAGAGTAGGCTTAAGGACAAAATTACTTTTAATAATAGTCATTTTTATTTAACAGTAAAGTTTCATTTAAACAGATATATGCTATTTTTTTTATTAGGGAGGCCGATAATGACATTGAAATCTCTTGAAGTAGGCAAAAATGGAAAGGATTATCCTTTGTAAAGATTAAGGAAGTCATCTGGACACTTTCCCAAAGAGTAGGTATTTTGACGCATTTTCAATTTCAAATATGTAAATCCGGGATTTTTTTCCCCGATTTTACATTTTTAAAAATGAAAATGTGTCCAAATACTTTTGGGGAAAAAAAGACTAGAAATAACAAGAAGGTCCTCAATGACGTCTGTACACCTATGTTCATATCCCTAGAGGGGTCTGAAAACCCTACTCTTCGTAGTGTTTCAAAATAACTCGAGCCTCTTTTCACTTTCGGTCAAGATTCCACCATCAACTTCTCTCGTCTAATGTGAGTCATTGTTAATTTTGAAATTATATCTTTTACTGATTTTCTTTTTGTCTTGTGCTGAATTATTTTTTTTCTTTTCTGCCGCATTAATTTTTGGATTTTATTCCTTTCTCTTCACGAGAAACGGCAGTTTAGGGAAAAAGTACTATGAATCAATATATAATCATACATCATACATAGACACTTTTTACACATATTTCTTAAGTTTTTGGATCTGATGAGCCCTAGAAAGGCGAAACGCTTAATCAAATCTATTTTCAACGAAACGTTTTCCATTTGTCAAATTTCTTAAAAACATTGTCGGTATTCTATATCCTATTTCAACCATATATATATATATATATATATATATATATATATATATATATATATATATATATATATATTGTTGTCCATAGACTGTTTCGCTGTATCATAGTTGATCAGTGTGGCTAGATTTCCGATTGTCTCAAATCGGCATCGAAACCCGACTGATTTGGCATCAGTCGGAGATTTTAACTCTGAGCTATCAGTGCCCAGTTGAGAGGAAGGCTAATTTTTTTGCACTTATTTTTCAAATAGACACGCGAATGAACGACAGGGTCAATTCATGGAAGAGATTTGCAGTATTAGCAATACCAGTCATTGTTTAAAAATTCGTGCTTTCTTCCAAGAGTCCTCGTCCGGAATTAAATTTTCTGGGGTCGCATATATTGTCATCCACAGATAGACTGTTTTGCTGTATCACAGCTCTTCAGTGTGGCTAGAACCCGACTATTTTGGCATTAGTCAGAGATTTTACCATTGAGCTATCAGCACCCAGTTGAGAGGAAAGCCAATTTTTACGTACTTATTCTTAGAATAAGCACGTCAAAGACCGAGAGAGCTCAATTCATAGAAGAGCATTGCAGTATTAGCAGTAGTAGTCATTTCTTAGAAATTCGCGCTTTCAACCAAGAGTGCTGTATGCATTTTTGCCGTTAGTTTTATTGGTAATTTATTTTTAATTACTGCTCCAACTTCAAATTGTTGCAATATCATTAAATAATATATACAATAAAATACATCAGTGAATTTAGTATGGTAACTATATTTTATATTTTTCAACCATTTCACCCCACGCAAGACAATAAAGACGCAGTGGGTTACTAAATGCGAAGGAATATGAGGAAAAAAATCACTATT
This sequence comes from Acanthosepion lycidas, assembly GCA_963932145.1. Lineage (NCBI taxonomy): Eukaryota > Metazoa > Mollusca > Cephalopoda > Sepiida > Sepiidae > Acanthosepion > Acanthosepion lycidas. The sequence goes on along the minus strand of OZ010593.1, from coordinate 81,882,224 downwards.
AAGAAGAGAGAAAAATAAAAAAAACAGGAAATAAGAAGACAGAAGAGGGTTTCACAAGCAAGAAGTGCGAGAGAGGAAACAGCATAGAACTTACGGTTCCATCAAGCCATTTCAACTGTAAAATGATGAGACCTTGCCGACAATCTAGTACTGAGCTTAAAGTCTAGGTACGAAAAAGGAAAGTTCATCAGAACAATTTTCATGAAAGGGTTTATAGAAAAAAATAAAGCGTGCGCACCAGTTGAGAAACGTTGATTTAAAGTATAAATAGTTTATTTGATGTTTTTTTTATAGCTTAAAAAAGTTTTGCGGGTTCTTTAAAGCCGAAACATGTAAGATTTTTCTGAAGCAAGTCCCACCATTTAGCCCCTAGCTGGGGGGAGACGTAGATTAATATATTTCGTTTGTACGTAAGTGAATATAACGAACCTGCTTGAAATTTCTCATTCCGAGCCGCACCACCATGCTTACAGCATCTGCTATTCCCAAGCAGCCGCCCATCTAGGTTAATGACCAGGTTCGACGTTGCTTAACTTCGGTAGTCGGACGAGAACCAGCGTTTTCAACGTGATATGAATAAACACGAATATTGAAACCCATACATCTAATTCGTTCTCTCTTATTTATTTCTTATTCTCAGACAATTCTTTCTTCCTTTTTCCTTTCTTCTCTGTTCTGTTCTTCTTGTTTTAAGGTTTCTTTTCCTTTTTGACTTATACTCATCTTTTCTTAATTTCTATTTTTTTTTTTTTTATAGATTTTTTCCCTCGTTCAATCATGTTAAACTGTAAATGCTGTGGTAGTCAAAATATTCGATCAATAAGGCTTCTGTCGTTTAAGAACTTTAAAATTCGACATTGATCTGATTGCTGCCTGGCAGATCCAAAAAGCATTATGGAAGGATAAAAGTCAAAAGTTGTGACCTTTGGCGTGATTAGATTTAAGTTATAGGAAAACTACGCTTAACGATCAAAACTGAATCAGTTCGCATGTTCCCTGAGAAGACAACCAAAACAGATTTAGCAAATGCCATTTATCAAGACTAACAATCTAGCCTTTAGAAGGCTCTTCTTCTTCTTCTTCTTCTTGTGCCGTACCCGTTCAAACGATCATGGCTCTCCACAATTCTCCATCCTTCGTAGGTCTTAATAAATGTTGTCTTTTTTTATTTCTCCTAAATCTTGTTTCGCCATCTAAGTTCAAGTGTTTTTTCAGCTATCCATTTTGCCTTCACTCTGTCCTGTGAGTATCAAATTTTCCAAGCCCTCTTTCTTTATTATGTTCCCTAAAATTTCAACTTGCTCTTCCTTTCTTGATTTTCTTTTCTGTAAAACTTAGCCGTTGCTCACATCTTCGGTCCATTCCGTAGAGCCACATCTCTGTTGCTTCAAGTCTCTTTTTCATCTGTGAGGAGATTTTCAGATGGGCGGACCGATATTAACCCTGTTGTCTTAAATCTGGGCTGGTCTGTCTAATGTTGAGTGTAAGTCATTGTAAGGGAAAGGAAATTAGGATTTCAAACAGTGGAGAAGGCCAAGTGGAACCATTCCACTATCTTTACAAAACAGGTGAATTGGGTAGATGTAACCGTAAGTTACTTGCTAAGAGTTTCCTTTCTCACATCCCTCACCTGTGGAACTCAATCCCAGCTCCATGCTTTCCAGTTAAAACTAATCTTCAAAATATATATGCAATGTCAATCTCTATGTACTGTCCACCTGATTAGTCTTTTTTTTTGTTCCTGCTCCTTTGCTATGTTTCCGTTTTCTAATTCTTCCATACCCAGTAACCCCTTGTGTCTTAGTGGCTTTACTGCCTTTCTTGGGGTGAACTCGCTTAAAAAAAAAAGAAAAAAAAAGAGTGTATATTTCAATCTCTAGGTGACTTCTGAAACAACTTTTTAAAAAAATTCATTTTCGTTTTTTTATTTCAGGTAGATGTTAAAAGTGCTTATTATTGATCCCTGACTTTGAATTCAAATGATAATACTGCAAGAAAAAGCGCGGTGTGTGTCCAGATCCATTGAGAACAAATTGGACACACAGGTTCAGTGGAATTGTAGGACAAACTATGGAAGAAAAAACACGAAGTCGTGTCAGCATCAACGCCTGCCATAATAAATTTATAGAAACAGGAAGTGAGTTGAAACCTTTGAGCAAATTCATGCAGCCGGTGCGTACCACACCCGAATCCCCTGGCATGACTGAGTTTTGTGACCCTCGCTATCTCATCAACATTTTTTCTACGTACATTTAGGCCGGTAAATATTGTTTAATACTGTTTATTATAAACAGAGCATTTACTTAAATATTTGTATCTATAAAAAGAATGTATAAACATAGAAATGTCTTAAAATATCTATCTATCTATCTATCTATCTATCTATCTATCTATCTATCTATGTTCATGTCTAGTTCAGTTTATTCGTATCTATCTATCTATCTATCTATCTATCTATCTATATATATATATATATATATATATATATATATATATATCTGCCAGGTCAGGAACAATTACACAACTCTTCTTTGAAGAATATCAAGATATACAGCAGGGGCACCTGACCAGATATTGCATCAATATTTGATACAAGGTCGAATGGTAGATTTATAAATTTGCAAGATGTATTCTGACAAAAAAAAAGAGAAGGTTGTCTGGCAATACACAGTGAATCAACTTTAATTTGAAATATGGTATTTAAAATTAAACTGTAAAATTACGTGAATCCAACACTCTCTTCTCCTAAAATCAAGTTGAAATTTGAATAATCATCTGAAAATTTATTTGATGTATTGTCTGAAATCACAAAGTAACGTGATTATTTACTATTCTATAGCAGATGTATATGACATTCTACGTCTCGTAACACCTGTCTCACCAACGTCTTCTTTATGACATTGTCTTGATAGGACGTAGTTGATTATAAATACCACTTTGATATAAAAGTGAAAGAATTATAATTTACTGCTTGTTTAATTATAGGAATATAATTCCCTAAAATTCATTTAATGCACAAATCAAAATATACTCAAATAAAAATTTGTGTATTTAGGCAGCAAATGTTCTTTAAGGCGAACACTATTGAAAACAATAGATATTTTATGTCGATTAATTTTATTGATCGTCTCCTCCTAATTACGAATAATCCTTCACAAACAAGGAGAAAGTTCTTATATTAGGTTGGTGCAAAAATAATGACGTAATAATGTCGTTTCTTGACGTTAAGAAATACGTCAAAAAACGACATTATTACGTCATTATTTTTGCACCAACCTAATAATTATTCAAAATTATTTCTAAAATTTCATTAAACTTAAACAGTTGTCTTCACTTAATCTGATGAAGGCTTAAGAAATCTGAAAGCTAGAATCATTACTTCACAAATGAATTTTGGAAATTCTTGACGGAATTTTTTCCGTGTTTGAGAATGATTATCGTAACTTGCGGCGTAAGACTTGAGTTTTCAAGCCTAAAAATATTAACCAGTGGTCAACGTATATGGTAGGTATAAAATGTAAACCTTTAATACCGATTTGTAAACAAGTGAGAGAGCACCCCTAACAATTACTGTGCACCACTTACCGCATCTGCAGCAGGCTGCTAAAATATATATTCCACTAAAACATGTGTATGGTGAACATATTTGTCATATTAGCACTGAAATTAATATAAAATAATAACATTGTAACAGAAAATCTGTATTCTACTAATGTTACAGCACACATCGCGTCCAACTGCTGATACATTAATTGTAAACATTTATCGTATGAGGTTGGTGACGTCACTGGCTCTTTGTTTACAGTCCTGATGCAAATTGCGGATAAGACATACTGTGTTTTTCCAATAACGTAGTATATTTAGCAGTAGTATAAAAAATGATGTACAATCTACTATATTAATATTTTATAGGGGTTGATATTGATTAGAGTGTGGGTGAATAGGTTGTTTTTCTTATACACGTCGGCGGTGACCAAAATGTTGTAGGGTTGTCACTAATTTCATAGCAGCAGAAATTAGTCTTGTGTTCATGGAGATAAAAGCACACTTAGAAAATAAACGTACGCAAAACTGGAAAAGCGTGGTAAATTGTATGTTAATTTCATACAATTTATTTATATTTTTGTGTGTATTGCTGTGTGTATTTTTTAGTTACTTTTTGTTTTATGGTACATGTGATAAAAGGGAGAAATTTACTGCGTGTTATTACAAGCCACATCACAGAGAGAAGTTGGATACGTGTTGCCCGTACCAAGGTTCGTGGTGAAGAGATTGAATTTAACGTCTTTTGGCGGGATGTCCGTATTTCTAGCAAGAAAAGTTTTTGTTGCATGCTGAGAGTATTTTTATTATTTTTAATTTTTATTTAGTTTATTTTATGCAATTTTTTATGTTATTATTTTATTTTATTTATAATTTTAATTATTATTTTATATTTTACTTTTATTTATAATAATAATAATCTTACAAGTGTTCACCAGTTGACCTAACGAAATTTAATGTTCGTTAAGTTATACCAATAAAATATGGTACCAGTGTTATTTGCATGTTGTTTGCTATACAACGCATATAGAAAAGTATTATAGTTTGCGTGTTTCATCAGGACGCAGGCGAGCATGGCTTTTCCCAATTTTCTTTCCTTTGTAGCCTGTGGCAATTTTTCTATTTTTACTATCCTTTCTTCCTCGTTAAGGTAGGTTTAGTCATTGTTTCTCTCCTCTCCCTTTTGACTTTCATAAATCCTGCGTGTGTCAAATTTTCCAAACCATCTTTCCTCTTTATGTCTCAGAAATATTAACCGTGCCTTTCTGTTTAAGTAAAACTGACCATTTTGCCGTTATTTTTTTTTTATTAAAACTTCCTTGTCGCTTACATGATCTGTTCATGATATTCTCAGCACCCTTCTTTTGAACCACATTTCTGAAGCAACGACGACAGCAGTTTGAAAAAAATTCGTAGCCAATTTCAGAATGGGACGTAGCAAATTCAAAATGAAAGAAACCAGTTTGAATCGTGAGTAAGAGATTCATTATGGAAATATGTTTCGAACTTATCTGCGCGCTTCAATAAACAAATATCATGGATTAAAAATCAATTGGATGTTAATTCAGATAAATAAAAATCAGAGCGCAGCATTGCGTAGATTTTACTATCAATTCCTTACAAGAGGCTATTCTAGAACGGATAAATTTGTGTCGAAGTTATAGTTTCCGACACTTTCATTTGTAAGACAATCAGGGAGAAGAGAAGAAGAAAGAAAGAGATGGATAGATTGTATATAATGTTAAAAAAAAAGAGAGAATAAAAGAGAGTTATTTAAAATGAAATGATTTTGGGGACAACAGGGTAAATGTCGAAAGTCCTAAGAAAAAGTAGCAAGGAAATACTGAATGTACATATCAAGACAGAGTTTGAAAAAAATAGGTATAACGAGAGATTGTAAGGCGCTGAAAGTTGCATCCAAAAACATAAACCTTTCATGAGTTTACTTGATCTATTGATTGCCTCTAGAAGATAAAACATTCCAATAGAGAAGTTTAGTTGAACATTATTAGTTTATCATAAAATATTAGGTTGGTGCAAAAATAATGACGTAATAATGTCGTTTTTGACGTATCTTCTAACGTCAAAAAACGACATTATTAAGTCATTATTTTTGCACCAACCTGATATTTAATTTTCAAGTCTTTTTTTTTTGGCAAAAGAATTGCTCAGTACCAAATTGAATTTGCCTAATTCATTTTGAACTTGTTAAGTCCTAAATCAAATTTGCTTATTCCATTTTGAATTTGACTATTTCATTTTGAATCTGCTGAGTATCATTTTGAATTTGGCTATTCTATTTTGAATTTGATATGTACCAATTTAAATTTGTCTATTCCATTTCGAATTTGCTATGCTCCATTTTGAATTTGACTATTCCATTTTGAACTTGGTTATTTCATTATGAACTTGCTTAGTCCCAAAATTACTTTGATTAGTCACAAATTCAACTTGAAATGATATTGTTTACCTGGACATCTTCCATGAAAATAGCGCTAGAGTAGAGAAATGGGTTGAAAGTTAGAAAACAATTCATCACCCACAAGGCCGTGTAAACTCTTTTGTCAAGGTTGTAAAGTTAGCATTGGGCAGTTCCGGCCTAGATGTGACAGCAATTCTCCATATTCGGTCTGATCTGGGTCTTGTAAAGATAGATATTGCAGGACAGGAGGAGCCAGGTACTTTTTGGAGCTGTACAGGGAGCCGACAATTTTTCCAGCGTTTTCATCGATGGATCGTATATATGAGTTAAGCTTGAGTTCCGGTGTTAGCTTGACAGATGTTCAAAGTAAGGGGGTTAATTTAGATTACAACCCGTTCATCACGAAAGGAAAAAAAAATCGCCGTTTGTTTGGTGATGATGAAAGGTTGAGCAAGTTTTTATTACCTTTGACAAATACCGGAAACAATTTCTTGATATAATTTTCAGCGTTTGAATCTTCACCAAGTCTTGAAATGTCTGTGATATTGTCGGCGATTTTCAGTTCATTTATATAAAGAGACATTGTCGTCAGTGGATTTCAGTGTATCAAAAAATATTATCTTATAGATACTCTATTCCCTGTAGACGTAAACATAGTCGGCGTTGGGAGCGATTATTTTTTATTCAAATCGATGGGTGCTTAGTAGACAAAATTTCCAGCAATGGCATCTCTGGAAGAGTTTACGCAATAATCAAGTTCTTTCTCTCAGGCAGGTCCATGAAGGTTGTCAGTGACCTGTTTGGTTCTCTCTGTTTAGTCCCAGTCTTAGCTTTTGATTAACCATTGATAAAATTCAAAGAAGTATCATCAATATTATCGATCCGCATCAGTTTCAGTCACTTTCCTATCACTGTAAGGTTGCTTCTCTGTGCCATTTCTATAATTACTTTCAAGGTAATTGTTCGGATGAACACTATGGTAGCTAGACTTTTTAAAAAATTAAGCGCAGCATTAGACTGACGTTGACATCTCATCAATCTACAGATGAATTGGCTAGATGTAGCCGCAAATTCTATGCTAACAGTTTTTTCTCGCACTTCTCGCTTGTGGGAATCCCTTCCGATACCATGCTTTTTTATCCAACTTTAATCTAAAAAAAATCAAATGCAATGTCGATGGCTATCTATTGTTTTCCTGATTACTCTGTTTACTTCCCGTTCATTATTAATATTTCTGTTCCTAATTCTGTTGCCCAACATATCATACCATTTTGGAATCAGGCAGACTCCGTGAGCAAATTAAAAACCTTCCGGGCCGGATCCAGACCTGCAAGCCTGAAATTTTGGATTCCTAACTTTTCATTACTGTGATTGTTTTCAGATTCCGACATATTGGCTTGTACTGATATATATATATATATATATATATATATATATATATATATATATATATATATATACAATTAAGGGGACACAACTCTCTAACTTTCAATAACTCATATTACAGAAATTTTGGATTCCCAACTTTTCATTACTGCGATTGTTTTCGGCGATATTTTTAGTTTATTTTTTTGCAACAAATTTTTTTGTACGACAACAATTTTAAGAACTTGGAAATAAATTTGGCAATAATCGAAATTAATTTTGAAATTCAGCGAAAGCCACCCATGAAACAAAATAATAGTTTGTACGGAAAGCAAGGACCTGCGTACATCAAATTGTCATTAAATTAAGTGGCGGCAGAAGAATTATCGTTGAACTTGAAAAAGGTAAACTTAAATATTAATGCAATACTTAAATGCAGCGATCAATTTTGAGTTCTTCTGTAGTTTATTGTTGCCTATTGCATCTACTCCTCCCTAACTATTGTGATGAAGGCCCAATCAAGAGACCTCTGCAGGTGCTAGTTTAAATAACACCAGATAGGGCGGCTTTTAAGTTAGAATAAAATAATTTATAAAATAAGTCATATTTTTGTATCATTTCACTCTAAGGAAGGTAAAAAAGTCACTAAGACGCAAGGGGTTACTGAAAATGAAAAAATAAACTAAGAAAACATTATTGTGGGAAGAAAGAAAATAAATAGTATTTAATGAGACAGAAGATGGTGATTGAAGTTAAGATTTCAACATTTGAAGTTCATTGAGCGAAAAACACGAAACATGAAGAGAGTTCGACAAGCGAGACGACCCAGAGAAGAAACTATTAAAATGAAACTTACAGTTACATCTAGTAGTTTCAACTGAAAAAAAAATGATAAGACCTAACTGCCAATCTAGTATGCTTAAATTTATAAAGTCGATGAACCAAAGACGAACGCTGATCAGAAGAATTATCGAGAAAGTATTTATAGAAAAGGCGCAGGGTAGCTATGTTACGGCAGTGAGAAAGTGACTGATACCGAGGCGCCAGACCAGGACCAATAAGATTGCAGCTTCTTCCTTGTATTTTATCAAGAATCTGTAAATACATAGCAGAAGCACCAAACCAGACGTGACAAATTTACATGCACATGCTCCAAGTTAGCAGGAAGGCCAATACCGACTTTGCATTTCCCAACTCCCATAATAGTAGAAATAATCGATTTTTTCATGCTTCTACGGCAGTTTTCATGTAGTTTGCGGCCATTTTGTACTGGCCAGAGTAAGAGCCAATAGCTAGCTGCCACGAATAGGCAGGAAGATTCTATTGGCCAGCGTGAGAGCCAACAGCTGACTGACACGAATGTTAACTAGCATCGAAAAAAATCGATAGCTGCATTCGTCACAAGTGGGAAAATTTAAATCTGCATGGAACTTTACTCCAATTGGCTCATTCGCTTGCTTAAACTCAACGTTGATTCTGATTCCGCGGAACTGGGTTGGGTGTGAAAAAGTATTTGTTGTGAACATTCTTTTTTTATTCGGTTTTTCCAGTTACGAGTCCTTTTTTAAAGCTGATCATTTTGTGTTCATTTTGTTTAGTTCTTTCTTGGTAACAGATTTAATGTTTTGTATAGAGCTTAGAAAAAATTCGCAGTGTGAGATTGGCAAGAAGTAAGGCATGTAGCAACATCAGCACGGCAAAGTGCACTCCTTTAAAGGCAAGGAAGGGCAAAAATATTTTAAGTCAAGTGATAGCGATTGCTGTATGAGTCGTACGATTTTTGAATCAAGAACAGGCAACGCCGGGCCATGCTGCTAGTGGTACATATATTTTATGTTTTGTTGTAGACTACGTTTTTGAATAAAGCTACTGACGGTGGAGTAATGGATAGCGAGTTCAAATTCCACTTGAATCTATTGCATTCACTTACGTACTTTGGGAAAAGTATGAATCCCCTTCTTCCCCCTCCACCAGCTCTGGATTAATTAGTAGGACTTATATTGGTATATCATTATATACCCACAAAAATTCTTACAATCTAATCATTTCTGGCGTTTAAATAACCTGCAATGATAAATTGATAAGCCATAAAAAAACAAACCAATCAAATCCTCAGAATGAAATCTGATATTCCAAAACACACCTTCTTCAGGTGTTTAAACAAAACTGTAGAGTACAGCAATCAAAAGGTAAGAGAAAAACAACAAAGATGAGAAAATTAGTCTAAATTAAATAAAGTTGGAGGCACTGTGGAGTAATGGATAGCGGTTCAGGTTGAGGAATCGGAGAGCCGAGTTCGAATTCCACTCGAATCCATTACATTCACTTACGTGCTAATACCCCTGAGAAAGGTATGAATCCTCTTCTCCCCCAGCTATGGGTAAAGCAGGACAGACCGGGTTCTATAGCCTTGGGTGGCAAATGGCGTACCGCAGAAAGAAATGGTAACTTACTGTGGGAAAAAATCTGCCTCATCAGTCATGTACCTTCGATACATGATCGCTTAAGCATGTATCACTCATGAACAAAAACCTCAGACAAACAACGGCTTCTTCAAAATATGCGCAGTGACCAAAAATGCCGATTTTTAGATGACTCTAAGTTGGTATGGAATCCCCAGCAAGTCACACACTTATAATGAGATCGATCCCAATGCGCCATTGGAATCCCCTTCACATTCCATTCCTGCATTCCAATCTTGTCATCCCATTTTTCTCAATCACCTTGTTTGCCATATTTCTGCTATCTTTTGGTATGGCACCTTCAAGAATATGATAATGTTGGTGCCATTATCAATCACAAAATTAAATGGATGACGATGGTGTATTACTCTGTCTGCCTGAAAATCATAGTCCCAGAATATTGTGTGTTTTGCAACTTCTCCAGTTGTTCTGCAAGTCGCATACTGATGCCACATATTATTATTATTATTATTATTATTATTATTATTATTATTATTATTATTTTCTTTGATTTCTGTTTTAGTATACACATTTTTTTCCGGGTTCCAACCAGAGAAATGGTCAGAAATGGCTTCATGATATTTTCCACTGATCATTTTTGTAAAAAAAGAAAGCCCCACAAAACATGCATTTTATATATTTAACGCTCTTCGTAATGTGTGAACTGTACTTGTGAGTACAATTCCTTGTATTTCTTTAAGGCATGGGCTACTAGGAACCCCTTCAAGGAGTCTATCGGAACCTTTTCCAGTTAATCCGAGTGCTCCGACTACAACTGGAATTATTGATGTCCTCATGTGCGACATCTTTGAGATTCCCACTTCATATATTTTGATATATTTTTCGAGAGATTTTCAAAGATACATTACAATCTGCAGGAACTGCAGCGTCAAAAAGAAAGTACACTCTGTTTTGTTGTGGTCTTTGATAACGATTATCTGGGCGATTAGCTTTGATTATTCTGTCCATGTGTTTTGTAAAATACCATAAAATTCTTACAGGTCCTATCTCTGTAACCGGGTCTGTGTGATGTTCATATTACTTACAATTTCCTTTGTGTAAAAGTTTCAGATTTTCCAGTGCGGACATTAGCCCATTCTATCATGTCGGAATTTGTATTCAGTGGATGCTAACACCGTGCAACCTGATAAAAGATAGTCAATTGTTTTGGAATATTTATCACAGAATTTGCATTTAACCCAATTTTCCAGTAAGTGTAACAACAATAAAAACCTTTAAGTCTACATAACCGACTGATGGGTACCGGTTGTGTTTACATCAGCTTGTTTGTTACGGGTAGAGTATTTTGATCATGAAGAGGCTTATCTTGTCATCATTTCTGAATTTATTCTGCATTAACTGGACTATAGCAGATGTACAATTTGCTATGATCTATTTAAGGATGTTGAAACTGTATTGCACCACAGGGACTACCGGCTTACGGCCACATCACGTTGAAACACCGGCTCCCGTACAGTCACCGAAGCGTCAGGCCTGGTCAGTACTTAGATGGGTAACCTCTTGTGAATACAAGATTCTGTAAACTTGGATGTGCGGGTATTATAAAATATTATGTCTCGGAATTGTAAACGGGAGAGCCGAGTTCAAATTCCAGTTGAATTCGGTACATTCACTTACGCTCAAATACCATTTGGAAAGATATGAACCAACCCACCTCTCATTCCCCAAGCTATGGTTTAATTAGTAAAACAAAATATTTAGATTTCGGTAGCGGTTGATATGTCTCTAAACAAAAACAACCAAACAGGGACAGCAAAAATATTTATGGCTGATATTCCATTTTTTGAATTTAACCCAAGACGCACACGCCAGTACTTTCTCCTTCATTTGAGTACGCCGTATTTCAACTCCTTTGCTGACTCCTAGGTATTTATAGGCTTCTTCTTGTTACAGTTCACTAATTTTTATGACAAAATCTAGGTCTACTGAGGGTGTTTTTGTAATTCAACTTGATTTTCCATTAAAACAAGATGCCTTTTCGAAACTAAGCAAAGTATTAAGTGCCTTCATGAATAAATGCAAATCATTAAGACAAGATTCCTTCCAGAAACTAAGCAAAGTATTAAGACATGATGCCTTCCGGAAAAGAAGCAAAGTATTGAGAGAAAATGCCTTCCAGTAAGTAAGTAAAAAATTAGGACAAGATGCCTTCCAGAAACTAATCAATGTATTAAGACAACATGCCTCCCTGAATCTATGCAAAGTATTAAGTGAAGATTCCTTCTAGGAACTAAGCAAAGAATTAAAGCAAGATTCCTTCCAGAAACTAAGCAAAATGTTAAGACAAAATACCTTCCAGAAAATAAACAAAGCATTGAGACAAGTTTACTTCTAGAAACCAAGTATTAAGACACAATGACTTCCAGAAACTATGTAAAAGTATTAAGACAAAATGCCTTCCCGAATCTATGCAAATTATTAAGAGAAGATTTCTTTCAGAAACTAAGCAAAGTATTGATACCAGTGACCTTCCAGTAACTAAGCAAAGAATTAAGACATGTTGCCTCCCAGAAACTAAGCAATGTATTAAGATATCATACCCCTGAATATAAGCAATGTATTAAGTGAAGATTCCTTCCAGAAACTAAACAAAATATTAAGACAAGTTAGGTTCCAGAAATTAAGCAAAGCATTAAGTCAACATGCATCCCAGAAACTAAGCAAATATTAAGACAAGATTGTTTCCAAAAACTAAGTATAAAGACAAAGTGCCTTCCAGAAGCTAAGCAAATCATTAAGTAGAGACGCCTTTCCGAAATCAGGCAAAGTTTTCAGGCAAAATGCCTCCCAGAAACTACATAATGTATTAAGACAAAATTCCTTCCAGAACCTAAGGCATGTATTAAAACAAGATGTTTTCCATAAATTAAGTAAAGTATTAAGAAAGTATGCTCTCCAGAAACTAAGCAAAGTATTAAGACAAAATTCCTTCCAGAAACTAAGAAAATTATTAAGACAAGAAAAATATCCTTAGAAACAATCAAAAAAGTGCTGAACTACTTTATCATATCTAAATCTCTATATGGAAGTGGATACTGAAAATTTTTCTAACAGAGGAAGAAGATACTTAAAATTTTTCTAACAGAGGAAGAAGATACTTAAAATGAAAGAAATACAATTTTAAAGACGGATGATGAGAATACCATGGATTGAGCACGTGAGTTACCAGTTGATTTTGTGTAGTGTCATATCACCCTATATGGGTTAATTAATATGGAAATCTAAATATTTTGAACGCAACTACACGACTTCACCCACAGATAAAATTTATTCTTGGTAACTTTGCTATAAAATGTATTGCTGGTAATTTTACTATAAAAATGTATTCTTATAAATTCACAGTGTTTTGTTTTTGCTTGGAGGTTTCCCTACTTGCCCATAGCTGGCACCCTAAGAGGTGCAACCCAACCCCCAAGTCAGGATGGACCTGAGAGCAACAGCAGTTAAGAGGTTCCACGCTTCTGAAACCCCTAATTTCCCGATGAGAAGCCTTGCTACAGGATATAATTTATCGTCAACTTGAGGGTAGGATTGACCGACGAAAACAACGATTAACGCATTTAACCAGTTTGTGTAAGTGGAATTGATTTGCTTTTTGACGGATTATCAACCTATTGTGCGTTACGTAAAGCCGAAAAATATCTCTTTTTTATTGTAAGAATATTTTTTGCGGGGAGGGGGTGAATAGTGCATTAGCAATTAAAAAAAATAACAATAGATTTTCCAGATAAATGCTACTAATTAACACATATATTGGGGAGAAGTATATATATATATATATATATATATATATATATATATATATATATATTTAAATCGACTGGAATTCGATCTTGGTTCTACTGAATTCTTATTCCGAGTCGTAAACAATTACACTATCCGAACACTCACTGTGAGCGAGATGCAGTGGGTTCAAAGAAGTATGGTAAAGAGTCAAACGTTACAAGGAAGAGGATGTTGTGGAGAGCTATGATCACCCATGTCGTGAAAGGGACACGGCCCATAAAGGTAGAAGACTAGTCGTTATTTCTTCATTGACTCTTTAAATTCATTGCATGTTTTAAATAAAGCAAAGAGAATCAGTGTTTTTTTTTAATGGAAAAGTCGTGTTGTCGTTTGGTAATCTTGATATAGTAATTTGAAATATTGTCAAATTGACTTTTGTGAAAACAGTTTTGGTCACAGATTGCTTGTCAATTTTAAAACGTGTTAAGCCTAAGAATTATTTAAATGATTTTCAGCAACCTTTCTATTCAATATAAGTAATATAAGTTGTCACGCGGATTTCATATATACATATATTATATATATATATATATATATATATATATATATATATATATATATATATATATATATATATATATATATTAGGTTGGTGCAAAAATAATGACGGTTTTTGACGTATTTTTTAACCTCAAAAACCGTCACTATTTTTGCACCAACCACACACACACACACACATATATATATATATATATATATATATATATATATATATATATATATATTGTGTATTTGGGTAGAAATCCCCCTTTTATACAAGATTCGTTATTTAATTTTTCATGTGTTCTTATAGTTTTTTTTTCTTTTCTGGGATGAATTTTTTCCGAATGTTCTGTATGTACAGTGGGCTATAATAAGTTTTTAGCCACCCTTGATTACAGCAATTTTGGCTTTTTCAAACTAGTCCGTGTTAGTATCAAACTACTCTCATGTATTAACGATAGTTGACTTATATTTTGCAATGAAAGTTCGTGGAAGTAAGGAAATTGGTGAATATCAACGAGGCCAAATAATGGCAACGAGGCCAAGGATGGCATCAGTGTGGCAAATCAAATTCAGAAATTGGTAGGTTTTTCCAGGTTAATCATCAAACGTTTAATATTATTGTCAAGGAATTTAATTGCCATGTGGAACAACGTCATCGGTAACCGTCCTCAGAGCATCAAACATGTCGGCAACAGGATGTAAATGTCACCATATGCGCTGAGAAAGACTCTGAAAGGGCTAGGCTATCAAAGAAGAGTTGCAAGAAAGAAGTTTTTGTGTTAATTTATATTCAACATAAATTAAAATCTTTTAAAATCACTAATTTTTTTTCAGTTATTTTAAAATTTGGAATATTAACTGTTCACCCGGACACATATTGAATGGATGTTCAAGCACTAATGATGAAAGGATTTTCAAATCCGGGATAATCCTGATTCCAAAAAGGAATAATATGTCTATGTAGAGCAAATGTAGCCCGAGTTAGAGGCGTTTCAGACACATGGACAGACAGACAGAATTTGCCATTTAATTGTTTAGATTAGGTACTGGCATATATCAAATGCTTGGCTATGGGTTCACCATTATTACCAATGAAGAAAAACGGGTTAATATATATATATATATATATATATATATATATATATATATATATATATATATATATATAGAGAGAGAGAGAGAGAGAGAGAGAGAGTGAGAGAATGGATTTTTATTAAGATTTTACTGGTGGTCATAAAATACAAAATATACTTAAGATGCGCACTTATTCTTTGCTCTTCACTCCCAGTTGTATCTGAGGGAACACTGTTGCCAGATACACCACATATTGTATATATAAAAAAAAGCCCATTCTTCAGTTATTGTCAATAGATATTCTGTTACACTTGATAATCTGTAATTAGCACATTGCTTGATATATACTTGAAACAATAAAATAATAAAAATAACGTTTAGAGTATATATTTAGAGTATATATATATATATATATATATATATATATTATTCTTCAAGTATTTCGTATAGAGAAAAACGTTAGAATTCCTTTCATCATGCGACGAAGGCCTAGGGGTAAGATATTTGACTGATGTCAAATCAGTAGGGTTTCAATTCTGGCTTGAAGCAATCGAGCGTCTAGCCATACTAAGGAATTGTGATACAGCGAAACAGTCTGTCTATGGATGACTTTATATATATATATATATATATATATATATATATATATATATATATATATATATATATATATATATCTTCTCAGTGCAGCACAGTCGTTAATCTTGCGTATCAGTTTCGATATCGACTTGCCGACAGGATTGATACAAGGTCAGTTTAATGTAGAGAGTCAGAGCGAGTCCTCCCGAGACAGGCCCCCAAATAGTCCCGTTGGTTGCGCTGGCTTCAGAATTAATAACGACCTCGCCCTTATTGCAATGAGTGGTGTACTGTCGAGGGTAGTTGTTCCCCTGGGCCGGGTTGATTTCAATGCTTTCCGCTACACTATATCCGAAGACAAAGACACAACTGGGTTGCCTTCTGTCCGAGGACAAAAATACAACTGGATTGTGGTCTGCCAGAAGACAAAAAACACAATGGGTTTGGGATCTGCGCGGAGACAAAAACACAACTAAGTCGCGGTTTGTCCAAAATCAAAGATACAATTTAGTTGACCTATGTCCAAAGATAAAGACACAACTTGGTGGTCCTATGTCCAAAGACAAAGACAAAGACAAAACAGGTTTTCAGGCTGCACGAGGACAAAGACACAAATGGGTTGCGGTTTATCCGAAGACAAAAGCAAAACTGGGTTCTTGTCTGTCCAGAGACAATTACACTGTTGGGTTGCGGTCTGTCCAAAGACAAAGACACAACTGGGTGACGCTATGTTCAAAGACAAAGATACAACTCGGTTGCGGTCTGACCGAAGACAAAAAGACAACCGGGATCTTGTCTGACCGAAAACAATGACACAGTTGGGTTGCGGTCTCTCCGAACATAAAAACAAAACTAGGTTGCGGTCTGTCCGAAGACAAATAGACAATTGGGTTGCGATCTGTCCGAAGACAAAGACAAAACTGGGTTACGCTATGTCCAAAGACAAAGACACAAATAGTTTTTGGTTGTGCGAAGACAAAGAAACTACTGGATTGCGCTATGTCCGAAAACAAAGACATAACTGGGTTGCGGTTTGCGCAAAGATAAAACACAACGAGGTTGCGGTCTGTCCAAAGACAAAGACACAACTCGGTTGCCCTATGTTCAAAGACAAAGAAAAAACTGGTCTGCACGAGGACAAAGACAAAACTGCGCTGCGCTATGTCCGGAGAGAGGGATACAACTAGGTTGCGGTCTGTCCGAAGACAAAGACGAAAATAGGTTGCGGTCTCTCCGAAGACAAAGACAAAACTAAATGCAGAACTAGGAGGTTGTCTGTCCAGAGACAACGACGCAGTTGGGTTGCTGTCTATCCATGAATTAAATAACTGGTTTCTTCTCAGTTCAGAGAAAATGACACCGTTCGCTTGCGGGCTGTTCAAAGACAAATATACAACTGTGTTGCGGTCTGTCCGAAGACAAATACACAATTGGGTTGCGTTATGTCCGAAGACAATGACATAGTTGCGTTGCGGTCTGTCCGAAAAAAAAAAAACACAACTGTTCAAAGACAAAGGCAAAACTGAGTTGCAGTCTGTCTGAAGAAAAAATACAACTGTGTTGCGATCTATCCGAAGACAAAGACACTCCTAGGTTGTGCTAAGTCGGAAAATAATGACAAAACTGGTTCACGGTCTGCTCAAAGAAAAAGACATAACTTGGTTGTCCTATGTCCAAAGACAAAGACAAATCTGGTTTGCGGTCTGCGCGAGGACAAAAACACAACTGAGTTGAACTATGTCCAAAGACAAAGGCAAATCTGATTTGCGGTCTGCGCGAGGACAAAGACACAACTGGGTTACGCTATGTCCAAAGACAAAGGCAAATCTAATGTGGGGTCTGCGCAAAGAAAAAGACATAACTTGGTTGCGCTATGTCCAAAGACAATAGCAAATCTGGTTGGCGGTCTGGGCGAGGACAAAGACATAACTTGGTTGCCCTATGTCCAAAGACAAAGGCAAATCTGGTTTGCGGTCTGCGCGAGAACAAAGACACAACTTGGTTACGCTATGTCCAAAGACAAAGGCAAATCTGTGCGCGAGTACAAAAATATAACTTGGTTGCTCTATGTCCAAAGACAAAGGCAAATCTGGTTTGCAGTCTGCGGGAGGACAAAGACACAACTGGGTTGCCCTATGTCCAAAGGCAAAGGCAAATCTGGTTTGCAGTCTGCGGGAGGAAAAAGACATGACTTGGTTGCCCTATGTCCAAAGACAAAGGCAAATCTGGTTTGCGGTCTGCGGGAAGACAAAGACACAACTTGGATGCTCTGTGTCCAAAGACAAAGGCAAATCTGGTTTGCGGTGCGCGGGAAGACAAACATATAACTTGGATGCCCTATGTCCAAAGACAAAGGCAAATCATGATTGCGGTCTGCGCGAGGACAAACACATAACTTGATTGCCCTATGTCCAAAGACAAAGGCAAATCTGGTGTGCGGTCTACGCGAAGACAAAGACATAACTTGGTTGCCCTATGTCCAAAGACAGAAGCAAAACTGGTTTGCGGTCTGCGCGAGGACAAAGACACAACGGGGTTGCACTATATCCAAAGACAAAGGCAAATCTGGTTTGCTGTCTTCGCGAGGACAAAGACATAACTTGGTTCCGCTATGTCCAAAGACAAAGGCAAAACTGCTTTGCAGTCTGAGCAAGGCTAAAGACAAAACTTGGTTGCCCTATGTCCAAAGACAAAGGCAAATCTGGTTTGCGGTCTGCGCGAGGACAAAGACATAACTTGTTTGTCCTATGTCCAAAGAAAAAGGCAAATCTGGTTTGCGGTCTGCGCTAGGGCAAAGACAAAACTGGGTTGCGCTATGTCCAAAGACAAAGGGAAATCCGGTTTGCAGTCTGCGTGAGTAGAAAGACATATCTTTGTTGCCCCATCTCCAAAGACAAAGGCAAATCTGGTTTGCGGTCTGCGCGAGGACAAAGACACAACTGGGTTGTGCTATGTCCAAAGACAAAGGCAAATCTGTTTTGCGGTCTGCGCAAAGGGAAAGACATAACTTGGTTGCACTATGTCCAAAGACAAATGCAAATCTGGTTTGCGGTCTGTGCCAGGGCAAAGACATAACTTCGTTGCCCTATGTCCAAAGACAAAGCAAATCTGGATTGCGGTCTGCGCGAGGACAAAGACATAATTTGGTTGGCCTATATCCAAAGACAAAGGAAAATCTGGTTGCGGTCTGCGCCAGGACCAAGACAATTGGTTTGCGGTGTGCGCAAAGACAAAGACATATATTGGTTGCCCTATGCATAAACAAAAAAGCAAATCTGGTTTGCGGTCTGCGCGATGACAAAGATATAACTTGGTTGCCCTATGTCCAAAGACAACGGCAAAACTGGTTTGCCGTCTGCTCGAGGAAAAAGTCACATCTTGATTGCGCTATGTCCAAAGACAAAGGCAAATCTGGTTTGCGGTCAGCGCGAAAACAATGACATAACTTGGTTGCCCAATGTCCAATGACAAAGGTAAATCTGGTTTGCGGTCTGCGGGAGGACAAAACATAACTTGGTTGCCCTATGTCCAAAGACATAGAAAAATTTGGTTAGCGGTCTGCGCGAGGACAAAGGCACAACTGGGTTGTCCTATGTCCAAAGACAAAGGCAAATCTGGTTTGCGGTCTGCGCGAGTACTTAAACGTAACTTTGTTGCCCTAGGTCCAAAGACAAAGGCAATTTTGGTTTGCGGTCTCCGCGAGGACAAAGATTTAAGTTGGTTGCCCTATGTCCAAAGACAAAGGCAAATCTCGTTTGCGGTCTGCGCGTGGAAAAAGAAATAACTTACTTGCTTATGTCTGAAGACAAAGGCAATCGGGTTTGCCGTCTGTTCGAGGACATTGACATAATTTGTTTGCCCTATGTCCAAAGAAAAAGGCAAATGTGGATTGCTGTCCCCGCGAGGACAAAGACACACCTGGGTTGCGCTATGTCCAAAGACAAAGGAAAATCTTGTTTGCGGTCTGCGCGAGGAAAAAAGACATAACTTGGCTGCGCTATGACCAAAACAAAGACAAATCTGTTTGCAGTCTGTGCGAGGACGAAGACACCAGTGGTTTGTGCTATGTCCAAAGACAAAGGCAAATCTTGTTTGCGGTCTGCGCTTGGTCAAAGACATAACTTCGTTGCCCTATGTCCAAAGAGAAAGGAAAATCTGGTTTCCGGCCTGCGCGAAGACAAAGACATAACTTGGTTGCCCTATGTCCAAAGACAAAGACAAATCTGGTTTGCGGTCAGCGCAAGGACAAAGACACAACTGGGTTGTGCTATGTCCAAAGACAAAGGCAAATCTTGTTTGCGGTCTGCGCATAGATAAAGTCATAACTTGGTTGCCCTATGTCCAAAGACAACGACAAATCTGGTTTGCGGTCTGCGCAAGGACAAACACATAACTTGGTTGCCTTATGTCCAAAGACAAAGGCAAATCTGGTTTGCGGTCTGCGCAAGGAAAAGAAATAACTTCGTTTCCCTATGTCCAAAGACAATGGCTAATCTGGTTTGCAGTCTGCGCGAGTAGAAAGACATATCTTTATTGCCCCATCTCCAAAGACAAAGGCAAATCCGGTTTGCGGTCTGCGCGAGGACAAAGAGACAACTGGGTTGTGCTATGTCCAAAGACAAAGGCAAATCTGTTTTGCGGTCTGTGCCAGGGCAAAGACAAATCTTCGTTGCCCTATGTCCAAAGACAAGGCAAATCTGGATTGCGGTCTGCGCGAGGACAAAGACATAATTTGGTTGGCCTATATCCAAAGACAAAGGAAAATCTGGTTGCTGTCTGCGCCAGGACCAAGACACAACTGGGTTGCGCTATGTCCAAAGACAAAGGCAAATCTTGTTTGCGGTCTAGGCGAGGACAAAGATATAAGTTGGTTGCTGTATGTCCAAAGACAATGGCAAATCTGGTTTGCGGTCTGCGGGAGGACAAAGACATAACTTGGTTGCCCTATGTCCAAAGACAAACGCAAATATGGTTTGCGGTCTGCGCGAGGACAAAGACACAACTGGGGTGCGCCATGTCCAAAGACAAAGGCAAAATTGGTTTGCGGTGTGCGCAAAGACAAAGACATATATTGGTTGCCCTATGTCTGCGCGAGGACAAAGACATAACTTACTTGCTTATGTCTAAAGACAAAGGCAAATCGGGTTTGAGGTCTGTTCGAGGACAATAACATAACTTGTTTGCCCTATGTCCAAAGACAAAGGCAAATGTGGACTGCGCTCCCCGCGAGGACAAAGACACAACTGGGCTGCGCTATGTCCAAAGACAAAGGCAAGTCTGGTTTGCGGTCAGCGCAAGGAAAAAGACATAACTTGGTTGCCCTATGTCCAAAGACAAAGACAAATCTGGTTTGCCGTCTGCGCGAGGACAAAGACATAACTTGGTTACCCTATGTCCAAAGACAAAGACAAATCTCTTTGCGGTCTGCGCGAGGACGAAGACACCACTGGGTTGTCCTATGTCCAAAGAGAAAGGCAAATCTGGTTTGCGGCTTGCGCGAAGACAAAGACATAACTTGGTTGCCCTATATCCAAAGACAAAGGCAAATCTGGTTTGCCCTCTGCGTAAAGACAAAGACATAACTTGGTTGCCCTATGTACAAATCAAAGGCAAATCTGGTTTGCGGTCTGCGCGAGGACAAAGACATCACTTGGCTGCCCTATGTCCAAAGAGAAAGACAAATCTGGTTTCCGTTCTGTTTGAGGACAAAGACATATCTTTGTTGCCCTATGTTCGAAGACAAAGACAAATCTGGTTTGCGGTCAGCGCAAGGACAAAGACACAACTGGGTTGTGCTATGTCCAAAGACAAAGGCAAATCTGGTTTCCGTTCTGTTTGAGGACAAAGACATAACTTTGTGGCGCTATGTCCAAAGAAAAAGACAAATCTGGTTTGCGGTCTGCGAAAGGAAAAGAAATAACTTCGTTGCCCTATGTCCAAAGACAAAGGCTAATCTGGATTGCGGTCTCCGCGAGGACAAAGACATAACTTTTTGGCCTATGTCCAAATGCAAATCTGGTTGCGGTCTGCGCCAGGACCAAGACACAACTGGGTTGCGCTATGTCCAAAGATAAAGGGAAATCTTGTTTGTGGTCTAGGCGAGGACAAAAATATAACTTAGTTGCTGTATGTCCAAAGAAAAGACAAATCTGGTTTGCGATCTGCGGGAGGACAATACATAACTTGGTTGCCCTATGTCCAAAGACAAAGGCAAATCTGGTTTGCGGACTGCGCGAGGACAAAGACACAACTGGGGTGCGCCATGTCCAAAGACAAAGGCAAATCTGGTTTGCGGTGTGCGCAAAGACAAAGACATAACTTGGTTGCACTATGTCCAAAGACAAAGGCAAATCTGGTTTGAGGTCTTCGTGAGGACAAAGACATAACTTGGTTGACCTATGTCCAAAGACAACAGCAAATGTGGTTTGCGGTCAGCTCGAGGAAAAAGACACAACTGGGTTGCGCTATGTCCAAAGACAAAGGCAAATCTGGTTTGCGGTCCTCGCGAGAACAAAGACATAACTTGGTTGCCCTATGTCCAAAAACAAAGGCAAATCTGGTTTGCGGTCTGCGCGAGTACAAAGACGTAACTTTGTTGCCCTATGTCCAAAGACAAAGGCAATTTTGGTTTGCTCTCTGCGCGAGGACAAATATTTAACTGGTTTGCCTTATGTCCAAAGACAAAGGCAAATCTGGTTTGCGGTCTGCGCGAGGACAAAGACATAACTTACTTGCTTATGTCTAAAGACAAAGGCAAATCGTGTTTGAGGTCTGTTTGAGGACAATGACATAACTTGTTTGCCCTATGTCCAAAGACAAAGGCAAATGTGGACTGCGCTCCCCACGAGGACAAAGACACAACTGGGCTGCGCTATGTCCAAAGACAAAGGCAAATCTGGTTTGCGGTCAGGGCAAGGAAAAAAACATAACTCTGTTGCCCTATGTCCAAAGACAAAGACAAATCTCTTTGCGGTCTGCGCGAGGACGAAGACACCACTGGGTTGTCCTATGTCCAAAGACAAAGGCAAATCTGGTTTCCGTTCTGTTTGAGGACAAAGACATAACTTTGTGGCGCTATGTCCAAAGACAAAGACAAATCTGGTTTGCGGTCTGCGCGAGGACAAAGACACAACTGGGTTGTGCTATGTCCAAAGACAAAGGCAAATCTTGTTTGCGGTCTGTGCACAGACAAAGACATAACTTCGTTGCCCTATGTCTAAAGACAAAGCAAATCTTGTTTACGGTGTGCGCAAAGACAAAGACATAACTTGGTTGCCCTATGTCCAAAGCCAAAGGAAAATCTTGTTTGCGGTCTGCGCAAGGACAAAGACATAACTTGGTTGCCTTATGTTTAAAGACAAAGGCAAATCTGGTTTGCGGTCTACGCGAGGACAAAGACACAACTGGGGTCCGCTATGTCCAAAGACAAAGGCAAATCTGGTTTGCGGTGTGCGCAAAGACAAGACATAACTTCGTTGCCCTATGTCTAAAGACAAAGGCAAACCTTTTTTGCGGTCTGCCCGAAGACAAAGACATAACTTGGTTGCCCTATGTCCAAAGACAAAGACAAATCTGGTTTGCGGTCTGCGTGAGGACAAAGACGCAATTGGTTTGCCCTATGTCCAAAAACAAAGGCAAATCTGGTTTGCGGTCTGCGCAAAGACAAAGGCATAACTTGGTTGCCCTATGTCCAAAGACAAAAGCAAATCTGGTTTGCAGCCTGCGCGAGGACAAAGACATATCTTGGTTGCCCTATGTCCGAAGACAAGGCAAATCTGGTTTGCGGACTGCGCGAGCACAAAGACATAACTTGGTTGCCCTATGTGCAAAGACAAAAGCAAATCTGGTTTGCGTTCTCCGCGAGGACAAAGACATAACTGTGTTGCGCTATGTCCGGCGAGAGTGATACAACTGGGTTGCGGTCTGCCCGAAGACAAAAACAAAATTGAGTTGCTGTCTGTACGAAGACAAAGACACAACTATGTGTTGCGCTATGTCCGAAGACATATACAAGTGGGTTTCGGTCTGTCCGAAGACTAAAAGACTTCTGGTTTCTTGTATATCCGAAGACAATGACACCATTGGTTTGGGTCTGTCCGAAGACAAAGACAAAATTTGGCTGCTGTCTGTCTGAAGACAAAGATACCATCCATGAAATGTTCAAGGTGTTACGACACACCGAATTTCTTAAGTCTGACTCGCGTAGTATATTCTGTCCCTCCCCCTTACCGCTCGGACATTTTTATAATCTCTATGCTTTAGCTATGCTAATTAGTGAGTCATTTATATATCACTGCAATTAGTTCGACAGGATGTTTGGTTTGAACTTGTGTCCCAAGAGACATTTTAACTTAGGAGACTCTTTGATAGTGCAAATATTCATCATGATGTTGATAATTCAGAGTCTGAGCCGTGAAGCTGAAAAGTAATAAGTATAGGTTTGTGATGTACTGAAAGTTAGAAGCTATTTTTCTTGCCCGCATTTATTTTTAATTGTATTTCGTGAAGTTCTATAAAGATCTTTTCTTTCTCGTTATCTTATCAAAATATTCAGAATCTTCTTGTTTGTCACCAATTTTTCTGAGGAATTCCCATGGTTTTTACAAATCTGATTATACTTCTTTTATTTCAGAAATCTGACATTGTAAATCAAGATTTTGCAAACTATAAATTCATGTCTTGTTCGTAACCTTTAATGTTATCGACCATTTCACATGAGTTCATTTAATTCAATAAAAATGATAAATGCTGTCAAATAATTATTGAAGCAGATGGTAATGTCACATTAAAAAAAAGACAGAAGAAAGAAAAGTTTCTTTATAAATCATTTATTGTGAAATTTAAAGGCTACGTCATCAGCACCTCGGAGAAATGGTTCCTATATAAGCCAGTTAAAACCGGACACAACTAAAAATCTTACATCGGTGAAGATGAAGATTTTTCTCATTACGCTACTCTCCCTGGTTGGGTTTGTCCTTTCAAACTATTCAGCAAGTATGTATCACTAATTATTTTTGTCACTTTTCATTTTTTAAAAAAAGTTTTAGTTTGGCATAGACTTTTTATGATTAAGAAATATTTCAGGCTTAATTTTTAATTCAATTTAAAACATCTTTTTTTCCAGGCAATTTGCTCAGCTTTGAGCTTACGCTAATTTCTTAAGATATTTGTTAAAAAAAAAGAGAGAAAAAAAATGAAGAAAGTCGACTGTTTAAATTCGGTATATTTACTGTTAATCAGTATGAATTAATTCTAAATTCTTTCAAAACATATAATATTACATGGATTTTGTTCAGTTACGTGTATGCAGTCCACAAATTTATTTTAATATAACATTTTTGAATCACATTTGCTTTTCATTGTAGAAAAACGATTCTATTTTTGTGCGTTCTTTCCACATGTCTTTTCTGCTTGTGAGCACATCTAAATTTTCATAATGATGTATTTCATCCGGAATTGGATCTATCTATCTATCTATCTATCTATCTATCTATCTATCTATCTATCTATCTATTTCAGGTTCTTCGTATCTGTCTATTTATCTATCTCATTTTGTATCTATTTCAGTTTGTTTATATCTATCTGTCTATCTTTGAAGAGTGAGATATAGAGAGGCAGTGTGGATATATGAATCAACACTGTATGGTGACTTTTAATTTAACGCTTCAGTTCTTTATTCAGACCGCATTGTATCTAAAAAGGCTCTGATTCTGAGCACCCTCTCCTTATAATATAATCAATATATGCATATATTCTGTGTATTGAAGCAGCAAATATTCTTTATGAGAAACATTATTAAAGACAACAGACATATTCTGTCGATTAATTCTATTGATCAACTTTTCCAAATTGTGAATGGTTCTTCTCAGACACGGAAATATTCCGCCAGAAAATATTTGGAGTTCATTTCGGAAGAAATATGGTCCAGACTTTCGACATTTTTTAAGTTATCTTTAGGGTAGGTAGAGGGAAATCTGACTTAAGAAAGCCAAAAGTTAATGTTTATCTAAGTTTTTCATGTATAGAATACTTTTACCGAACTTTTTATAAATCAGCTCACTAAAAGATAAAGCGACTAAGATGCAAGGGGTTACTGATTGTGAGAATGTGAGAAAAATACTATTTAGGAGAAAAGACAATAAAAAAAAAACAAGCATTAAGAAAGAAAATAACGATTGACATTGCGTTTAAATTTTTAGATCTCAAACTTGACAGGGAAGCAAGAAGCTGGAAGATAGTTCCATAAGCGAGAAATGCGATAGAAGAAACTGTTAGCATGGAACTTACGCCATTTCATCTTTAAATAATGAGACCATAGCGCCAATCTAGTACTGCGCTTAAATTCATAAAAATCTAGGTAACATAGAGAAAAGTTCATCAGAAGAATTACGATGAAAGTATTTATAGAAAATGCAGAGGAAATCTATGTTACGACGACGGTAAAATGTCTGAAGCTAAGACTCTTATTATTAATTTACACTGTATAATTTCATGTTAATGTTTATTCTAGCTTTACCCGTATAGAGTACTGTCACTGAACTTTTTTTTATATTAGCATGTTCTAAACGTAAGTGTTTGAATTCAGCACACACATATATACAGAGTCCGACCGTAAAATATATACACACTTCAGGAAAGGAAAACCTTTACCAATGATGGACCCAAAAGGTGTATGGCAGAAAACTGACAATATTGGCAGCCCTTAGACAAGCAATTGAAAATGCAAGTGTAGCAATCTCAGTGGACACTTTGGCCAACCTTTTGCCTAAGCAATAGTTTGCCGTATTAATATATGTTTGAGAGTTAAAGGTTATCATTTTGAGCATCTGCCCTGATCCAGAGTTAATTGTATTAATCCTGTGATATCAGAACACATATCTATACAAGTTTACCCTTTCTTGAATTATGTATACATTTTGTGGCGGCATCTATCTATCTATCTATCTATCTATCTATCTATCTATCTATCTATCTATCTATCTATCTATCTATCTATACATACATACATACATATAAAGCGGATTATATATAAGGTTCTTTCATTAAGACTGATCAAAGTTAGCAGCAAATAAATCAGTATTATTGGTGGAAATTTCTTTATTTCTCTATTGGATCATGTTAAGTCATGGCAATTATGTGTGAAAAATAATATCGCCCAAATGTCCGCCAAATCTGAAAGGAAAAGAAACAAATTATTAGACGCTTAAACTTAATTCACATTTAAAATTGGTACAAGTTATTGGAACACTATATATATATATATATATATTGAGAGAATAGAAAAGTTCAGAGTAGATAACATTAGAAAGATATTAGAGTCCCATAAAAATAAGTGGATACAACGTCTAAAAACAAAATATCCAGCCGGACTAAACCATAAATCTAACAATATAGATAGTACCAATATATAACTCAACAAATCCAAACCTACCCACATATCTCACCCACACAAGACAGACATGATTATGGAGGTGTGGAGGCCTCACACTTATACACTGACCCACACGAATATACATACTTACAAACATCATACTCAATCACTCCCTAATGAGCCAAATGATAACACACACCCACAGCAATACACACGCTTACACATATCATACTCACTCACTCCCTAAGAACCAAATAACACACACACAAACACTAAACAGAGACACATCTCCTCCCCAGATCCAATAAAACTATCAAACTGACCAGAGAATTCAGAGCAGCATGTATCTATCCAGCTCTTATCTCAAATAACAACTTGAAAGAGACTGTTTGACCAACACAAGGAGTGTTAAAATATTCATGTTAAAAAGATAAAAAAATAAAAAAAACAAAACAAATGAAGACTACAGATAAAAGTTCATTTTCTCCAGCAAAAGACTCATTTCTGTAGTTTACTGCTAGCAGCAAGCAAAAATATTTCTCCTCCTGCTGATGACCATTTTCGCCGAAACTAGTCGAGGAATCTTAATGAAATAATAATTAAAAAAACGAAAGAATATTAATCTACAACCCAGTGTGTCTAAAGATTTTAATTTATTAATTTATTCATTTTTTTATTGTTCAAAATATATATAGATATATAGATATATATGCGTGTAAGTGTATGTGTGTGTTCTGCCAGATTGTATGCGTGGCAGCATAATTATCAGTTACTGATATTAAAAAGAATTAAATATTTTCTAAGACTTTTATATTGTTAGAAAACGCTAACCCTGTTTTTCTTTATTCAAAGACTTTGAACCTTTTATCCCAGTCTATTTGCCACACATTAATTATAGGAAGAAAGAATGTGTGGTTGTTAGCAAAAGGAATAGGCAAATTGGAGATACCAAAATCAAATAAATACAATAATTTCAATACAGATTCTGCCAAAAAAAAAAAAAAAAAAATGTATACAAACTTCAGGAAAGGAAAAAAATTGTCTTTCGTCGTTTTAACAAATTGCGATAATCCTGTTTAGGATGTTGTGTATATCGCAGCAAACCAACTACGTTCGCGGCCCTTAGACAAACAATATCAAAATGCATGTGCAGCAATTCCACTGAACATTTTGGCAAATCTAATCCGAGCATTAGTTCGTCTCACTAATAAATTTCAGAAAGCTAAAGGAAAAATAATACAAGATAAAAATAAATAGAAACTTCAGCAAATTTAACGAACATAAAATAACATAACTAATTGACTGACCTCCACATCACTTTTAAACACAGCTCCTCGAAGCTTTAAGCAACGTCGCGCCTGGTCAGTACCTAGATGGGCGACCGCTTGGGAATACCAGATGCTGTAAGTTTTGTTGTACGGTTGATGTAATAGTAAACGGCTCGAAATTGTAAATCTTCAATTAGGTTCGTTAGATTCACTTCCGCGCAAATACACTTGGGAAAGGTATGAATTTACCTAATCTGTCCCCATCTATGGGTTAATTAGTAGGACTAGTAACAGTAAATCATTATTGTCTCCTCAAAACTGTTACAATCTAAAAATATTTTCTGGCTTTAAATAACCTGCAATGGGTGGATAAGCCATAAAAATCAAATCAAACCGTAAACGTTCAACAAGACGAAGGAAAACATCAGAGGACGGCCCTTCTAATGTGAAAACGGATAAAAGTTAACAAAACGTATTAAGTTTGAAAAATTCTGAATCTATTTTGCACATTTACAGTCCATCTGAAGTCATTATGCAAATCACATAATCTTTAATAACTCGAAATTACTTTGAAATTGTCAATTTTTAAACGATTAATTCAAATTATTAAAACGAAACTTGTGTTAAATTCTCGAGTAGTTTCAACATGCTGTATTAATGTTATTGGATTTATTATAAAAAATTGAAGTTATGCAGATTAAACTAAGATAAGTTTATGGTCTCTGATATCTAATAAAAACTACTTTTCTTTTCCATAATATATGTTAAAACATGGGTAAAGGGAATGATCTAACAACTGCTGAAAAACACAAAGTTATTGAGTGAAGGAAACTGGAAATATCAAATGAGCTTTGCAGAGATCACTGAACGATAAAGAAGGCCGTTGAAAATATAAGTAAATCGAAGTTAAGGGAAAGGCTTTTAAAATTTGCTTCATCGAGATGGACAAGTTATACCGAAACAAGCACTTTTGACCAGCGCTCAGAAATCTGAAAAGGCTAGAATTGAGGGAGTCAAGAAGGACAAAAGGTGTAGAATACTTTGTGAATTGGGATCTATGAACAAATCTCCTGTTCAACCTCTTCTCACTTAAGCAAATATTTTAAAGTATCAAAAATGGGCCAAGAATTATATGAAAATTGACTTTTCTCGGGTGACATTTAACGGACCTGATGGATGGGTCAAAGGATAAATTTTATCCAATTTATTAATAACTTTAATACATGTTGAAAGTACCTAAAATTTTAACACAAAATTTGTTTTGATGTCTAAATTAATCGTTTAAAATTTGGCAATAAACTTCCAAAGCAAGTTAAGTAATTGAGGTTTATGTGATTTGCATAAAAAAAAAAAAAAAAATCCGACGAACTACTTTTTGTCCATGCATTGAATATTGCTGCCACATATAGTCTGATACTTTTGATATATATCTAGAGATTCTTGACAATATTCAAAGAAGAATCTGCAACGTTATTGATTATGACCTGGCACTTCAGTTTCACTTATTTTCTCAGCGCCGTAATATAGTTTCCCTGTGCCATTTCTATAAGTATTTGCATAGTAATTATTAATGATCTTTCTTCTTTGGTTACTCGTCCTCTAAAATTAAAGTGCAGTGCTAGATTGGCACCTAGGTCTCACCATTTCCTGTTGAAATTACTAGTAGCAACCGTAATTTCTATGCTGATAGTTTATTCTCTCGCACCACTCTCTTCTGGCGATTCTGGTTTCGATTCAACTATGATCTTCAAAAATGTAATCAATGTCAATCGTCATCTTCTGTTCTTTTTTTCTTCCACTTGCACTTACCACTTGCATCTTAGTGGATTTTATCACCTTACTTGTGGTGAAATGATTTAAAAATACATACAAAATCTGATAAAAATATATCGGGATTATTACTATGGTAACCAGTCTAAGGCATACAGAATGAAGGCGTTTGGCACACACTGACTTTGACCTCTGTCGTGTATACACACTAAGTTATAACATTCTTGTTCACGTCTGTTGGTTATGTTCCTTGGAAGGAAAGTGTGTAGAGTGTGGTCGTCTCACCACACTACAGAGATACCATCAGTGAGAATGGTTTGTGAAGCAATTTTTGACTAAGAACAACAATCGCCAGCCCTGACAGCCACAAGATTTCCCAGTCTCGCCCCTTGTGACTTTTTACTCTTCAAAAATCAAACCCTACTTGGAAGGAACAGCATTTCAAGACGTCGATGAAATCTAAGAGAAGACAAGTAGACAGCTCCTCGCTACCTCTGCGAATTAGTTCCAGGAATGATTCCATCGATGGAAACAATGCGATATGAAGTGTGTTGCTTCTGAAGGGTACAACTTCGAAGGAGATTAAATGTCGAATTGATATGTGCTGTAGTTTTTTTCTTTTATAGCCCTAATTCCGATAATATTTTATCATTGTATGCATTTACACAATGGATGGTAAATATAATTGTAAATAATGTGCATTTGCTGTTTCAGGAAAATGTCCACATAATCATTGTCTTAATGGAGGCACATGTTTGGTGAAATCTAAGAAAACCATGTGTATATGTACTCGGAATTATACAGGCAAAATCTGCGATCAACCTCGTCAGTATTTCGTATATATTCTCTTTTATTTTTTTTTTCAGAACGATACTAATGTTTAAAAAAAATTTTTTTTTCTGATGATGATTGACATGCAGACGATCGCTTTCCTCAAAAATAAATATAAAATAAATAAATATGCCGGCCAACCAAGGAATTCAGGAACGGAGCGTGAATTGTTATTAAAAGAAAATCCTCTTCTTTTTTGTGCCGTGTCCCTTCAGGACGTGAGCGATCATGGCTCTCCACAATTTCCTGTCCTTTGTGGGTCTTAATAGATTTTGGGTCATTTTTCATCATGATATGCTTATGTTTTAGAGAATCAGTGGAGGTATCTACATACTAATAACAATCACTAGAAACTGATGTGTCTGTAAAAATGAGTGGAAAATATACATTAACCTGTTTATGAGCGGAATTAAACCATTTTTACTTAATTCTTTCTTGAAATCAACAGGGCGTTTTTTTTAGTTAACATTACAAAGGGTATAGGCATTGAAACAAAATCCATAGGACGTTTTTAGTTTCACTAGAAAGACTTGTGAAAATCCCACGGTTTTCCTATTTTAGCATTCTGAAGAATCTACATTTTTTAAATTAATGATTGAATAAGCTCATGTCGAGTTCTATGACAATAAAATATTCGCAGAAATTCCTCTACCATTAAATATTTGAGTTTAACAACTTTAACATAACATTGCAATAACAAACATAAATATGAATGCTGGTCCTTATTTTCAGAAGTAAGGGGGTACAAAAGGAAAGATTTGAAATTGACATTTTTTTCCATTTCACTGAAACAGACGATCAAATGGAATAATCCATTATTTATGAGGTAATGGCAAGAGACAAACCTTTCTTTCTTTTTTTACATTTTCTCACTGAAACCAAGTAGCGTCTTTGATATATCATTTCCGTGTTTGTTTTTTTACAGACGGTCAAAACGAAATAGTTCATTATTTATGAGACATTGGCATTGGGTGTAATGGTCGTGCAAACTGACTAAAGCACTAACTAAAGAAGGGGAGAAAGCAGAATTATAATAGAGTAGGGATTTTATTTATTGTGGTAATTAATATTAATACAGAATCTACAATGTGATTTCTAAACTAAGCAAAATTTACATCTATGGCGGAAGGGAAAAATACTATGTCAGAAAAACTTAGTGGCAAATAAAATATGAAAGACTAAGTGTTGAGGGGTCCATCCCTTTTTACACAAATGGACTCTTCCAGTATATACATATACTGCTGCTACGGGAAGACACGAGAGTAAGACCGAAGAGTCGAGTGACAGAGTAAAAGGTTGTAGGTAACCGGAAGAGTGAGGGGTGAGGTAACAGCGTTGTAGGAGTCACAGTGAGCGAGAACGTAGACTCAGTAAGAAGTCATACAGCGATACTTCAATACCAAAGACTGTATAGATATTTTGCTACTAATCCGTATTCCTGGAACTACTAACCTGCTTTACCAGTTTGTATTATTACGTTAATACATTATTTTCATATATTCATTCCTGGCGTTTGTTATTTATTGGTACCGGATTTCAACACGGAATCCACAACACTAAGTCTGAGCAATTTCTCTTTTTAGCTCCGAGTTTCCTTAAAACGTCCTCGTTGCTCATATATGCAGTTCATCGTATTCTCAGTATGTTTCTGTAAAACCACATTTCTTTTGTCTCAAATCTCATTTCCATCGATGAGGAGTGTGCCACCTCTACAAAATGGATGAAGTTATCTTGCGACAAATACTTTTGGGACTCCTCAAAAATATCTTAAATATAAAGGAATTGGATTAAATTAAAAAAATACTTTAAATTAAATGTTAGCTATCCCTAATGTTTTATGTATTTTAACGTTTCAAACATCAGTTCGAATTAAAACAAGAATAAGTCTTTTAGAGTTTGCTGAAAGGTCAAGGTTTTTAATCGATAAAGACTTTCCATGTTATTTTTTTTTCATTTGCTTTCCTAGTGGAATCATCCGTGGACATTGTTGGTCGCATTGCAAACGTCATTTTAATCTTTTAAAGAAGTCCTTTAGTTTCACAACTTCAGGTCCTGCCTAAATCGCCTCCGAACATCTGTTGGTCTCTGTAGAGCTAACCTTCAGAAATGCTGCTGATGTTGATCCCAGCTGCTAATGCGGTCAATTGCAAATTATGGAGCATCTAGTTTTGCCCCCAATCTTGAGGATCTATGCACAGTTAATGACCTTAAACATTAAGATTCCCGGCAAGCTTCTTTGTGCAATATTTGATGGGTGTGGTTTAGGGACTCGAGAAGAACCTAGATGGCTATCCGCTTGAGAATACCAGTTACTGCAAGCTTGGATGTGTTGTGGTGTAATTGTTAATCAGAGAACCGAGTTCCAATCCCCGCTGGGTTCGTTATATTCACTTAATACCATCTGAAAGGTATCAATCTAAAAGCATTATTATCTTAAAAAAATTGCGTACAAAATATTTAGAGTTCGGCATTAAATAACCCATAGAGGTGTTGATATGCCACTAAACAAAATCACCCAAACTAAATCCAATCATTTGTCAAATTATGATAATTTGAAGTTAATCAAAACTGGCACATGTTTAATCATTCATTTATAGATGATCATGCGTGAGCGAGTGGTCAGAACGTTCGCTTTCCGACCATGAGACCCGGGTTCGAATGTCACCATGTTTGATTTATAAGTGATGTTATCGGTTTGGGGTGGAGCTCCCAACGTGCGGCACCTTTGTGAAGTACCTGGAAAACCATATCACGGGTTGAATTAAGCCTAGTGAGTGAAATTTTTTAGACGGAGTTATTCTGAAACCATCGATGTTTGCGCTAGCACGAAGTCACAAGTCATTGTGACCGAGTGTTTGAACGTACTGACATTGTTCAGACTGTTGATCATGCCAGATAATGCGGGTTCTCCGAGAAAGTTGCAGTATAAAACACAGGCGGGAACTATGGTTGTCGAACAGACACAAATGTACCCGAGCAGGCGTCTGCAGCAGGCATTGGCTAGCCTCCCTAGTAGACAGGCATACTCAGATAGCTAAAAAAATTTCAGCACCCTTTTATTTTATTTATTGTCTTCTGCTGTGTAACCCTCCATCTCGTGTGATCTTGTACAGGTTGAACATAATTGGTTGGTTAATATATATGAATACAAAAATTCAAATATTTGAAGTCTTTTTGTACAAAAATGACTATTCAGTGACTGCACTTAAATCTATTAGCGTTTTTCTACTATTCTGAAATGGGGTTTTACAAACATACGCAAACACACAAATAAGCAAATCACTGAAGCAAGTGGCTTGCACTTCGAAAAGTATTGGTAATTAATTTACTATTATTCACCATACTATTTTATTGTTATTAACCAGGATTGATCAGAACCATTTTAATAATAAATTTCTTAATTGTCTGAATTGTTATTGTAAGTAACTGTATGTTGACTTTATTGTAGGTACCTCCACTTGGTCGTGTAAAAAACAGCATACCATGATGAAAAAAGGCCCCAAACTCAATAAAAACAAAGTTTTTTTTTGTCATCAGACTGTTTGTTATTATTAAGAGGAAAGACCAAAGTATTTTTTATTATTTTTTAAATTTTTTTAATTCTTTCTAGCATGTTCGAAATTTTGGTTAAAAATCTTTTTTTTTACGACAGCGGCGTACTAGACAAAAAATGGTTAGTTTTATTTTTGCGCTTTTTCCGATTTGAAAATTCTTGCAAAATTCAAATAATTGTTGGATTTTAATGAAACTTTCAGGGCATATTCAGAAATGAGTGAAATTATTTAAAATTTTTTTTTTAGAAAATCTTGATAAAAAATATTTTTTTTACATATGTTACAACCCACTTACATAATTTCGAGAAATTAAATTTTTAAGTGGGGGTGTTTTATTAGTTAAAAAGAGGACTCTTTGAAGAAAGGAAATCATCATTTTCTTTTGTAAAACAGTCACCTGTTTCATCGAAAATCTGCTCTGAACTGTAAAATAAAAAAAAATGCAATAAAATTATGACATTATTTAATTAGAAAAGCTTTTAATTGCTTTTGTAAATAATTTATATTTAGGACACTATTGTCTGAAGAAATAAAAGTTTTTCGATGAATAATGAATTTTTAAAAGAATTTTTTCATTTTTTAAAAAAATTTAATTATGATAATAGTTCAAAAATCGTTTAAAATTCTTCATTGCTTTCAAGAATACTATTTGATGATATCGTTAAGTGAAAAGTAAATCAAAATTTGAAAAGCTCTTAACAGTCATTTGTACCCGAATTCTTCCTATGGGAATCTATACATGGCATAATACTTAAAAAGGTCACGTGAATTAAGTGCCGTCTTACGCACTGTAATTATTTCACTTTTCATTCAGTTCTGTTGAATGAAAAGAATTTTATTTTGAATGAAAAATGAAAAGAATTTTATTTTGAATGAAAAATGAAAAGAATTTTATTTTAATCTAAAACTTATATGTACGTTTGTCGAGTATTAATCTTGACGTGATCACGTCAAGATTAATACTCGACAAACGTACATATAAGTTTTGGATTCAAATAAAATTCTTTTCATTTTTCATTCAAAATACTCTATTTTAGGAATACGTTTTCACAACATCGACCACGTGACGCCTACGTGATCATATTGAAACGGAACGCTGAAATTGAAAAATTTCAGTTTTCTGTTTTGATTAGTCTTACTCTTATGTCAATTATGTTTAGTTTGTATTTGTGTTTATTTTAAGTTTATTATTGGGTTCATTTCCCTCCCCTCTCATTTTATCATTATTAGAATTGTATATATATATCATCATTAGAATTTTTATGGTATGGGGCGCGATTTTGGTAGGTCTCCCTTGAGAGCACGTGGTATTATGGTGGTTGAAAGATTGTTTAGTGATGGACAAGTTCTTTTGGTGAATGTGTAAAATGTAATGTACGAATGGGTCGCGAATCTGATTAGCTAGGTATAAGATAGTTAGTGTTGACCAGCCTCTACCCCTCCCCTTTATTGCCCTCGTGCCACAATTTGTACTTTTTGTACGAATAAATACCAGTCTTACTCTTATGTCCATCGTCTTTTCATGTTGAATTAAATATAGTCTAATGTTAATTATGTTTTATGAATATGTTCTGAAGATGGTCTACTAGACCGAAAGATCCGACGTTGACATTAAAACAGCATAATTGCATATTAAGATTTTTTTTTTTTTTTCCGTATATTTTTCTTCATACTGTCGGATCTATATCCATATATTTGCTTATATATATATATATATATATATATATATATATATATATATATATATATATATATATATATATATTTTTGTGTGTCTGTGTGTGTTTGTGTGAGTGAGAGAGATAACGATATATATTTTTATATATCAAGAACAGTATTGGAAAATTTTATGACAAACCTTTAACACTGTCATAAAATTTACCCATATATATATATATATATATATATATATATATATATATATATATATATATATACCGGATGTAACAGCCAAATTGTCCTAATCATGTTACAACTTAATTATCCATCCCACAAAATGTTCAATATCTAACAAAACCACTAAACTCATTAAGTTTCTTTTTTCCAGATTTTCAGATAAGACGTTTAGCCATCTTGACACCATTTGTTGTAAGAATCACTGAAAAACCCTTTGAGTTTTTTTAGATAGAAAGAGAACAGAAATCATTTTGTGTCAGTCCCAATATATCTTCCCAGCTCAGCAATGATGAGACGAAAATGATCATTCAGGCCTTCAGCAATGATACGAATATTCCTATTCTGGCTTCCATTTTCAAAGTCCATTCAAGAACCATTAAAAGAACAGTGAATAAGATTAAAAAAGAGGGAACAGTAGAGAGGAAAAGTGGATCAGGAGATCACAACAGCAAGAGGGATCATCAGTTCAACTTAGAGCTAAATATATCCTTATTATTCAATGTGGAGTCAATTGGAGAATTCCAGCAAGATATCTTTAATCATACAACAGTTCAAAGCTTAATCTAACAATTAGACAATTTTGCTGTTACACCCGGAATACACACACACACACACACATTTAATACAAAGGTAATTTGTGAATGGATTTTATAGTTGTTGTAACCTTGAAAGGGTTACTGAATGAGGAATAAGCAAAATGGAGGTTAGAAATGAAATAGTAATCTTTATAACACCAACAAAATACAATACTCGCCAGCGCCAGCAGTAAATCACTGCTAGTGGTGGATTATTTAGACAGCATATTATGATATTTGCCTGCCTCCCCAAGAGGTAGGATGCGGTACAGGGTCAAATTTAATGTGGGGAAATCCGAGTACGCGGGATCGGGTTTCCGTCTACCTCTCGGGCGAGACTCTGCCCTTTGGTATAGCCTCGCTCAGGTTCCTATCTGCCCAAAGGCAGAGAGTTCGACACGGCAAGTGCTTCCCACGCTGAGGGCTTAGGCGGCAGATTTCCCCTACTTACAATAGTGTCCAATGTATTTATGAGGATTGGGTTATAACCATCAGTGTCCATAGGTACGGTATATAACAATAGTAGACATTTCTTATGGTTACGCAATTTTTTAGTGAGTACTACATGTATTTGTGTTGCTATCCCTGATGTTTCTTTTGTTTCACTCTTTAAGAAAATTCCCCCAAAAGACAAAGATAGCAACTAGTACCCAATAATAATAAGGTTTCCAGTAATAGAATGTAATGCAAATCATTAAAATAAACTTAGCATTTTCTATCAAGTTCGACTATGTGTAGAGCTTTAACATAAATCGCCTTCATGCTTTCCGAAGATAGATATCTTGTTTACGAAAGGTTGGTATATTATGTTATTAATATATATATATATATATATATATATATATATATATATATATATATATATATATAGATAGATAGATAGATAGATAGATAGATAGATAGATATATTACAATGAATCATTCATACAAAAAGTAGATTAGTAAAGTTAATGATATAAAATGGCGAAATCCCTTTGCAAACAAAATTTTAAATTCAAAATTTCATGCGTATTAAAGAAAGACAGCTTATAATTTTTAAAAACAAGGATCATAACATTCATCTAGTGATTTTTAGGTTAATGCACCTTAAAATTTTGTTTGCAAAGGGATTTCGCCATTTTATATCATTAACTTTACTAATCTATTTTTGTATGAATGATTCATTGTAATATAAATTGAACTGCCCCGCATACTTGATATATATATATATATATATATATATATATATATATATATAGTAAAGGTAATAAATCCGTTGCCATATAATCCACGTGGATCCTAGTAATATAAAATATTATAACTGATAACTGATCCACAAAAAGAGACCAATGCATTTATTATACAGAGCAAATAAATAGTAGTAAACGATAAAATCTAAAATTACCTCATATGGGGTATAGACCTATTTCAACCGACGAAAACTTCGTCAATCTTATTCAACCCTGGTATATAGACTAAGTTCGTGGCGGAATTAGAAATTTGACCGTGACAGCTGTCTAAAAATTTAATACAGAATTTATCCATTTCAATGTTTCAGTCAAACGAAAGGCATGAGGCAGTGAGTCATGGAAGGGTGCAAGGTGTTAGCCTTAAAGGGAAGAGGTTTTATAAAATTAAACCCAGATATTAACCTTATATATATATATATATATATATATATATATATATATACCTGATAACGGGACTGGTTGTTTTGTTCTACCGTTGTAAGTTAGGAACACACAGTCGCAAATTAGCCTTACATGTATTTATAAAGTCATAATCGTTGTAATTTTGATGATTTCGAAAATATGTTTGATTTTTCAGATCCATGTTCAAAAAATGTTTGTAAGAACGGAGGAAAATGCTTCCCATATTATAAATATTACTACTGTTACTGTCGAAATGGATATAAAGGTGTCAATTGCACAAGGCGTAAGTAATATTATTAATATTAGAAAATGCTCTTATGAAAATTTCAGGTTTTTCCTATTTGAATTTTCTGATAAATATTTTTTCTATTTGATTTTTCTTAATGACTGAATGAACGCATGGCGAGTTCTATTACAATAAAATATCCGTAGAATTTTCCCTATCACATCGTTAAATATTTGAGTTTAATAAGAATCTACATTTTTTAAATTAATGATTGAATAAGGTCATGACGAATTCTATGATAATAAAATATTCGTAGAAATTCCTCTATCATTAAATATTTGAGCTTAACAAATTTAACATAATATTGCAATAACATATGAATGCTGTTATTTGAAGAAGTGGGTACAAATGAAACTCCAACGACTCCAACTTGACTCCAACTTGACCCCGGAGCGGTAGCACCTGTTAGGGTCCCAGCTACGGGCAGATAGTTCACCTCCAAACTGGGGCCGTTCTGAGCATGACGATAAACTACATCCGCGTCCTGGGTACGACGATAAACTACGTCCAACACAGTCCCAGCTATGGGTAAATAGTTAACTCCCAAACTGTGGTAAATAACTATGAAAGTGTAAAAATAGGTTTTGATACCAGAAATACTTTGTAAAAAATTATTACCAGCAATACATTTTTGAAGAAAAAATATTACCAGCATTATTTTTAATAAAATAATATTACCAGCAATAAAAATCTTGTCGGCATTAAATAATCCATTGAGGTTGATATGTCGTAAAACAAACCAAACCAAACCAAAGTAAACAAATAAAAAAAATAAAAAATTGAAACAGCCGTAATCACTTCTTTTATTCTTTCATTCAAATTCATACTAAAATCATGTAGTGTCTTTTCCCCTCATTTCACGCGACCAAAACAGACTAGTCCATTATTTATGAGGTATTGACAGGAGACGTTAAACACGTCTTTCTTTCTTTCTTTCTTTCTTTCTTTTTTCTTTCTTTTTTCTTTCTTTCTTTTTTCTTTCTTTCTTTTTTCTTTCTTTTTTCTTTCTTTCTTTCTTTCTTTCTTTCTTTCTTTCTTTCTTTCTTTCTTTCTTTCTTTACATTTTCTCTCTGAAACCAAGTATTGTCTTCTTCCGTTTGTCAACGCGATCAAAACAAAATAGTTCATTATTTATGAGGTACTGACAAGAGAAATTAAACGCTTCTATCTTTCCTTCCTTCTTTCTTTATTCGTTTCTTCTTATGTTCTTATTCAAACCATGCAGTATGTCTTTCCCTATTTCCACGCCATTAAAACGGAATAGTCCATTATTTATGAGGGTATTGATAATGGACGTGCGAAATAACGAAGGCGGGAGACAAGCACAATTAAGATAGAGTATTTATGAAATTGCGGTTTCTTTCTTTCTTTATTTTTTAGATATGTGTGTTCCAAATCCCTGCCGAAATGGAGGAAGATGCATTGCCAAATACGGAAAATATATGTGTAAATGCCCTTATTATTTTAAGGGAAAGAATTGCGAACATTGTAAGTATTTCTCTTTATACCTTACGAAAATTTATTTTTCTCATCACTATATTTTGTCACTTGGCTTCAGATGAATATACACATATTTCACTACACATTTTGCCATTTACTACTTAGCACAAACAAAACAATTTATTATGAATTGTAATAAAAAGATAATTAAAATTCATAAAAAAATTATATTTCTTTTTCTGTTTATTATAATTTAGCATTTAATGAAATATCTGAGCCTGACTTTTCGACTATATTCTTTGGAGAGTCGAATGACTTTTCATTAATTTACAATTAAATTGGCTAGATGTAACCGTAATTTCTATGCAAAATGTTTCTTTTCTCTCACTTCTGAAACTCTCTTCCAGATCCAATCTTCCCAGCCAACTTTGATATTCAAAAATGTAAATGCAATATTAATCGTTATCTAAAATTTACTGATAACACTTCTATTGTTCTCACCCCTTAGAAATGTTTCTGCTTTCTAATTCTTTTATATTCTGTAAGCCGTTGTGTCTTAGTGGTTTTACTGCTTTGCTTGGAGTGAATTCTATTAAAAAAGAAAAAGGCATATTAAATCTTCGTCCAAGGATTGCAATTGTGAGCGATTTTTGTTTTTAATCATGTTTATTATTTAATATTGCTTATATATTTAAGTATTACTGCAGCATCTGGGCTGGAGCTGTTTTGGCTCATTCTATCACTACAGAAAGTACTTGACTCTTTCTGGCACGTTTTAACTTTACAAAAGTCAGATTAGACCAAAAATGGAGTATGGCTGCCATATCTGGCCGGAAGGTGTTTCGGCTCATTCTATCACATCAGAAAGTTCCCGACTCCTTCTGCCATGTTTTATCTTTACAAGAATCAGATTAAACCGAAAATGGAGTATTGCTGCCATATCTGGTCTGGAGCTGTTTCAGCTCATTCTATTGCCCCAGAAAAATCCTGACTCCTTCAGTCATGCTTTATCTTTACAAGATTAAGATTAGACCTAAAATGAAGCATTGCTGCCATATCTGGGCGTGAATTATTTCGGTTCATTCTATTGCTCATGAAATACTTGACTTCTGCCATACTTTATATTTACATGAGTCAGATTAGACGAAAATGGAGTATTGCCGCCATATCTGGGCAGGACATAATTCCGTTTATTTTATCGATCTAGAAAGTGTCAGTTTCTTGTCATATTAATAATGAACTACTGTTGCAATATCTGGGTTGGAGCTGCCCGATGCTCACTTTCCGACGTTGACAGATTTAAAAAGCGGCCTTATGTGCGATGAATTATTTTCCACAATGCCACCCGTTTCCAACAGACGAAACGCTACCCGATTGGAATATCCATGGCCAATTTTTTGAAAGGCTACATTCCACCAGTTTGGACATTCACCTTTTTACGTGATCAATTTTATTTTAAACAAGAATGACCATATCTGAAAAACTATTGATCTATTAAATTTATCGGCAAAAACCTTAATGAAATTCTATTAGAATATTTTCTAAAATTAATTCTTTGTTGAAAGCCGATTAATCGGCAACAACGCAATAAAAATCTATTAGAATGTTATGTAAGTTAATGGGATTTATTTGTTTATGAACAAAGATGATCGGGTTTGTAAAACCAATTAATCGGCAAAAAGGTAATGAAAATCTCTTAGAATATTATTTGAATTCATTCGATGTTGAAAGCCGATTAATCGGCAACAATACAATAAAAATCTATTTGAATATTATTTGAATTCATTCTACGTTTAATATTACTTATGTCAAATATATCGTATTTTTTATCCCGTATCATTGTGACACGTGGTTTTGTTTTGCAGTTAAATGTTCTCGAAAAACTTGCAAGCATGGGAAGAAATGCAACAAACATGGATGCATCTGCAAAAAAAATTATGAAGGCCGTCTGTGTAACAAAGGTGATAATTTCTTTTAGATGTTTTTCTATTTGAAAATGTATGGGTTATTTAATACCAAACTCTAAACTGCTGATATTTTGTGCATACTTTCAGGGTAAACATATGTTTTATATTTATAGAGTTTGTAGATGATCTATTGTAGATGTTATATAGGCGGCCTCATTGGTGGGTGGTCTTACAAAGGTTCAGATGGCATATTCTGCCCCACTAATCGGCAGGGCAAATTAAGGCAAATTCGAGAAGCTTAATAAAGGTAATGTATAAAGGGAATTAATGGACGTTTTAAAAGTTTTAATCGTAGATTATTTCTTATTGCATATATATTTTACTGGATACACGTGTTTGAGTAGAAGCCTTGTATGTTTTATTTACTCAGTATGAATTAAGCGGTAATTGTCAAGAGTCTCAAATGTTGAGGCCAACAGATGTGACTTCGCACTCTGTCTATATTTCTGAGATGAGGTATTGTAACTATTTACACTATCACATTGTTCGGACTGTTATCCTTATCTTCGTTGTCATATTCAAGACTTTTCAGCCGTTATACGCTCCGGCCTACTTCAGGATCTGTCTATATTTCTGAGATGAGGTATTGTAACTATTTACACTATATACATTGTTCGGACTATTATCCTCATCTTCGTTGTCATATTCAAGACTTTTCGGTCGTTATACGCTTCGGCCTTCTCCAGGATCTGTCTATATTTCTGAGATGAGGTATTATAACTATTTACACGATTTACATTGTTTGGATTGTTGTCCTCATGTTTATTGTCATATTCACAGCGTTTCGGCTGTCTAAAGGAGATATTTCTTGGAATTTCGATCGAACCATTTATTTAGTCTACAGGGGTAGACTGTTCTAATTCCACGTGCCATGCCTTTGGATATCTCAGTTTCATTTAATTCCCCGTAACACGAGAGGAAATAGAAAGAAAATTCTGCCCGGCTGACCATATATGGAGAGAAAAACGAGATCACTGCCCTCTGTGAAGTTGAAAATAGACAGAAAGCATTACTGGAAAATACTAAAACTGAAGGAATCAGCGCATATGCTAGGCAACAAAAACTGTAATATCAGCTCTGATAAAAATGTATAGTAAGACATTAGGTTTGTAAGTCCCAAACATTCTCACCTCAATGTGTACAAGTGGCCCAGTGGATAAAAGCGTTGGTTGTTTGATCCAAAAGGGACTTGACCCAAAGAGTTGTGAGTTCAATACTTAGCTACAAATACAGACAGCGGAAGATATAAACGACAAAATTGTAATATGAGCTTATCCAAACTTAAAGAATAAGAATTTATGCAAGGCCACAAAAATCTCCGAATACAATATGGAAACTAGATAGAGCTAGAGAAAAAGTGTAACAAAATTGTGGTTGACAAATTGACATAATTTTTTAGTACTCATGGATTAAATAAAGGATTCACTTCAAAATATTATCTGAAGATGACCGGAACGTATAACTGCTGAAACGTGAATATGGTACTAAAAGTGAACACAGCCAGAATAATGTAAATAGGGATTTCGTAATGTTTAAAAAAAAAACAAAAAAAAAAAAAAACAAAACAAAAAAAAAACACACACACAACAACAACAAAAAACAAAAAACAAAAAAAACAAAACAAGATCCACTTAAATGAATAAATTTCAATTATTTTTCTATTCGAAGTCAAAAGATGTAGATGCTTTGCCTTCGGGGATCCTCATTATAATACATTTGATGGACAGATGATTCACTTTATGGGCGTTTGCAAATATACCATGGTTCAGAGTAACGGAAAATTCAAATTTGCGGTTGAAGTTAAAAACGAACACCGAGGTAGAAATAAGCGCGTCTCTTATACTCGAATGGTTGACGTCAAACTTCCTCATACGACACTGAGACTGTTACACGGTTCCAAGGTGCTTGTAAGTATATGTATTACTAATTCACTGGTACTCTAAATTTAAGATATATATGTATCCGAAAATGGGAGTTGACGCCTGCGATCTCGAACGTTTACGGATTGTCAATACTTGAACCCCGTCTTTCCTCCCCTCCCCTACCCCCAAAATGTATAGCAACTTGGAAGTGTATATTATCAAGAAATTCCTCCCATTCGGGACCAAGCGACATAGAGTCTGATATAAGGGTTAACATTGTAAACAAAGACAGCGAAGGAAATAAACGACGACAACCCCCCCCCCCCCAAAAAAAAAACGCAAAATAAGAAAGAGAAACTTTATTTACACTATAAATATGTTGGTTCCAACTTCAGTGCAATGATTTCAAAACACTTCCCTCTCCCCAATTTATAAGCAGAAGCACACAAATGTATGCTGGGATTTTTTTTTTCTAGCAAATAGGGGGATTATCGGTTTCATCTCAATCACACTCTGGCTTCCCTTGAAGTCAGAATGCAACGTTTGCTTGTCCGAACTTGCTTTCGTGTGTCAACTCCAATTATTAGTTTGTGAATCTTTTGCCATATTACTATTGTTTTGCCTTATTACTGTGAATTTGCCTTGCATATATCGTTGGC
The DNA here is from genome assembly GCA_963932145.1 of Acanthosepion lycidas. Taxonomy (NCBI): domain Eukaryota; kingdom Metazoa; phylum Mollusca; class Cephalopoda; order Sepiida; family Sepiidae; genus Acanthosepion; species Acanthosepion lycidas. Next base: position 81,837,376 of record OZ010593.1, on the reverse strand, counting down.
TTGTTTTCTGGTATTTGCCCTGTTCTTTTCTTTTTTTTCTTCTTGTTTTTTGCTTATGGCAAACTTTGTCAATTCCGTTTGTTGGACAGTTCTGTTACTTATTTTGCATTTAACCATGACTACTTACCCCAGAAAACTTGTGGATATAAATCAATAATACTTGAATTACATTAATAGTTGGTTTTATTGCTATGGGATTATTCCCAGCCATTTAACATCAAGCATGTAAATAGAACAATTTTTGTACTTAAAAACGAAAAGGATATCGCAGCTCTTTTCATCAGAGCTGTTGTTTTCTTTAAATGATTCATGTAACTACAATGGATCTTAATAACGGGTTTTATATGCAACCCTATAAAATGCCGGCTTACTCTACCGGATACATAAACATGAATAATATGGCTTAGAGTTGCCCTGAAAGTTGCAGCAACTGCCTTCTCCCGAAAACATCTATGGTTGTCTAAGTAGTATATCGGTGTGTCGAAATAATTTGCTCTGTTATATACATGTCGTTCGTCATGGAGACGTTAATAACTCCATTTGCTGCTGCTTCTCTTGAGTTGAGGGAGGAAGGGATGATGAGATCACTTACCATGGTTGACAGAGTAGGAGGGAAAAACAAAACTTACTAAGGACTACCGACTACATGGAGTTGTGGAGAGCCATAATCGCCCACTTCCTGAAGAGATGCCTTTCAGTTGAGGAAATCTATTCTGGGTTCTTGCTTTCCAGTCAACTTTGATCTTCAAAAATTTAAATGCAGTATCAATCATTATCGTTTGTCTTCATAATACCTTTTATTGTTTTGTCTCCTTAATATTTTTTCTCATACTTTCTAGCATTCAGTACCGCCCCTCGCGTCTTAATGGCTTTATTGCCTTACTTGGGGTGAAATGATTAAAAAAAGCATCTCGACTTGAGTCACTTTCCCACCGCCGTAACCCTGTGTCTTTTCTATAAATAATTTCATGTTAATTGTTCTGATGAATTTAAGCGCACTACTAGATCATTTACATTACATTTGAAATGGCTAGATATAACCATAAGTTCTATGCAAACTGTTTCTCTCCTCACACATCTCACATGTGGATCTCTCTTCCGGTTTCTTGCTTTCCAGTCAGCTTTGATCTATAAAAATGTAAAAGCAATGTCAATCGTTTGTTTTTTCTTCTTAATTCCCTTCTTTTTTTTTTGTTCTCTTTTCTTAATATTTTTCTCGTGCTCTCTAATACTCTCTCTATCCCTTTGTGTCTTAGTATTTTTATTACCTTGCTCGGATGAAAAGATTTAAAGAAAAAAAAAAAAAAAAAAACATACCAGAAGAAACATTTTCGACATTTTTTCTTCTTGTAAACAGCATAATAATTTTGATAAAAAATCGCCTTTATACTAGTTTATTTTATTTTTAGTATGGGGAGTATGGTATCTATGTTGGAAATTCTGTGCTATACATAGAATAACTTAAAAAAAACCCTGCTTATCCAGAGTAATTATCCAGAATTTGAGAACCGTTGATCTAGATTATTGATATATACTTTTATTTATTAGCTATGAAATGTATGAACATTAAGCAAAGCCCAAGAGCCACTCGATGTAGATGTAGCCACTCGATGCAGAGAAAGAGGCATAGCTTATGGGGATATGTGGGGAAGATAACGGTTAACCATAGACTTGGACAGGTTAAGAGTGTAGTGATCGAGGAAGCATCCTCTTGGGAGTCGGTTCCACAAAGAAGCGATTTCGTTGGAAGAAGTGGCTGTTTAATTTTTATTTTTAACACAACTTTGTAGCTGAAAGGCATGAGAATAATTTTACCTATGCATATAGATGTTTACACTGGTCTTCTTCTTTTCGGTACAGTTTTTCTTCAGTTCATGGCTCTCCACAATTTTCTATCCTTTGTAGCTCTTAGTAAAATTTTCATCTTTGCTATTACTTCTTTTTCTTCGCCCCTTCTCTCTTCAGAACGTAGGCGATCATGCTTCTCCACGATTTCCTCTTCTTTGTAGCTCCTAGTAAAGTTGGTATATGACGATTCCGTATAGGATACAGGTTCGATTCCTGTCGGAGGACGCATATTTTCTATGAAAATTTCTCGGACATTCAGGCCGATAAATGTCGTTAATACTGTTTATAAACAGAGCATTTACTTAAATATTTGTATCTATAAAAAGAACGTATAAACATAAAAATCATGCCTTAATATATATATATATATATATATATATATATATATATATATATATATATATATATATATATATATATATATAAGGGTTAGACCGTGTATATATATAAAAGTAGACATTGAAATTAGCATTCAGGAGCGACTGTCTGTTTCATGAATCAGACGGTCGCCTCTGGATGCTGATTTCAATGTACACTTTTATCTCTCTACATGCATACATAGTTTCGGAAGACTGATTTGAAATTCAACAACACTAAGTACATCTGATATAGATAAAACAAACAAGTAAACAAACAAAAGACAGGCGGACAGGCACTCTCTTGATTCTGGACATTGGGGTTGATAAGTTACCTAATTTAATACCTATTTGTGGATACTACTTATCTTCAGAGATCCAAAAGCGATTTTTTTCATATACAGTTTTGTCTTTTTTCATTCTAAGGTGAGGAAAACAGTGGGAGCAGTCGCTCTTGGCGAAAGTTGATAAGTTTTCCAATTTATCTGGTCGTCTGCAATATTTATCGTTGAATTATTTTTTAAATTACACATTATTATGCATTTATTATTATTATGCATTTATTATTATTATGCATTTTAAAATCTCATACATATGCTTTTTTTATTATAGGTGAATGGATCACATGTAACACTTCCATTACGTTCTAAGACTTTCTCCGTTGAACATTTTGGTAGATCAGTAAAAGTAGTAACAAAATTTAAATTGACTGTTATATTCGACGGTGTAAGTACAGTTATTGTGTCAATACCAAAGAAATATGGGAGAAATCTAATCGGAATTTGCGGTAATTGCAATGGCAAAAAAGACGATTTTCGTACGAAAGACGGAAAAGATGTATCAAGAAAACGAAATAAATATTCGTTGATTGGAATGAGTTACCAAGTACCGGATGATAGCGACAAACCAGACGTAAAGTGAGTATGAAACAATCGAGTGATTGATGATTTATTGTTTGTTTGTTTTACGGCTTATAATCCCATTGAGTCATTTAATACTGAGATTTAAAGGTTTTTTCTTCTAAAGAAACAGCAGTCTAACAATATTTTTTTATCAAAATATATTTTTAAAGTATATTTTTTGAATAATCGTTATCCCACTTGATTTTGCCCCCCCCCCCCCCCAAAAAAAAAAAAAAACATCGCTAACGGGCCCTCCTTAAGCTTATAAAAAAAGTATGCATTTTTCTCGCTCGTCTCTCGAAATCTTTTCGGCTTGATGGTCGAAGTCTCTGCCTCTGAGAAGAGCGGAACCCGGACGAGGCTCTGCCGAAAGGGCAGAGTCTCGTTCGGAGAGGTTGATCAACTCGATCCCGTTTATGCGGGTTCTACGGGGATTTTTTGGCCGAGCCAACGGGCTCGTAAAACTCATGTTAAACTTGCCCTTGTGCCGCATCTACCCACGTGGTGGTGGTAGTAAATACCGTCTCTTTCCTCTCTGCTTGTATGGGGTCTACGGGGAATTTTTGACCGCGCCTACAGGCTCGGACACCCCACAATAAACTTGGCTTTGTGCTGCATCCAACCGCGTGGGGCGGTTAGTGAATACCTCTTTCCTTTTTTCTGATACAGGCATTCATATGTAGTCGTACGTATAGTTGGAACACTGCCGCTTGTCTTGGGAGCGTTTTCTTTTGTTTTTGACTGTTGATCTCACATACGTGTCTATCGCATATATTTACTTCTCGTGCACACGCATATACACACGTGTCTATCACGCACATAAAAACGTACATTCTCTTAAGCTAATTTAAATGTTCTTCTATGTAGTGATTTTCTTGGATGTGGCACAAGGCCGAATGTAAGGGGCACTCAGTGAGGGTCGAACTCACTACTCAGTCGTAATTGTTCTAGCGAGACAAGCTTGCTAACTATTACACCACCTCGAGGTGACCTTTTTTTTCTAAGCGTAGCTTAGATGCGGCACAAGACCAAAAGTATGGGGTACCTAGTGAAGATGGAACTCTCTATTCATCGTAACTGTTTTAGCAAGACAAGCTTGCTAAACATTACACCACGCCGTGGTGCCCAAATGTTCTTCTATGTAACTAGTTTAAATGTTTTCTTCTTTTATCGTAATTGTATATTCATATGATTCCTCTCTGTCAATACATGCAATTTGATGTCCTTTGTTTCATATTGTTATGTGTTACTCTTTTTCTTTTTTTTTTTTTTTTTACTTGAACTGACCTTGATTTCGCAGTAACTGTTGCGGGATAAATAATTCCATGCAATATGTTTCTACCTAAACACTAGAATCCCGAAGCAAATTGTTAACCCGACGTGATATTTCTTCTGGATAAGATCCCTACCGCAAAAAAAAAAAAAAAAAAAAAAATCATACACACACAAAACTATACACACTCGACTATTTAGGTATTTTTATTTCATGAGAATATGTGTAAATTCTCGCCATTTTTATATTTTTTATTTCCAAACCCTCTTTCATCATGATGTACCCAGAAACCTAAACTGTCTCTACCTTATACTAAGTATTAATTCCCTTTTTGTTTCCATTTTCTTCAAAACTCTCATATTCGGTCCATATCTTCAGCATCCTTCTCATACTGACGATTTGGACCAAACATGTAGAACCACACTTCTGGTGATTCAAGTCTCCTCTTCATGTTTGAGGAGATCGTACAGTATTCATTGCCATACAATTTCATCTTATTTTTTAATTACTTTCTATCACAACTTTAATCAAGCCATGAAATTAAGATGAAAGTAATTACCAGTCAAAATGACAGGCAATGTTTCATTAAAAAATAAAAATGGAAATTTGGTTTGGTTTATTTTACGGCTTATAAAACTATTGGTTCGTTTAATGTCAAAGTTTAATTTTTTTTAAAATAAAGTCTTATATTTAAACAATCAAATAATGTTATTTTTAATTTTTTTCATTACATTTTTTAAATCAGATTAATTTCTCTTTGGGACTGATATATATTAAATGAATCAGTATTTTGAAAAAAATTCTTTTAAGTTTGTTGGTAATATTTTAAGCGGATTAAATTAAAATTACCGCAATTTGTTAGTATGTGTGCGTGTGTTTTTTGTAAGATGAATTATGGTATTGTGTCTAATATGGAGCCTGGACATAATCACTTTTACAGGGTGTCCCACAAAAAAACAAAAAAAAAACAAAAAAAAAAACAACCAAACAAACAAAAACAAAAACGAAAAAAACAGGAAATTTGGTTCAGTTTATTTAATTGTTGGGATTTTTGTTACAGTTATTTAAAACAAAAGCAAAAGAGAAATTTTAGTAGCTTAAAACAGAACAAAAACGCAAATGTTAGATGTAGTGTTCAAACTAAAGAACTCTGGGAAAATGTCTTGATATTTTTCCAGTCCCCAATTGAATGTTTGAATGAAATTGAATGATGAAGAACAATCACCTGGTGCTAAAAATTTGATAATTGCGTCATACTTCGACAACAAATGATTTAAAAAAAATTATATGTTAGTTAATTTTTTAGTACATTCATATAGTAGAATATATAGTGTTTTTTTTTATCTGTTACTTAAATTTTTTATCATATGGTAAATATAAAATTTCCTGTTTTTTTTTTTTTTTTTTTTTTTTTTTTTTTTTGTGAGGCAACCTGTAGTTTCGCGTTTCTGATACCATTCCTCCACAATAGATTTAATGTCGTACAGTTTATTGTTCGGACAGAGGTTCAATAGCTTCTGACACTCCTCTCTAATATATTTATTGATAGTTGTTTCTATGGGGGTTTAGCATTTAAGGTGCCTGATGGGTTTTTTTGTTTTTTTAAGTAGTAGATGCTCTTTTTGCTGCTGAATCCATTCTATCTGGCTTGGTATCAAAAGACAGTATTTGTATTTCAACTATTGATCCTGTTCAGCATTTTAATGATGAGTGGGTTGGACATTTTTTTGTTTTTCAGTAGTGTGATCACAGACATGGAGTCAATTTAGATTGATGATTTAAGATCAGGCGCTATCCCCGATAAAATTCTAGGCTTTCTCTTATTTTTTTTTTTAACTTAATCTTTCTGGTGAAATTTAGACATAAATTTCTTACCCGATTCATGTATGGATTAAAATGATTCATTGTTATATATATATATATGTGTGTGTGTGTGTGTATATATATATATTACAATGAATCATTAATACAAAAAGTAGATTAGTAAAGCTAATGATATAAAATGGTGAAATCCCTTCCCCAACAAAATTTTAAAGGTGCATTAACCGAATCCGAAAAAAATATATAATACATAGTTCGCATTATATTTTTTCGTCACGGATTCTACCTGAATTTTACCAAAAACAGAATAATTTCCATGCCTGAAGATGACTGAATGTACAGTCGAAAGTACTTGCGTATTAAAGAAAGACCTTATACAACTTATAATTTTTAAGAACAAAGATCATAACATTCATTGAGTGATCTGTAGGTAATGCACCTTTAAAATTTTGTGAGCGAAGGATTTCGCCATTTTATATCATTAACTTTACTAATCTATTTTTGTATGAATGATTCATTGTAATATAAATTGAACTGCACCACATATTTGATATATATATATATATTTGGGCAGCAAGCTTTCTTTTAAACATTTTTGTTAAATATGATGGAAAAGGAAAATTTTATTAATTTTTTATTTAGTTTTTGCATCGTCCTTATATTTTCTCGTTAGGTGGGAGTGAAGGAGTACAAAAATTGTTTGTGTTGTTTTTGGATACTATTAGGATCGTTTATTCCGAGCCTTTACATGTTGAACGCGGCTAGAATTCATGTGAGCTTCTTTCTCACCGTTTTTTTTTTTTTAGCTAACGCTTTTTTATAGAGACCGGAATTTAACTGAGCAAGTTCAAAAGGCTTATCTTAAGATCTTAGCTGATCTATTCCTCAAAGAATGAAATAGTTTCAGTAATTCTGAGGGTGTTTTTAGAATAAACTCTCTGGTAAGTGTTGTAAAACCGTAGTAATAAACCTAGTGTTTTTCATTTTCTTCGCCATAAAATCTGTTGATTTTCTTCCCTCTGTTCGGTTTTAGTATCCTTATACCAATATAGCTTTCATAACATTGTATTATTGGCTTTTAAATAGCCGATCCTGTCGTAGAGTCGTATCTTTGGAAATAGATTCGTCTTATATACAAGATAAATAAAATGTAATTAAATGTATTTTTTGTGCTTGTTATTTAATTCTCATATGAATTTTTCATGACAATATTTTTATATAATTGTAGATGCAATGTTTCCGACGTCATAACGAAATGTACGAAGCACGAAGTCAGAAAATGCAATAACATGAACAATGTAATATTTAAAACATGCAAGGAAGCCCTTCACAGAGAGTTCAGGGGAATTATAAAGTCTTGTAAAATAGATATCTGTATTTATAAAAACACTCCATATTTTCATGAGGCTTTTTGCGACGCCATGAAAGGTTTAGTAAGCAGATGTGAAGATATGGGATTTCCTGTGAACTGGAGGACCAAATTTAATTGCCGTAAGATTATTATTATTATTATTATTATTATTATTATTATTATTATTATTATTATTATTTGGTTTCATACCCTCTCCGAGTTTTTGATGTTTCGGTCAGATGATAATGATCGCATCTCAGCTCCTAACCGCAGTTTAGAGACGCAACCCTTCCCTCATCTCAGTTCCAAGCAGTGTTGCCACCTGCGCACTCTCAAATGATGTCAGGTATCTCCCAATTCGTCATACGTGGCCGAAATATTCCTCAATATAGTCTCAAGTGCGCCAACCGCAAAGGTGACAACTGCTTGGTATATTTCTCTGATTTGCTCCGCCATATCGTAGTATCACCCTCTTTTTTTTCACGACGTTCTTATCCCAAACTACCGCAACTTCTACCAACATGTAGTCATGACTGCTCTTGTGCACAAGTGTGATATCAAGGCGATTGCTCTCTAAACTAAGTAGTGAGTTCATTATCAACCGGTGATCCACACTTACGGTCTTGGCAAAATTTGGCATAAGCAAATGAATTTCACCTTTTAGTGTCTGGGCATAGTTGCCACCGTTAGTTTTCAAACAAATTTCAGTATGACCCCACTTAGGTGATTATTGTCAGGGCATAATAATATAAGCAGATCTTTTAGTCCTTTCACTATACACCCTGTCTGTAGTTATTAAGCAAATCATATATAATTCAATAATTCAAATGTGTTTTGAAAAAAATTACCAAATTTTGAACAATTTAATTTAGATGTCAAAACAAAGCCTGGGTTAAAATTTTAGGCACTATGAATATGTTTTTATTGGAGTTCTTAAAGTTATTTGATGTTATTTTTTTTTTTAAAAAGAAAAAAACTACCGTCTGAAGTTTTTAGGCAAAACCAAATAATCACATTTTACTTTAATAAAAATCAATAAATTAATCGAAAATTGATCAACAGCGATAAAAGAACAAATGACAACCACATATGTTAAGTCTTGAATCCTTTGCATGTTAATATAGTGATCATTATTCTCAATAACAAGCAGTAATCTATTATCCATTGATTTTATTAATTTTTTTTCTTCAACAGGTTCAAATTCCAACACAGTAGTTTTAATTACTGTTATATTGTTTTCAACCTTAATATAATTTCATCTTAATAATTAACCATAGATTTTCATCGGATTCAGATCAGAACTACCGCAATTATCCTCTCGTCTGTAAATCTTTTATGCTCAAAGAATTCACGGGTAAGCTTAGATACACGAGAAGAAGCATTGTCGTGCATAAATACACACTTCACTTTGAAACTGGCATTTGTACTATGCAAAGAAAGTCTTGTTCATAAAATCACAATAGTTAGCACTGTTCTGTTTAAATCCGTCAAAGACATTCAACGGTGCAATAATGGTTTATTGACAATTTCAGCCCATATGATCACATTGCCGCCTCCTTGTTTCTCTTTTTTAGCCACAACCACATTTTTATTTTCCGTTTTTCAGCAGTTGTTAGATAAAATCCATTGTTTGACACATCCATCAGGTCCATCAAATGTCACTCGAGATTCGCCCGTGAAAATTACTTTAGAAAAGTCAATTTTCATGTAATTCTCGGCTCAATTTTGATACTTTAAAATATTTGCTTAAGTGAGAAGAGGTTGCCTAGGAGATTTGTTTACAGATCCCATTTCACAAAGTATTCTACACCGTTTGACCTTCTTGACTCTTTCAATTCCAGTCTTTTTTCAAATTCCTGAGCGCTGGTCAAAAGTGCTTGTTTCGGTATAACTCGCTTTAGTTTACGTCCATCTCGATGAAGTAAATTTTTAAAGCCTTTCCATTAGCTTCAATTTACTTATATTTTCAACAGCCTTCTTTATCGCTAGAGTTCTTAAGCTAATATTAGTTTAATCTGCATATTAACTTTAGTCGGTTCAATTTCGTAAATTCTAAATAGCTCAAAAAGTTACCATTAAAATGGTAGAAAATTTAATTAAATATTTTACTAGCTATTTATTCTGTCTTTATTTGTTGTGAGACAAAGTTTTTTTTAAGGTGGGGACCGAGCGCGTACACTAGAAATAGGAACAAAAACTGTCCGCAACCCCCGCAACTGTCGGTTGCGCTGGCCTCTCTGGTGCAATGAGAGGGCGCGGCCTCGGGCAGCTGTTTCCCAGGGTTGGGCACCTTAGTATAATTTTCCTCAGCTGCGACTCTTTTCCTTGACGGAGTCGCCCCCGAGTGCACTCTGCCCAAAGACATGGACGCAGCTGAGTGATGATAAATAGATGTGTTACAAACTCATCGAGAGGAGTTTGCACACGGTATTTACTTAACCCCTCACCTGCCGATTCAGGTTGTGACACAATGTCAGTTTTTAACGTGGGGACCCGAGTATTTTCATTCGAGCTGCTGGTCTTAGCTGGTCATACCTTGTCCAAACTGATCAGTGCTGGTCTAAGCTAGTCATAGCTGGTCTTAGCTTGTCCAAGCTGATCAGAACCGTTCCAAGCTAGTCGTAGCCGTGATACCACCAGCCCGGGGACGGAGCCTTGGTGCAGGGAAGTGTCCGAATGTTATCACCCTTGAAAAGAGGGGTTTGCACACTAATTAAATATTTTACTAAAGGTGGAAATGTACGAGCTTTATTTATTTGACAAATATTAGTTCAGAACTTTTTGAGTTATTGATGTTTTTAGATTTGAATAATAACTTCAGACAGACTGAATATTCTCGACAAAATAATAAAAAAAATGTTACTCGTTTAATTAAAAAAAAACACGTCTTAAAATATGTCCCACTAATGCAGTATTTCTCAACCTTTTTTTTACTTCAGGGAGCACTTTTAGAATATCTAAAAATTCTGAGGTGCACTGTAAATTTTAACCCTAGAACACTAGCCATCAATTAAAGTTACACCACTACTAACCATGGGTATATCAACCCCGATTTTGAAAATATCAAAAAAAAAAAAAAAAAAATATTAAATATAAATCTTTATTTGAAATATTTTACATGCAGGCACTTCAAACTTTGTACTTTGAGTTGAGTTAATATTAATAAAAACTGGAAAGCATATTATTTAGGTAAGAAAATCAGGTACTGAAAATTGTAATTAAAAATAGGAAAATGTGCGCTGGGTATTATATACCCATGGTTAGTTTTCTAGGGTTGAAGGGTAAACATGTATAACATTTTTCAGAGGATACTTATAATAGATAATTTTAATGTTGAAAAAAGAAAAAAATAACCTTTACGTTGACCTCACTCTGTTTTGGTATTTGCAGCTATGGAATGCGGGAAGAATCAATTTTACCAATATGATGCCCTTAAGTGCCAACCATCTTGCATTAAACGAAGACCAAGATGTAAGGAAATTGGAGAAGCATGTGTATGTAATATTGGTTACATTCTAAGTGGAGACGAATGCGTCCCTATTAAGGAATGTGGATGCAAATACAAATATTATTATTTGAAGGTGAGTGATTACAACAGTAGATTCCCTCAAAATAAATATGGAGTAATTTGCGAGTATTTACTATTAAGAGAATGAGGATCGACCTCACAACTCGATATTAATGTACGTATATATGTATAGCTGGTCACTCATATTCGTCTACTAGGGCGGCTAGCCAAACCCTGTTGCAGACGTTTACTCATATGCATTTGTGTTTATTCAACACCCACAGAGATAACCTGCAACTATGCTGAGCAGATCTTAGTTACAGTTTCTGGAAAGAGTGTGCTATCTAGCGTGATCAACAATTTGACCAAGTTCAGCACGCTCAATCTGTCGGCCACGATGACTTGCGACTTCGTGCTAGCACAGCTATCGACGGTCCCAAGGGTTACGTCTATTCAATTTCACTCACTTCACGCTGGGATCAACTCCTCCGATAACTTCAGGAGGTCTCCTTCCTGACAAATCGACCAGGGTGAGATTCGAACCCGGGTCTCATGGTCAGAATGCGAACGTTCTAACCACTCAGCCACTTAATTTAAGCTAGAAGTTTAAGGTGGCATTTGGTAGCCGTTCCAAAGGTTGCTCTACCTCCGGCATTTCTCGTTTTGGGCATGTCTCAGGTGCTGGATAATGACCCACCAGATGATAAGTAAAGCGTCTAGATTAGCCCCACACCTAAAGTATCTACTCATACATGATTCGACTTTCATAGAGTGACACCAGATTAAAGTTTAATGTAAGATTTAGTATTAGGTTGGTGCAAAAATAATGACGTAATAACGTCGTTTTTTGACGTTACAAAATACGTCAAAAAACGACATTATTACGTCATTATTTTTTGCAACAACCTAATAACTATACAAAATTTTGCGGGAGCCGCCGCCTCGATCCTTTCTCTTTTAAACCGGACGCCACATACGATGTGTAGTTGTTCATCCACACGCTCACGTTGTAAAAGAATAGGACAGATAGTTGAGGTTTAATTACTCAAGCTTCCGCAGCACTGTTGTGGAGATACTTGAGGAGCTGGGCAATAACTCCAGCCATCTCCCCGAGGAGAGTTTACTAGCGGAAATGACATCCAATAAGTGTAGGTATTTAGCAGCACGCAATCGACGTTACAGAAGATCGGAGGTTTACTGTGCTCAGATGTTCAAAATTTGGTCAAGCCCTTTCAGCACTCGTCCCTTTTTTGAGACGCCTAAATGGCCACTGTTAGTTTAATGAATTTGGAGCAATCCATTATTGAAGATTGAAATATCCTTATTTGTGTATGATCTTAAGTTCGAATGATCAGTGGAAAATGTCATGTAGCCATTTCTGACCTTAGGTCTTTGTTTGAGACCCGGAAGAAAATGTGTTTACAACAGAAATGAAAGGAAACAACAACAACAACAACAACAACAACAATAATAATAATAATAATAATAATAATAATATATATATATATATATATATATATATATATTATTAAACTCAGCAATTTTCAATCGGCTTTTCTGAATCATCTTCAAGAAGCGAGAGCAAGATGTAAAAGGTCACCCAATCTGACTGTGATCTCATTTCACAATCCTCGCACTTGCTCCATATGTGCCCTCCTATGTAAATCACCAGCTGGTCTTAAATGCCACTTAAGATTATCGCATAAACTTTCATAATTGAATCAATAAGCTGTCAGATCCTCAAACGTTGAAACCGACGGGAGAGTCCATTATTATTATTATTATTATTATTATTATTATTATTATATATTGTAATGACACAATATGGTAATCCGTATGGAATTTCCAGGAGGATATAGATCCAGGGAGAGCTCTTTATCAAAAGACAGAGCAAAATTATTATTAATTAAAGAATATGAAACACTTAAAATCTCATAGGTAATTTTTATTTCATGAGAGATCTAAAAAAAAACATCAGCTCTCAATCTTCAAGACCTACAGACAAATCACAAATGAAATGGAAAATAAAATATACCGGGTTAAAAATATTATCTTTTTTAAAGAATGGGCGAAAAGGTCGAGAGTGCTGACCTATTTTGACATACTGACCTCAGTATGTCATTTGAGGATGGTGGAAGGGCTTAAAATGTATTTAGTTCATTGTGAATCTGAGACAATATATGTTGCGATGGATAAACTTTTGTCTAAACTATGCAAAGATGTAAATAACACTGGCATCTCATTTTAACATATATGTTTACTAAAATTACACAAAAATATCCTGAAATATTAAAGAGTAACTTTATTCAATGAAATCGCCATTGGCATCAACCACGGCTTCCAGACGACAAGGGAATCTCTTGTAACTCTTCTGCCCTGTCTCCTTGTTTGAATTGGTGAATGCTGTCATAATCCTTGCCTTCTTTGGTATTTCAAGGAGTTTTGTTGGTCTCTCACTCAACTGCGCCTCACACATAATAAACAAAGGGGATTGCAAACTGGGAATTTATTTGACCACATATAAGGCGTGTGTGGTCACAAGAAAATGTTTGACTGGATTCTCCTGCTTGTGTGGCACAGTGCAGAGTCCAGTTCTCAGACACAGGGTCTTCCAGTAGCTACTCTCTTAACCCAGGGCAGCACTAGCTCCTCAAAGCAATTGATTTGGGCTTCGTGTGTTGAGTCTGGGGCCTTCACCAAAAAAATTCGGAAGTTCCTTTCTTATCAGCATGATCAGAGTGAGTTTTCCGAACTACCATACCTTCGTAATGATCATTAGACTCATCCAACTTTTTTCGAATCCTCTGCACTGTACTCAGACTGGCACCTAAACACTCTGAAATGTCTGTATTGGAGCTTTCGGCGCGAATGCCAGACAGAACAGCATGATTTTTCCAAATTTCTGACCGATTGAATTGCGTCATGGGGCTCTTTTTCTCACAGATGGTGTTCAACTGACCCTACTATACTGTGCAGTCGACAAAAAAAAAAAAAAAAGAAAAAAAAAAAGGCGCATGCGCGGAATTAAAAATATAAAATGGCGACAATTTACTCATTTATACCCAGTATATATGACGAGAGACACTGGGAATTTTAAATCTAGAAAAAAAATTAATGTTTTTTGCATATATAATTCATTCGTTTTCATTGAGAAACAAAGATACGTCCTGGGTATGACGGTAAACTACATCCGCGTCCTGGGTATGATGATAAACTACATCCACGTCCTGGGTACGGCGATAAACTGCATCCAACAGCAAGGTCTCAGATAATGTTTTCAGAAAAATAATGTTGCCAGCTCTAAGTTTTTGAAACAATAATGTTGCCAGCTCTATGTTTTTGAAACAATAATGTTGCCAGCTCTAAGTTTTTTTGTAAAAAAGTAATGTTGCCAGCTCTAAGTTTTTTTGTAAAAAAGTAATGTTGCCAGCTATACGTTCTTTTTTGTAAAGGAATAATGTTGCCAGCTATACGTTTTTTTTGTAAAGGAATAATGTTGCTAGCTATACGTTTTTTTGTAAAGGAATAATGTTGACAGCTATACGTTTTTTTTTAAACAATAATGCTGCCAGCTATACATTTTTTTATTCCATACAAAATAGGCATTTAAAATTCGTATAAACTGGATTTGGCATTAAATAACCCACAGTGGTTGATATGCCATAAAACCCAAACAAACAAACAAACAAGAAACAAAGATGATGGAAACAAAAAGAATAAGAATCAACATAATTAGTGCTAGTAACAATAATTGACGGCTCCTATAAACAGTTCCGTCTCTGTAATTTCAGTCATAAGGCTTGTGTCAAACAGTCGTATGATTTTATAAGATATTTTCCAAAGCTACTGCACGCTGGGATCGCCTACGCTGGGATCGTCGATAACATTAAAAAGTCTCCTTTCAGATAAATCGACCACGTTGAGATTCAAAATCGGGTAAACATCGCACCCATATTCTTGAGCTTTTATTTTTTCATATATATATATATATATATATATATATATATATATATATGTGTGTGTGTGTGTGTGTGTGTGTATTTGTGTGTGCGTGTAAACATTTAAGAGTTTGTTTTTTTTAAATTTCCACCTTATTTCTTACTACTATAAGCTTCATATTTAGTGAGTAAACGTGTTTGGAGAGACCACCCTGATTTGTTTTGCATTTTCTTCTGTTATTTTTAACGAAAAATATAGGGAAATTTACCCGCCTAGAGATTAAAAGACTTCTTATAAAAAATATACCTCCTGACAGGCGTGTAAAATATTAATGTTATAATCTAGGAAAATAGTTATCTCTTTTCAAACATGGCTAAGCATAATGTGGTCAATATGAACATAGCAATAACGATAATACTAACAACAACACATATCGATAACTCCTAAAAAAACTTAAAATTACTAGAATTTCATGTGATTAAATGCGAGTGTGTATTTGTACGCAAGGTTTTTAATACGATCGGAAAGCAAACTGGTAAACATCGCACCCATATTCTGGAAAATTGCAGGCAAGTAAATAAATTTGTTATTCCTTTAAAGAAATCAAATCATTTATATGGTAATTTTGTTTATTTTTGCAGGTGGGCGGCAAGTTAGTTACCTGCCGTAAAATTATTATTTGCATACGTAGAGGCAAACTGAAGATTAAATATTTCAGGCGTTGTAAAAAGAACAGGATATGCGTTGTGAAGAATAACGTACGTAAATGCATTTGCAAGAGGGGATATGTAGACGACAACGGAAGATGTATCCCTAAAAGTAAGTTAATATTTAGTTTTGATTACAAAATATGAAGTCTCTCTCTCTCTCTCTCTCTCTCTCTCTCTTAAAAGAGTGCTCAATACAAAGTAGAGCAGATATAATTATTTATTTTAAAAACAATTTATAACATAAATATGTTATAAAATCACTACAAAAATAGCCATTTTGTTTCAACACCCTCGGTGTCTTATCAAGTGATGATGTTGAATGTAAAATAAATGGTTTTAAAAGTTTCAAATTAATTAACAATCCTTCGCAAGGGGAAAACGTTGTTACAAAAGCTAGATTGACCAATCAAAATACAAGTATAGGAAAATTCAAAAAGCTTGACAACTAAGTCATGTTATAATATCTATTCAGATGTTTAATATATAGGTAATATTAAAAAGAATTTATTCTAACCAATAATTACTAAATTATATGATAAAATTTAATATTAAAATTAAAAACTGTTAATTACAAAATCAAAATTTAATCGCTATTAAGTTTACAACAATAAATTTACTAAGGAGAAAAGAAGAAATATATATGTTATTCAATTTATTTCTTCATTGAACTTACTTTAGCTAATTTTATATCCGGTCCTTTGACAATATGTATACATTTTAATCCCAAGTGTGTGAATGGGGTCCTAAACTCACGCGTAAAACAAACACAATCAGATTATAATATATAAGCACCCAGACATATATATATATATATATATACACCCCCCAAAAAAAGTTGGGGGGGAGGGAAACCAACACACACGTACATACATACACAATTAAAAGTGAATGCACTTTCCATACACATAGACACCTATAAATACATGCACACACATCCACAGACATTGACCCAGACAATCGGATACCACAACCAATAAATATTTAAGACTGAAAGTGTCATTAAACAAATGCTAACCACTTATTGAAATATAACTTAAGCAAGCAAATATACAAAGATAAAAATGATTAAAAATAATATTTAATATATTAAAATAGTGTATGTAAATATAAAATCGGACATCAAAGTCAACACCCATAGTTAACTTCGATGTCCACCTCATATATATATATATATATATATATACACACACACATACACACACATATATATATATATAATAATTTTTCTTTACACACATATATATATATATATATATACACACACATATACATATATATACATACATACATACACACAGAAATGCATACACATAAATACATAAACATATACATACGTATATATCTCCATGATAACAAGTACACATACACATACATACATATATACATATATACCCACAAATATACACACATATATGCACACATACTCACATATATATGCATATATACACACAGCAATACACAAATATAAACATATATACACAAATATACTAACTCATATATATATATATATATATATATATATATATATATATATATATATATATATATATATATTCTAATAAAAAGAAAGAACAGTAAGATATATAATCCGGTGTTTATATCGATTTTTTTTTACAAAACATTGCTCAATGTAAATTTACAGAGCATAAATATTGTATTATTTTCTTCCAAAATTCCATTGAAAATGAAACAGAACTAATGCTTTTAATTATATAATTAAATTTGAAGTTTTTAGCTTCGCTTTTTGAAATATGGTAATTCCCATGGAGCGAAGAAACCATATTTTAAATCAGTTAATATATATATATATATATATATATATATATATATATATATATATATATATATATATATATATATATATATATAAACTATAAAATGGTTAAATTTAAGAGAGATCATCAGGATAACTGAAAAGTGTAGGTAAATTATGAAGGATGCCAAGTGATGTAATTTAATGTCTAATAAATGAAAGTGACAAATGTATCAAAATGTTAAAAAAATTAAAAGAAAGGTGCAGTCATAAACAAATGGGTTGTGTCAGAAATTATTAGGCGGTGTCCTAAATAATTAGGCGGAGAAAAATAAATTTGATGTTTTACACTATTGTAAGTTGAAATGTGAAATCTGTCTACAATTTATATTTAGTTCTTTGAATTAATAAAGAATTCTTATTTTCGAATATAATTATTCCCAACATTTCATTAAGACATAGGAAATATGGTTCATTTAAACATTTACAAGCTCTAGCTTTTTAAAGTATTTTCCATTTTAGCGTAGGTGTTTTGTTTCCATCTTTTAATTTCCAAAAATATTTGGAAAGTGAGGTTCTATTTTTTATAAACGCTATTTGTAAATGATAAGTTATGCTGAAACAATCTAGTCTTAAAAGCGTTCTTGGTGCTACCTATAGAGAATTTTTTGAGATTCGAGTTTTCTTTTGTGAAAATTGTGCCTAGATAGACTAGATAGCTTGTCAAACATTTGTCTCTCAATGGGCAATTATTAGGTTTTCTACAATTACAATACTAGTTCTTCTATTTTTCGCATTGCTATTCTAGTTTTTATATTAGTTTAGGGTTTTATTATTGCGTGTATTTATGAGTTTTCAAGGTTATCGGTACAACTATAGCTTAAATTCAGTGTGTTTTTATTGAAGATTTTATTAAGTGGATTATTCCTGGGAAAATGCTTTTTAATTAGGTTGAAAAACTTCTTCCCTAGCTTAGCTTTTACCATTTAGTTGAATGGAGGTGTATACCAAATGATTTTTCTGTTCTTTTTACTCCAGTCGCTGTTAGAGTTTCTATACTTAATTTTATTGCCTTTGAAACCACTATTTCTTAGGGCAGTATTACATAAAGCGCTATGCTTATAGAAGACATCTTTGTTAGAAGAGTTGTTCTTTCTTTCTTTTTATGTGCCATGTCCTTTCAGGACGTAGGCGATCATGTCTCGCACCTCCCTCTATCCCATTGCTTCCTCCTCCAAACCACATCCTGTCATCCACTTGCTTGAGTCCGCCAGGTATGTTGCGCGTTGTTTTCCCTTGTCTCTTTTTCCCTCTATTCGACCCGTGAGTATCAGATTCTCCAGGCCCTCCTTCCTCATTATGTGTCCCAGGAACTTTGAACTTCAGTTGCCTCTTTCTGATGTTAAGTGTAAGCCTCCTCGTTGTTTGCAACCTCTCTAAGACCTCATCGGTCCATGATATCCTTAGCATCCACAGAACCACATCTCTTCTTCATCTTTGAGGAAATCGTCCAGCATTCGCTGCTGTAAAGAGGGACAGATGTCACGTAACAGCTCAGTATTCTTTTCTTTTATGGAAGAGGGTATAATTACCGACTGAGGGTGGTTAGAATTCGGGTGTATATACACTGGGTTCGGATTGGCCTTCATATACGGTTGGAATATTTTTTTATCGAGGTCCAACGTGATATTGAGGAAGTTCACGCGTTTAATATTGGTAGTAGTCTTAACCTTAAGATCCAAGCTTTTAAATTCTTTATGGATCGTTTTCCTTATGCTATCTACTTTTATTTTAGTGGAATACTCAACTATCATTAGGCCATTGTCCCTATATAAGCCAATTCTATTTATATCAATACCGTCATACACACTTAAGTTATACACGATAAACAATCCCAGAGTTCAAGGATCCCATGGAAATGTCAAAGTAATCATTGTTTTAGCCCGTAGTCCTTTATTGTAAAATAGGACGGAACTTCTACAGTTCAAGATTATATCGAGTTCATTACTAGAGATGTCGGAATATTCCTTAGCAAACTTTAAGTGAAATGGATTATGCCCAACAATTATTTTAATATGTTTTCTGTCTATACGTTATTTTATAGATATAATATATTTAAGAAAATGCTCAGTTTTTTTTTTAACTAAACAGTATTAATTACATTTACCGGCCTGGTTTTTGGAGAAATTATCGTAAAAAATATGCGCATCTACGGTAGGAATCGAACCTGTAACCCTAATAGGAACCATTATTTAATCGAACATGCTGCTAACCATTCAGCCACAAAGAAACATCTGGTTAAAAAAGTACGAATTACTGTTTATAAACATATATCTTCGACGATTTTTTACGATCGATCAATTCCGCTCACGAAATATATCTTAACGTAAATAATGACAACATACTATGAAATGGGTTAAGTCCGACAATTATTTTGATATATATATATTCTGTTTATACATTATTTTGTAGATATAAATTATTTAAGTAAATACTCTGTTTTAAATTAAACATTATTAATTATATCTATCGGCCTAGATGTTCAAGAAATTATCATAGAAAATAGGCCGGTAATTAATTCTGTTTAATTAAATATAGAGCATTTACTTAAATTATATCTAGAAACAGAATATCTATCTATCTATCTATCTATCTATCTCTCTCTATATATATACATATATTACTAACTTCCCATTTAAAGGACGTTCAAGTGACATATATATATATATATATATATATATATATATATATATATATATATATGTATAAGATAAGAACAAATAATAATAATTCCATTGTCCCTAGCGTTTAATTTAAAAAAATAAACTGGATATAATAATGAACTACAGAAGATCTGTTCACATTCACTATAATGAACAGTAGTTTAAGAACAATTCTGATAATCACTTTGATATTTCCATGGGATCATTAAATTCTGCAGCGTCTTCTGACCCGCTGGCTTTGTTTATCATATATAACCTAAGTGCTTATGATGATGTTAGTGTTGATAATATAGGTTTACATGGAGATAATGGCCTTACGCCAGTAAAAAATTCTAACAAAATTATGGTTGATACATTAAGGAAAATGACCGACGGAGAATTAAAAAGCATAAATCTTAAGGTTAAAATCACTTACTAATGCAAAAAAGTACATTTTATTGATGTTACGTTAGATCTTGTTAATGATGTATTCCAGCCTTATATGAATGTCAATGCCAACCCAATATATATTCAACCGAACTCTAACTATCCTTCTTCTGTAATCAAACATATACACTCCTCTATAGAATATAGAATCAGCAACAACTCTTCTAATAAAGATGTCATTAATAAGTATGATAGTGTTTATAACACTGCCTTAAAAATAGTGGTTACAAGTGCATGGTAATAGCGATCGAAGAAAAAGGAATAGAAACAGGAAAATTATTTGGCAGTAGTTCCTCCATTTAATTGATAAGCATTTCCCCAGAAATAATCCACTCGGTAAAATATCTAAGAATACTCTAAAACTAAGCTATAGCTGCACCGTTAATCTGGAAAAAAATATAAAAAACATAATAATAAAATTTTAAACCAATATAAAAATGTGAGTAATAATGGAAATTCCAAAGTAATTAGTGTTGATAATACTAAGAAATGTAACTCCAGAAATTCTAACAATTGGCAATTGCAAAACAAATATCTGACACAGTCTCTTGTTTACCTAAATTGTCAGCACGTTGTGGTCGTATTCATGGTTAATGTTATTAACTGTTTGCTTCTTCTTTGTTTATTCTAAACGATTACACGTGTATGAATTTATTATGGTCTTATTTTTATATTAAAACTTTTCACCCCAAGCAAGGGAGTTCCACTAGTATGCAAGGGGGTTACAGAGAGTGGGAGCAAGAGTAAAGAGGGAGGGGTTACAGAG
The DNA here is from genome assembly GCA_963932145.1 of Acanthosepion lycidas. NCBI lineage: Eukaryota > Metazoa > Mollusca > Cephalopoda > Sepiida > Sepiidae > Acanthosepion > Acanthosepion lycidas. Next base: position 81,816,000 of record OZ010593.1, on the reverse strand, counting down.
AGTGGGAGCAAGAGTAAGGAGACATGAAAGAGGAAAGGATGAAGAGAAGGACGGGGAATAGATCAAGGCATCTAGAGATGTCGATTGAAAATGCATTTGAATAGTTGGCGATTATAGCTATCAGGGAAGCAAGTAAGAGGAAGGGTGTTCCACAGACAGGAAGTGCGAGGCATGAAGCTATTGGAGTAGAAGAGACGGATACATTTAACCATTTCGGCAGTGAAAGGGTGGGACTGAGTTGCCAACCTAGTGGTACGTTTAAATTTCATGCAGTTTGGGAACTAGCGAAAATAGCTCGTCGGAGCAGTTACAGTGAAAGTATATATATATATATATATATATATATATATATATATATAATGATATAAAACGTTTTCAACATTTTTCATTTTCAGTTACGGACATTAACTGGCAAATAATATAATGTGTGTGTTTAATTTAAGTCGGTATCTGTAAATAATGCATATAATTCATCATATTATTCATCATTCACGTTTCATTTTTCGATGTTATTTAATCAGAATTACTTACAAACGACATATATTACAGGTTTTCCAAAAAACGAATGAAGTCCTTCAGACATTCATTGTCTGCATCATTCATTTATATATTCGAATAGTCATTATTCAGTTTTCAGCAATTACTATTCCAACAAGCGTTCCATTATTTTCTGTATCATTCCAATGATGGCAACATATATTTTTAGTGATTATTATTCTGTTTTTCAAGAAGGGGCAATCTGTTAAGTCAGTGATTCTTAAACGTTTTTCAGAAACCACAATTCCAGCAACTATCCCGACAACTGTGCCAACAACTGTGCCGACAACCATCCGGACAACTACCACAACTACCACGACAACTATCCCGACAACTGTACCAACAACCATCCCGACAACTTTGCCAACTATCCCGACTACTGTTCCTACAACTATCCCCACAACTGGGCCTATAACTGGGCCTATAACTGTGCCGACAACTATCCCCACAACTGTGCCTAGAACTGTGCCTAGAACTGTGCCGATAACTATCCCCACAACTGCGCCTTCAACTGTGAAACCACCAACACCAGGTTAAGTAACTTCAACCTGTCTTTTACAATGTCCTTGTCTGTGCGTTTCTGTTTATGTATATTGTGATATCAGTAAGTATTGTATTTATTTTGAGGGCGATAGGATAGATAACGATTGCCGATAAAATGTATTGTTGATTATTTTAATCTTAGTCACCCGGCTAGGTACTGACTAGGCTCGACGTTGCTTAATTTTGGTCATCGTACGGGAACCGGTAGTGTCAACGTGATAGGCTCATAAGTGAGAGGTGGAACTGTGTAATGTATCTCACCTAGCCATTTGCAATGAAGATAGAGAGTAGCAATAGCCTTGCAACATTTCTGCGGGGGACGCATGTCAGTACAAACGCAAAAGAGCCCTCCAGTCGCCTACGTACATGTCTATCTGGGTTTGTCCCCGTTAGCTACAGAACAGCTTGGCAAGTCTAGATATAGGGCTCTCTGCAACTTGTCCAGATCCGGGTCTTGGGTCAACTGACGAATGTAAATGAAAACGACGTGAAAACCTGCAGCTGGCAATTGGCGAGATACGCTGCGGTTTTGACAAATATTCGGGGTTTTGCGATGGGTTAGGGTTAGGCGCATTTTGTTCCGAATGTTGTGTATCGCGGTTTCTGAGACGGTCATCATTTAGTTTTATTTTGTTTTCTCTCGTCTCTCTCCATTCTCTGTCTGTTCTCCCGTTATTCTTAAGGAAGGAGCAATCTGTTAAGTCAGTGATTCTTAAACGTTTTTGAATTACGGATCCCTTTAGTCACGAACTTCTTGAATCACGGACACCCTATAAACACTAGCTTGTCCAAGACAGCTAGACAGACAAGCAGATACTCACAGTCTGATTGTTTTTTCCAGATTTGTATGTCCATTTCTCCACACCGCAGCCTCATGCACAATGCCCACGCCTCAATTTTCAGTCAGCCATGCCTGGAAGAGATTGTGGTCAATTAATTCTATGAGAACCTAATCAATGGGCAATGATAAATGATAAAACATGGACAATGAGAATTACCACTTGTTCTTATGGAGAAATATGTTACACGTTTAAATGGCAATGAACCAACAACAAATAAGATGCCTAGCACTCGGCACTGTAAGTAGTGGCTGGGTGCGTTTTCTTCCAACGAGGATCAGGATGCATTTATCTTTTCTTTCAATGGGAAACCGTCGATCGGAACAACGGCTGTATACGTAGAAGGCGGGCTGTTCATCACACCAAAACAAGGACAAAAATTCACATAAACATATGTCCGCAAATCCTTCGTTTTTGAGTTATTAAGTTTATGGTAGATGCTGTTAAATGTACAATCGTTCTTCCTCGATCCATATGCCACGGATCTTGTCTCAGCAATACGAAAATAAACTGCAGCAAATGTTGGATGACTCCGCTGCCTTCGGTCTGGATACGCAATCTGATACAGCCGTGCAGCCTCGCGTCCATTACCATTCAAGCAGCCGTATGTAAAAAATCATATCTGCCTGTTCACGATGTGAATATCGTGTCATCTTTAAACGGAACACTATTCAATTAACTCACTACTACACAAGTTAAACGTTGAAGACAGACTAGCCACAAAGATACACGAATGACAAATGTAACCTAGTCTATATATCAACGCAGCGCCATCTACCGTAATCTTTTTCAAAACTTAATGACTCAAAAACGATGAATTTGCGGACATATGCTTATAAGAACTTTTTCCTTGTTTGGTGTGAGGAATCCGGCCCCAAAGTTTGTAAAATTATTTTTTATACGCCATACACACGCACACACACACACAGAGACGGACACACACAGACACACACACACACACATATATATATATATATATTCTTAAGTCTTTTTTTCACTGATCTTTGAACTGCTATGATTGAAAATCCTCTCTCATCTGCCTTATTGATCTCTTTAGCCGAAATTTGAAGTTGAAACGATGATCTCTCTTTTTGTTGTGACCTCCTGATCCAGTTTCCTCTATACTGTTCCCACTTTTTAAAATTTATTTACCGTTCTCTTGGTGGTTCTTGAATGGAATTTGAAGATGGAAGCCAGAGAATGAATACTGGCACCATTACTGAAGACCTGAATGATCTTTTTCCTTTCACCATTGCTCATTTGGAAAGACAGTGGGACTAACGCAAAACAATTTTAACCTGTTCTTTTTCTAGCTGAATAACTAAAAGGGTTTTTCAGTGATTTTTACGACAAATAGTGTCAACATGGCTAAATGTTTTATCCGAAAACCTGGAAAGTAGTTCTTTTCTTTTTATGTGCCATGTTCTTTCAGGACATAGGCGATCATGGCTCTCCACATCCCTCTATCCCTTTCAATTCTCAACAAGCTCCTTCTCTCTGCTTCCTTCCCAGACCACGTTCTGTCATCCACTTGCTTAAGCCCGCCAGGTATGTCACGCATTGTTTTCCCTTGTCTCTCTTTCCCTCTATTCGATCCGTGAGTATCAGATTCTCCAGGCCCTCCTTCCTCATTATGTATCCCAGTAACTTCAGCTGCTTTTTCCTGATATTAATTATAAACCTCCTCCTTGTTTGTAACCTCTTTAAGATCTCATCGTTGCTCACACGCTCAGTTCATGATATCCTAAAGGGTGGAGGAACTCATTGAGTCAACGGCCAGCTAATTAGAGGCAGTGTCTCCATAAACCACCGTGGAGAATGCAACGGGAAACCACTCCACTATCACTAGCAAGACATATCATGGTTAACAACTCAGATAATATGAAGCATAACGGCGTGAAAGAGGTTATGTCTATAGAAAGTGGTTATAAGGCGAAAATCCCTTATAAGGCTATTTACTCAGTTCATATTTTAACTTTTGCTTTGTATGGTTTGAGAACACTTACACAATAATTAGTGAATTGTTGCCTCGATGCAATAAAAATGGAGATAAAATAAATGCGGAAAAGGTGTAAGGAGGAAGGTGTGTAAGACAATGAGCGAATACATTGATCAGACAAAAAAAACCGTAAGTAAACCTCTAACTAACCACTTGAGCTATCTTAGTTCAATAGGGTTGGCTGTTTTGTTTTATGACATATCAAAACCTCAGTGTGTAATTTTATGCCAACAAAATCTTGAAATACATTCATAGCGATTGTTTGGTAAAAAAGGTGTGTATGTATACATATATATTTGAACCATTTTTTAATTACTCATATTTTTGAGTACAATCCAACTTCTTTTAGGAAATTTACAATCTTGGATGGTTTATTTTCGTACAAAGTTTTTTGTTTTTACATTACTATAATATTTTGTTGGCACTATTTTGTATTCTGAGTTCCATTCTCCATTTTTTCAAAGAATCTATAGCTGTTTGTATTACTTTTTTTCAAGTATTACTGATAATAATTTTTCCTTAAAAAATTATTGCTGGTAATAATTTTTATTACAAAGTATTTCTGGTATTAAAACCTATTTTTACACAAGTTCGGGTGTTAGCTATTTGCCCTTAGCTAGGACCCTAACAGGCGCTATCACCCCGGGTCAGGGTGGACCTGGGAACAACAGCAATTAAGAGGTGGTTCCACTTTCCTCAAAACCTCCTGATCAGAGGCCTTGCTGTTGGACGTAGTTTATCGTCTTACCCAGGACGCGGACCTAGTTTATCGTCATACCCAGGACGGAATTCGATAAGGAAGCACATAAACACTCATACCAAACTGACAAGCTAGATCAATCACGTTGTCAAGACAGACACTCAGTTGTGGAACAAGCTGAGCAAAGCCTCCTCCACCTTGAGAAAGAGAGCTATTTATAGTGCCATGGAGCATCTCACTGTGCTTAAGTGGGATAGTTCATTACTTGGGCTGTGATTAGCTGCTGGTAAATACTAACTTGATTTCAGTCAGTTTGCGGGGTTTGTATTGAGTTACAACCTGCTTTATTTTTGTCTGCCAGCTGGACGCTAGCTGGGACCCTTACGCCGGCAAGTGTCGTTGTTCTATATTGTTATTCTACACAAACTTCCCAGTTTATGGAGATATGTGGGAAAGATAAAGCTTGAACCTCGGCTTGAATAGGTTACAACTGTAGAGATAGCGGAAGCATCTTCTCGGAAGTCGATTCCCCAGAGCAGCAGTTGATGCGAAGAAGCTGATCGAGTAGAACTACATCTCACGGACGGAGTACGAATAGAATGAGGGTGGTTCGCTACAATGTGTGTGGCATGGTGGGGCTTAGCCGTCAACTGGTGAAACTAAGGAATGTAGATCGTTTGATCCCTTTAGCGATAGAGCAGCGTGAAACATGCGACGTTTCGTCATGGAAAAAGGGATGTAAGTTGGAAAATAATTCATCACCCACAAGGACGCGGAGAGGCTTTTTGACTTTATCGAAACTGGAAAGTAAAGACTACGCAGCTCCTGTCCATATATGACAGCAGTACTCCATTTTCGGCCTGATATGTCTCTTGTAAATGTACAGGATAGCACAAAGGAGCCAGGTACGTATTGGAGAGGTACAGGAATTTAATAGTTCCTCTTGATGTCTGGGTTAAGTTTAAATCCCAATAGGCACTCAAGGTCCGGGACCTCCCCGAGTGAACACCCGTTCATCGCAAAAGGTGAAAATTCAGGGTCCGCTTGGTGATGATGGTATGACTCTAGTTGAATATGACCAGCGAGTTTTCCCCCCACTGAGCAGTTAAAACTCGGTCAGAGGAGTGATTATCTTTTAAGCTTATCTGTTGAATGAAAGAAGAGGTGATAGGAAGATTGTGAGGAGAAAGGGGATAAATAAAGAGTGACCCCTGACATGAAGATATTCGGATTGCTATGTTCAGAGAATTCCGCAAAGCAGCAGGTCTTGTGGAAAAAAAAAACAGCTTAGAGTGGAACTTTCAAGTTATGATTGAAATACGGAAGAAATAACTATGATTCAACTAGATCTTTTTCTAAATTCATTTTACCCTAAGAAAGGCAATAAAGCCACTAAAACACAAAAGATTACTGAGTATAAAAAAAAAATATGAACTGAAAAAATATTAAGACGAGAGAACAATAACAGAACAGGAATTAGGAATACGACGAATAACGACTGGCACTGCATTTAATTTTTTGAAGATCAAACTTGATTTGGAAGCAAGAAGCCAGAAAAGATTTCCACAAGTTAGAATTGCGAGAGAAGAAAATAGTAACATAGAAATTACGGTTCAAAGATACTTACCTCTGTGTTTCAAAGAGATCGGCAGGGACGATTATTCTTTATTTGGAGATAAATCCACACTGGACATCCTTATTCCGACCACCCCTTTTATTAAAGTCTTTTTTCTGTGATACCTGCAGCCTTCTTAATTGAGGCAGCAAGCATCACAGCAAAAAGACTGCGTACGAGAAAATATCCCGGTTGATTAACCAAAGATGTACTGAGGAGACTTTTCTCCAAAAAAGAATCATCCCAGTCGTGCCTGTCTCCGATGCTATTCTCTACGTTTACAAGAGCCAGATCAGGCCAGGAATGGAGTATATTCAGACTGGCATTTGGAATTAATTTTCTACATCGATCTCCCTCATCTTTGTATTTTGAAAAACGATAAACTGCTATTTCATTAATCCCAAACACAGTTTTGTCTTGCTGGCTTCTGTAATTCGTTCTGCTAGCAACCACACAACACTGCCGGGGTATTGGTAACTAGGTAATATCTGTAATGATAGATTAAGCTTCTTAAGAGCTATTATTTATTTTACTGCTTCAATTTAGGGCTAACTTTTCAAGCCAAATTATACTCTCAATCCCAACTTTAAGTGAAAAATGTTAAATAAAAAGTAAAAAGACCAAGATTTCTAAATGCCATTTTTCGTAGTGAATTACAGGCCGAAAAAGTTTGTTTTTACAATCTACATAAAAAATAATATAGCAACTTTAAATAAAATCAATATATCTTATACTTACTTCAGTCAAAAAAAGTAAATGATACTCCAAATGTAAGGAAAAATTTCTTTGAATTTCTTAAGCCAACAACACTGATGTAGTATGTAAATCATACTCAAACTGAAGCTAAAATGCTCCGCTGCACTCACTGGATGAAGGAACGTTCACAAAAGGCCTTCAGTTATCTCCCATCACTACATTATGAGTTGGCCGTCTAATATAGAACGCCACGGTCGTGCCAGAAATTGTTTATCTCGTCAGAGTCCATCTTATAAATTTGTCATTCGTCCATGCAATACTTTTGCCATATCTGGTCTGGTGCTCCTGCTATTCATCTCGAGGTTCTTGACAAAATCCCCCTCCAAAAGAATCTGTAATGTAATGAATCCTGATCCCGCATCTCAACTTTAGTCACTTTCTCTCCGACGTGACGCAGCTTCGATCTGTCTTTTCTACAAAGATTTCCATGGCAATTGCTCTGATGAGCTTTTTCCCCTGGTGACCCGACTAAATGAATTTAAGTGTGATTGCCATCTAGGTCCCACCCTTTTACTGTTGAAATAACTAAATACAACCCCCACTTCTACTCGTTCCTACTATGTGGCATTTCTTGGGGCTCGTATAAGAAACGCCACATATTAGGAAATAATATTAAACTACAAACAACGAAACCATAAACAAACTCCAACCCCAGACATCTACTCTCTGGTATAAGATACCTTGCGCCCTCACCAATCGCTAACATAAACCCATTCTCATTAACAAGGTGTCTACCAGAAGAGGACTGGCATTAAAAATAAATTTAAAAATGCTCCGAGACAGACACGTACTGGCTGATGATAGCCGCGTACAGAACGGCTTGAAATAGACTATACTATGCTGAGGAAATCTTTTGATTTGTACTGTAATATATATATATATATATATATATATATATATATATATATATATATATATATATATATATATATATACGCATACGCACACATATACATATATATATATACATGTATATACACATACTTCTTGTGATGTGTAAGGTTCGTGTGTGTGTCTGTGAGTAGTCTATTTAATTTTGACAGAATATATACCTCCATTGATACCTGTTTGCTATAGGATAATGCAGACCTGGAACCTAGGCTGCAGCTTATACTAGCCTATAGGATAATCCAACCCTGGAACCTACGCTGCAGCTTATAGTAGCCTATATGATAATCTCACCCTGGAACCTAGGCTGCAGCTTATACTAACTAGCCTATAGGATCATCTGACTTTGGAACCTAGGCTGTGATTTATATTAGCCTTTAGTCCCTAGAACCTAGGCTTGTTAGTTTATACTAGCCTACAGTATAATCAGGCTCTGTAACCTAGGCTGCAGGTTATACTAACCTAGAGGATAATCCAGCCAGGGAACCTAGGCTTGTAGCTTATACCAGCCTATAGGATAATCCGGCCCTGGGACCTAGGCTGCAGCTTATATTAGTCTATAGGATAATCCGGCCCTGGAACCTAGGCAGCAGCTTACACTAGCCTATAGGATAATCCGGCCCGGATTCAGTTATATATAATAGTTTAGTCAGAATTACTTCTTAGGGTCCCAACTATGGGCAAGTAGTTAACCTCTAAAATGGGGTCAAAACATTATGAAAGTGCAAAAATAATTTTTAATGGCAGCAATAAATGTTTTGAGGAAAAATTATTACCAGTAATACATTTTTGTAGAAAAAATATTACCAACAATACATTTTTGAAGAAAAAAAATATTACCAGAAATATATTTTTGAAGAAAACGTATTGCCAGCAATACATTTTTGGAAAAAATATTACCAGCAATAAAAATCTTGTCGGCATTAAATAACCCATTGAGGTGTTGATATGCCGTAAAACAAAATAAACCAAACAAACTAAACATCAGAATTATAAACAGAATTTATTTCACTTTTATGAACTTTTTTAATGTATATGTTTTTGTTTTTGCAGGCCGTATTATCAGAGGTTCCTTCATCATAATCATCGACATTTCAGGCGGCATTACTAGGCCGAACTTTATTCGGATGATTAACTTTATCATAAGAATCATCAACATATTTGACATTTCCTCGAGTAATATACGTATCGGTGTGCTTGGATTTTCAAAAACTGTCTTTTTCAAGATCGGTTTGGGAACCTACACCAACAGAAAGCGTCTAATTTTCCATATCAATCTTCTGAGGTACATAAGGTTGTACCACAAGAGATGTATTACAGTAAATTTTCACCTTGTATTACGCCACCTGATGAGGATTTTTGGCATGGTCAGAAATCATTATTACAGATGCATGCCTAAGTATGCTTTCCTTATCACATACAGCAGATCCATCTATTACAGAAAGACAAGGACAAGTGTGAAGCTCCTGAGGAACCGTGGAATCACCGTGTTTGTAATTGGTATTGGAAAGTGCATATACGCCAGAGAATTGCGGTTGATTGCTAGTCGACCCCATTATCAGTTCCTTTTCCTAACTAATTTCCGAAGACTTTTTTATATCATTAAAATTATACGCCAACAGATTTTGGGAGGTACGTATATATGTGATAATTAATTAATTAATCGATGAACGCATGTTGTTAAACGACTGAATTCATTAATACATGTCTAACCTTTATTCGAATGTGCGGGTAATGTAACGGTTAGCGACTCAGAAAAAAGAAAACCGGCGATTCGAGTTCGAATTCCGGCCGATTTCGTTATGCTTACTTTCGCAAAAATACTCTTGGAAATGGTATGAATCTCTTTCGTATCCATCCCTTTAACCCACGGCGGGGATTTCTTGCCGTGAGGTGGCAACCAGTCTAAGAGAAAAAATATTCTGAATGCAAATCCAGCCTGAAAATGGTTGGAGGCTCATAGCAGTGATGACTAGTCTCTCTTACCTTGATATGGCAACCACTCTAAGAGAAGGAAAGTTCTGCCTGCAAATCCAGCTTGAAGATGGCTGGATGACAATAGATAGGATGACTGAATTCTCTTGCCTTCAGGTGGCAACCAGTCTAGAAGAAAAACTGAATGCAAATCCATTCGGGGTAATAATGATGTTCAAATACAAGCTTTACTATTTAAGCCATAGCTGGAGGAGAAAGTGTCGATTCATACCTAAAGGTATTAGGTTGGTGCAAAAACAATGACGTAATAATGTCGTTTTTTGACATATTTTTTAACGCCAAAAAACGACATTATTACGTCATTATTTTTGCACCAACCTAATAATTTACGTGTAAGTGAATATTAAAGAAAAACGACTGGAATTCGAACTCGGACCTCCGATTTCTCATTCCAAGCCATTATCCATTATATCACCCGCATATCCAAGCTTACAATACCTGGTATTCCCAACTGGTCACCCATAAAGGTACTGACCAAGCTAGACGTTGCTTAACTTTGCAAAAACACAAAGCTTACTAAGAGCCACAAAGGATAGTGAATTGTGGAGGTAGTTAGATGGGTCAGAAGGGTCTCCAGATTTCTTAAAACAGGAACAACAGATGAGGACTCCCAACAGGGTGGAAAGCAAAAGTCAGCGAGACAATAGTTTGTAGAGAACTGGAGCCAGCTCAGGAGCACATTTCTTTAGGAGAGTCTAATTTAGAGATGATGTCCAATACCATTGACGGGGTTCTGCACATCTCACTCAATAGAGCCTCAATTCTAGGAGAAAAATCAGGCGTGGATACTCCGGACGAGTCGAATGTTGAGTTAGATGAGAATTTCCGAGCAAAGCATTCAACTTTATCAGCTTTGGAAGTTAGGACTTCTAAGTGATTGAATAGAGGTGGAATTGTGAATTTGCTGTTGTTCAGAACACTCTTCATTAAGGACACGCTTGTACACATTCTGTGCAGAGACAAAGAGACGTCTGTTGCAATCAGACATGTCGCTCCGGTACGGACGTAAGAAGTGATTCTTATGGGCTATAACAGCTGAGCAAGCAGCTGAGAACCAAGGAGATGAGCACGATTTAACTTTGTATTTTCTTGCAGGGATGAAAGCCTCGAAAGCTTTTACCCAGGTGTAGAAATCAGACGCACATTTTTGAACGATGTGATTAAAAACCGCATTCCAAGGGACAACGCGAAGGAAATCACGGAACGAGTCCCTGTATGCGCATTGATAACAGAAAGATATTTTGTCAGTAGGAGGTTCTCGGCTGGAGGGAGGAGTGGAAGGAGATGTTAATAGACACTACGGCGTTATCAGAGTTGCCAAGAGGGCAGAGCTGTGTAGCGCGACAAGAGTCAGGGATGGCGGTAAAACAGAAATCGAGAAACGAAGCGTTACCAAGGTTACTGGGGAAATGTGTAGAAAAGTCAACATGAGCATTGAGTGACTGAAAAGTTAAGGGTTTCGATGCTAGTCTATATTACCGGAAATGCTATTGAGTACACCACAGTTTTGAGAAGAAGGGGAACCATAAAGAAAGAAGAGCTATCTTACTGAATTGAGGAGAGATAGACGGAGACACATATACGAATGGTCTGGAGATTCCATAGAGAGTTATCTAACGAGCGGGAAATGATCGGGGATATAAACTCTCAGGATATGCTTTTGGATTTTAGAGTCCTTTCTAAGGAGAGTGGGGTAGCCAGGAACATCTTCACTTTCTTTTCATAGGAAAGTTAATTCTGTATAAAAGGAAATTATTTTCGGATTTCCTTTTGATGAGTAGTGTTCTCTCAAAATTTGCAGTGCTTTTCTGTAACTATCATGGGCTTCTCTCTTAATAAGAGAAAGACTTCGGTCATCGAGTATCTCTTTTAATTCGGCAAGGACGCTTTCAATCCTTTTGCAGTACTCTTTGGCATCTTTGGTCCCAAGATAAATTTATGTAATTTTTCGATTTTCACGTATCTTAAAAAATTTACATCCCATAGTTTATATTTGGATTGGTCAACGTTGAAACAGAGTTTATTTCTGGGCTCATAACCTGTAGTGTAATAACGGTTGTGAACAGTTTAAATTCTGACGGACAGTCTTTTAGGACCATATACGGAGACACATATTCTGGAGATTCGAAGGAAAATTCCATAGTGGGAGATGATGTCGGACGTAAACTCCAGGCCATGCATGTGGATTTTTAGAGTCCTTTTTAAGGAGAGGAAGGTAGCCGGGAATTGAGAACTCAGAAGAAGGGGTTGGCGAATTAAGGTTTGTCTCGCAGAAAACTACTATATCAGGAAGCTTCCGAGGAACGATTCCACACTGCAGAAATTGGTACTAATATCATGGATTTTGGAGAAAGACATGCTAAAGGGTTTAGGTGATTTTTTTTAGCTGGCTTAGGTTTATATTTTTGGTTGTTGATGGCCATGTCGGTAAGAAAAGGGCGTAAAGTAATAGTAGCAGACGGCCATCGTATGTGACATAGGCAGAAAGCAACTGGCGCAGACTGCAATAAATTAAACACTATTAGATTTTCTATTGAAATGGTTCGCAAAACATCGGCTAATTACCAAACTATTTGAACTTTATAAAATAGTAAATAATAAGGATTTCATTATAGTTGCTTCACATATATTTATAATTTAGTAAATTTTTATAAATTTATGAATGAAAAACTGTTTTCATATTTATTTCTTTATAAATTGGTAAATGATAAATATTGCATTAGTTTTTTAATACAGTTGTGTTAGTTTTTAGAATGCCGTAAATATAAAATTATTCTTAAAAATAAACAATTTAATAAATAAATAGTGGTTAATATTTTTCTTGTAAATTCTCAAGAACAAAAGTATATAAATTAACTCTTATCATATATTTAGGTTTTATTAAAATTCTAATTATCGCTTTTTAAAACAATAAACATTGCCGAGGAGTGAAGGTAGTTAAAATAATAGCGGTGTCAACAGAAAAAAACCCTCCTTTAGATACTCCATCTTATTGCGGGCACGAAGAATCAAGTTTGCCAGAACTCATACTAGCAAAAACCAGTATGTTTGTATTACAGTTGGTGCGAATAAAACTATAATTTTCAGTTTTTATTTTCAATTTTTATGATAAAACATACAGGAAATTCATTTTCATAGCATTTCCATGAACTTAACGCAAGCTAATACATTAAAATTTATTATATATCGCTTGACTAACAACGGAGTTATGTAGAATAAGGTTTGTCTATTATTTTACAGGAAAAATGAAGTTTGATGTTATCTTAGAGTTGATAAAGATAACATATTTGGAAATTACTTTTTCATTTTCAATTTTGTTACAGACATGGACCGGTTATATCTATGTCACTTTTGTCGATATGGTTGCTATTGCTTACCAGGTAGGTAAATATGCAAAGATAGATTCGCTATTCTATCTATCTATCTATCTATCTATCTATCACAGCTATTTCATAATCTATCTATCTATCTATCTATCTATCTATCACAGCTATTTCATAATCTATCTATCTATCTATCTATCTATCACAGCTATTTCATAATCTATCTATCTATCTATCTATCTATCACAGCTATTTCATAATCTATCTATCTATCTATCACAGCTATTTCATAATCTATCTATCTATCTATCTATCACAGCTATTTCATAATCTATCTATCTATCTATCTATCACAGCTATTTCATAATCTATCTATCTATCTATCTATCTATCTATCACAGCTATTTCATAATCTATCTATCTATCTATCTATCTATCACAGCTATTTCATAATCTATCTATCTATCTATCTATCTATCACAGCTATTTCATAATCTATCTATCTATCTATCTATCTATCTATCACAGCTATTTCATAATCTATCTATCTATCTATCTATCTATCTATCTATCTATCACAGCTATTTCATAATCTATCTATCTATCTATCTATCTATCACAGCTATTTCATAATCTATCTATCTATCTATCCACACACACACACACACACACACACACGTATGTATATATATATATATATTGTGTATTTAGGCAGCAACACTTCATTTATGCATGTTTCATTAAAGACGACAGACAAGTTACTACGATTAAGCTTTAATTTTTTGTGTTTTCTTTTTTAGATACAGGGTTTCTAGAAACTGTCCAAATGTTGTATAATTCCGAGCGCTTTCGGCTATACTTCTAGCCATTATCAAGGATGATTGTATTTTGTCAATTTAATTGGGCGTGTGCGTTGTGTGTATGTATTTAGTGTTATAGTGATGTTTTGTTTTCCGTACACAGCATATTGTGGCCGTGTTCGTAGTTATTATTATTAAGTGTTGACTTTTTTCTTTTTTATTATTAAGGCTTCCATTATATTCAACCTTTTTTACAGGTGGATGAGGGTATCATGTTTGTATTTTCTACTAGTATGTTTCGGATGGAGTCTGTTAAGTTTGTGTGTGTGTGTGTGTGTTTAAATGGGTTTAATAGAGCTATGGTCAGTTTCTACACACTGTGTCCAAAAAAGAAAATACTTGTTTAAACACAAGAAAAATTAAATAAAAAGATTAATTGTGGTACCTTGTCAGTCGTTTTTAATGAAACATGCATATATATATATATATATATATATATATATATATATATATATATATATATATATATATATATAAACTGTTGGGACGGGTTTCTCCAACCAAAACAAGGGCAATAGTCACCTTCCATAGCCACCTTCCTCTGTCCATATAGACATGTTGAGTGAAAGAGAATGAGAAGACTTTAGCAAGAACAAGAAGCCCAATCCAAAACAGGAAATAAGGGATAAACTTTTACTCCTGTTCAATAAATGGGAAAGGCGTATGAATAAGGTAATAGGCGAAACTATCTATTGCTAGTAATTAACAAGGTTGCTTCGGTGTAAGCAAGGAAAGTATAATTTTAGACCTAACCAGAACCTTCTTCAGTATCATATCTGCCTGCTCACAATATGAATATCCTGTCATTGATACATAGAATATTTCTCAATTAACTCACTACTTCACACATTAAACGTTGAAGACAGACTAGCCACAACTGTACACGAATGACAAATGTAACCTAGTCTATATGGCAACACAGCGCCATCTACCGTAAACTTTCTTTAAACTTAACACACAAACGAAAGATTTGCGGACATATGTTTATGTGGTCATTTGTCATTGTTTTGGTGTGAGGAATCCGCCCCCAAATTTTATAAAAGTATTTTTGACACACACACACACACACACACACACACACACACATATATATATATATATTAAAAAAGAGAGAAACCGCAAACGTTTTTTTGTTAAAATGTGGATTTGTTTTAGTGTATATATTATATTCTTCATGTTTTTGCTACACCATACCGCTGGATATCGCAGTTTTAGTTAATTCGCTCAGAGGCTAAAAATCGAACACAAAACTCTTTGTCTCAAGTCACTTTTTGGATCACTAATGTAAATTGATTCTTTTTTGTTACTTCCAGCTTGCTATAGTTATCTGCATACACCGTCATGTTGCAGGAGTTCGCATGATTGCAATAGGTGTAAGTAAAAGTCACAATATTTTTTATTTGTAATTACATTTTCAGCATTTTGTGTCTGTAAGTTCTATAAAAAACGTTTTGCAAAGGCCACATGTTATAATACATTGTTAAAGGATGCTTTATGTTTTATTATCATAGGACGGCCTGACAGATGCGAGGTCAATTCCAGAAATTTTGAGACTTTTTCAAAAGAGATATTTATTAATTTCAAAGAGGTAAAACTGTAATCACCTTCAAAGTAGGGTTATCTGACTTAAAAGCACTTGTTGCAGAATTCCAGTCAGTTTGTGAAGCCGCCATGGAAGTCATCTGAAGTGAAGGTGTCCAGGACTCTTGTCATAGCCACCTTCCTCTGATCAATATCTAAAAAACGACTGCCCATGTGGTTCTCCTTCAGCTTGGGAACAACCAAAAGTCATAGCGAAACAGATTTGATTTGTCCGGATGGTGAGGGACAGATTTGATGCCTATCTCTGTCAACGCAAAACTTTATTGCATATAGAGTTCTCAAATTCTCTGCACATCCCGACAGCATTCTGTAAACTAGTCATCTGTGAGAAGCAGTGTTTAGTAGGATGTGTTTAAAGAGCTCTTACAGCCGTCTCCTTCAATTTGGAATAACAACATTTGATAGGTCAGCTTATTAGATATAGTAATTGTAATTACAATAATCTATGACAATTATAACTGCTTCTCTTAAAAAGTTTCAAAACTTCTGGAATCCACTTCATATGTCAATCCTTTCAGCAATGCTCCTAACAACCTCGGAGATGATTAAAAACTACTCAGCAGAGAATCATGACGAGTTTTGATATCAAACGTAGCTAAACAGAAAGAATTTGAATTTGGGGAGGTGGGAATATATACGGGGGGGATTCCAGAAGTCTTGAGACTTTTATCAAGAGAGACGGTTCTTAATCTCAAAAGAACAAAATTCTAATCTTCTTCAAAGGAGGATCCTCAGACCTCAATGCATGTGTTGCAGCGCTCCAGATAATCCATCAAGACCCCATGGAAGACATCCGAACTGAAGGTGTTCAGGAGCCTTATCACAGTCTCCTTCATCTTCTCAATTTTCTTTAAATTTTCTTTCTCAATTTTCTTTTAATTTTCTTCAAAACGATTGCCGCTTTCAACTTGGAGAACAATCAAAAGTCACTGACAGCAAGGTTTGGACTGTAGGGAGATGAACGACAGATTTGATGTCTATTTCTGTCAACACAAAACTTTATTGCATAGAGAGTTCTCAAATTCTCTGCACATCCCAACAGCATTCTGTAAACTAGTCATCTGTGAGAAGCAGTGTTTAGTAGGGTGTGTTTAAAAAGCTCTTACAGCCGTCTCCTTCAATTTGGAATAACAAAAGTTGGCCGGCCAGCTTATTAGATATATATAGTAATTGTAAATTTTAGACGTTTATTAATAACAAAAGAACAAAACTTTAATCTCCTTCAAAGGAGGGAACTCAGACGTCAATGCACATGCTGCAGCACTCCAGCCAATCTATCAAGACTCCATAGATGTCATCCAAGGTGATGGTGTTCAGGAGCCTTGTCACAGCCCCCTTCATCTTCTCAATATTTCTTTCAATTTTCTTTCAACTTTTTCAATTTTCTTTCAATTTTCTTCAAAACTCTTTTTATTAGTCCCTCTCGTTTATTGCGATAAATTCTGGCCCCATTCTGGTACAAGGCACCTAAGTTTGTGTCTCAGTATAACAACATCGGACATGATTACAGGCTACTCGGCAGAAAATCATGAAGAGCTTTGACATCAAGCGTAGCTAAACTGAAAGGATTTGAATTTGGGGGCGGGGGGAACATATACGGGGTGGATTGCAGAAGTCTTGAGACTTTTATCCGGAGAGACATTTATTAATTTCAAAAGAAGAACAAAACTCTACTCTACTTCAAAGTTGGATCCTCAGACCTCAATGCATGTGTTGCAGCGCTCCAGCCAATCCATCAAGACTCCATAGATGTCCTCCAAAGTGAAGGGGTTCAGGAGCCTTGACACAGTCTCCTTCAACTTCTGAATTTCTTTAAAACGACTACCTTTCTTTCAACTTGGGTAACAACCAAAAATCACTGAGAGCAAAGTCTGGACTGTAGGGAGATGAAGGACAGATTTGATGCCTATCTCTGTCAACACAAAACTTTATTGCATAGAGAGTTCCCAAATTCTCTGCACATCCCGACTGCATTCTGTAAACTAGGCATCTGTGAGAAGCAGTGTTTAGTAGGGTGTGTTCAAAGAGCTCTTACATCCGTCTCATTCAGTCTGGAATAACAAAAGTTGACGGGTCAGCTTATTAGATATACAGTTATAACCGCATATACACGTGTAACGCGCGACTCGCGTAATGTGCGACCCCCCCCATTCATAAAATATGATTTTATCATGTATCTCGTGTATCATGCGAGCTTCTTTTTTGAGAGACAAAATTACAATAGAATAACCTCTATTCCTTTATCCCTTTATCCCATCTTCTTGTTAAATAAGTTAAAAAAGTAAAAGAGAAGGATAAAAGTATCGTTAGTAACGCTATGCTCGTTGTGTAAACGCGTAGAGCCATAAACAACGGAACGAGTAACAGCTAAACATCTACGTAAACAATGGAAAAGATGCATATTCGCTATTTTATGATATTTCCCGGAAAGGGATATATTTGATCGAAGTAGCTAAGTGGTTTTGGATACTGAAACCAAGTAGTACACGGTAGCAGTAATCGACTGGTACTCGTTGTAATCGCAGGCAATAGGTGTAGACCAATAGGATAGCCAATGGCGTAGTCCAACAGGCGTCGTCATAGACTTAAACTCTCTCGTACCTACACGTCCGTCTGTATTTATGACGGACACCAGCCAATCATATTCCAGTAAGAGGGAACTCAGGTGTATGCATATTCCATTATATCATTTTATAATACTAATATATGAATATGACATGCATTATTATTGGATACAACTAAAAGATCAGTTTTACCCAATCCATGTTTATTTTAAATACAGCTGTACTTTTTACTACCGTAAATGGATATATAATTTGGTCAACAGCGTAGCGAGGGCCAGCAGTATATATACTAATTTTATATCTCGTGTATGATGCTACCCCCTTAAAATTAGCTTTAAAAAAAAGTCGCATGATACGTCAGTATATACGGTATATACTCTAATTAAAAAAAAATCTAGGACAATTATAACTGCTTATGCTAGAAATATTCTCAAAACTTCTGGAATGCGCTTCTTATGTTCGTGACGTATTTCCCCACGGCGCCATAGATCCGTGTCCGTGATAATTTAAAAGTTTTCATTTTTGATTGTGGATTTTAAAGGGGACAAGGTGTCCGAACATGGAGAAATTATTGCAACATGTACTTTATACGTCCAATAATGTAGCCATCTTCAAGTAAACAGATGTCTTACAAGTAAATAGAAGTTTCACAAATATTCAGATGAGCTCTACCAGTTCTGACCTTTGCAGATAGAACTCCCCCACGGAGTCGAAACACTCATTTCCTGCGTGTTGCAAATGTAGAGAGAAAGTTCCACTAACATTTTCCCCAGTAACTGCTACTTTGTCGAACAGACTCAGTTGTTTTATTCAATGTCATAAATATTGAAGAAATTTATTTAAGGCTTATTCCTGAAAGATAAGTGATAATAAATTTACTGCTTTTTCACTGGGTACTCTGTAGTAAAATATCGCACAAATACATTTTTAACACGGCGGTAGCTGTTCATTTAAGGTGTTGATATGTTAACAGCTTGACTGACAGACGGAAGTTTATATAATTTTTTTTTTACGTTATATATTTGTAAAAATGACTTGACGAATATAACGTGATTTTAATTATTCAGTAATCTTAAAAGTTTAGGAAACTATTCTCCTTAATCTAACGTTTTATTGAATTTTAAATTTCCTATAGTTATCGCTCTTATTTTCTGATAATGCCGTGTATGGATGTCCGTATTTGCAAAAATCGGCACGAATATACACACAAAAAATATTCAAAATTCTTTTTCGAATATCGGCCGTCGATGAATTTACTAAGCTTTTGTATTTATTATTAGTAAATATAGTTTTTACTTAATAACAATAAAGTAAGACAATATTACCTAACAAAGTAAGACAAATTAAAGGATGTCAAATAATTTTTTATTAGCGTGTGAATGTTTCTATTAGAATCAGCGTTAACAGAACATCGTGTCAAGTTATATTTTCTCTATTAAAATAGTTATTTTTCTTTTGCAGCCGCACCAATATGTTGGAAAGGATACTGCAGATCAAGATGTCGTAAGGTAAATAGAAAACGAACTTGCAAAGAAAAAAAAAAACTTGTAATGCAAAATGAATTTTAAACAAATATTAGATTAGAGCATTTTGACAAATCCAGTAAATGTTAAATTAGGCTTCGTTTGGTACAGTTTTCTCACCATTTTATCACAACATTTTGGCCACTAACTGTTGTCTTTTGGACTCTGTTATTCTATGTGAATATTGTTCTCATTTCTCTGTCTGTCGTGTTCGGGGTTCCCACTCACCAGGTATTTTAGCACTCATAGTCTGTCTCCTCTCCCTCCAGTTGACTGAGATCCCCAGCCTTGGGTGGCAACCAGTCTACGTGAATGAAAACTTTGAATACCAGACTGTGAAAAAGAGCAATGGAGAAATGCTCGACTCCCTTTCTCAAGAATGCATGGGAATCACACAGATTTGTTGAATGGGAATCACAGACAATAAAGAAAAAGGAACATGGAATGACATGGCGCTTTTTATAACTAGTAGTCGGCACGGTTGAGTACAACTATTGCAAACTGGAAGTAATAAACAAGAATCAATTTATATTTGAATCTATTCTTCTTATTATAAACTTTTTTGTTGGATGGGGGTAATGGATAGCCGCTCGGATTGAGGAATCGGGGAGCAGAGTTTGAATTTCAGTTGAGTTCATTGCATACACTTACTTGGTGTGTAAACCCTTCTTTGGGGATTTTGTAACGCGTCTATTTATCATCTCTCTATTGCGCCTCTGTCTTTGGGCAGAGTGCACTCGGGGCGACTCCATCAAAAGACAGAGTTGCAATTGAGAAAAATTATATTGAGAGGTGCCCGGCCCAAGGAAACAGCTGCCCGAGACCACGCCCTCTCATTGCACTAGAGAGAAGGATCGGTGCTCGCACCGAGGCCAGCGCAACCGACATTTGCGGGGGCTGCGGACAATTTTTGTTCCCCGCTCGTGTCCCCACCTTAAAAAAAGACCTTGTGTCACAACTCGTCTTAGTGGGAACACGGAGTAAATACCTACTTGGGAAAAGTATGTATCCATCTCTTCTCCGCAAAAGTATGTATCCATCTCTTCTCCCCAGAAGACCTTGGTTGGCAAATTCAAACCAGTCTGATGGGGATTTAGTTCTGTTTGGTTATCGTGTCCAAGACACGCTACTTCTACCACGGCTGCATAACATCTGATGGGTTATAGAACTCCTGATGGTGTGTTATATTTCTGCAATAACCACCTATAAGCATCTTCTCTCTTCGTTAGTTCGCTCGAACGTTACGCCCTGCCAATATCTCATAAATAATCGACTATTCCGTTTATAGCGCTTTTATCCAGGCAATAAAATGTTGAGCCGTCGGGATGTACAATACAGTAATAATTAAAAAAAAATGTGATAAAAACATGACAAAGTTGAGAAAACTGGACAGAGGTAATTATTCTATTGCAAAAAATAGACACAAGTAATTATTTTATTGCAAAAAGTAGACGTAGGTAATTATTTTATCATAAAAACTCGACAGAGGTAATTATTTTTTTACAAAAAGTGGAAAGAGGTCATTATTTTATTATAAAAACTGGACAGAGGTGACTATTCTATTATGGAAACTGGGCACAGGTAATAATTCTATTCTAAAAACTGGACAGTTGTAATTATTTTATTATAAAAACTGAACATAGGTAATTATTCTATTATAAAAACTGGACAGAGGTAATTATTTTATTATAAAACGGGACATAGATAATAATTCTATTACAAAAACTGGACAGAGGTAATTATTCCATTATAGAAACTACACTTAATTTTAGAAATTAAGACAAGTTAAAACCTTTTTCCCTTCTACATTAAATATTTTGTTCATCAGAAAAACTTATGCCTAAAAGATAAAGATAATTAGGTGAAACTTGATTGGCGTGGATATCGTTTATATTTAATTAACAAAGATTAATTTCTTTTTAATATTTCAATAGTTATACAGTTAATCTTCAACCAATATGACTACTTATTTACGATAAAAGATAAAATTAAATAGATAAACAGAAAAAAAAAATACAAATAGAAAATGGTATTTGGTCGGAACAAAGTCTAGCATTTTTTAAGTAAATTTCAACACAATATTTAAATATTGGTACATAGATTTATTCAGCTACATTTGTGCCATTTTGCTCCACTATCCTTCGCCATCTTTGAAACAGCTTCATTATTCCATCCTCCCAGAAATTGGCATCTTTCAGGATTAAGAACTGCATTCTTATAGGCTTCCAGAGAAGTGAATTTTGTAGATATCAAAATAAATGATAATCTGAAGGTCCAAGCTCAAATGATCATGGCATGAGTAGGTGGACATAGCCAAGATGTGTCAATTTCTCTCTAGGTCTGCAAAGAGACGTATGGCATGGCGCTGCCCTGATCTTAGACGACGCCCTTCCAATTGGTCAATTCTAAATGCTTTTTAATCGATTGCTGCGTTTAATCAGTTAAGTTTGGAACAGTGTTTACACTACATTATTCGGACTATTGTACTCATCTTTGTCGCCATATTTATTACATCGTTTCGGCCGTTGTACGCTCCGGCCTTCTTCAGGTGGTTGGAATGTCGGACTGAACCCCTTATTTCGCTTATTGGAATAGACTGTTCTAGTTCCACGTGTCATGCCTAATGGATGTCAGTTATTTCCTGTTAATTCTTCTCTCCAAGTTCTCCATTGCCTTAACCGGGTATTGAAATAAAGAGTTTAGTTCGACATTCCAACCACCTGAAGAAAGCTGGAGCGTAAAACGGCCGAAACGTTGTAATAAATATGGCGACAAAGATGTGGACAATAATCGGAATAATGTAAATAGTGTACATAATACCTCATCTCAGAAATATAGACAGACACTGAAAGGAGAAAACGTTGGGATAAATATGGCAAAAAGATGAGGACAATAGTCCGAATAATGTAAATAGTGTACATAATACCTCATCTCAGAAATATAGACAGATACTGAAAGGCCGAAACGTTGTGATAAATATGGCGACAAAGATGAGGACAATAGTTCGAATAATGTAAATAGAGTACATAATACCTCATCTCAGAAATATAGACAGATACTGAAAGGTCGAAACGTTGTGATAAATATGGCGACAAAGATGAGGACAATAGTCCGAATAATGTAAATAATGTAAATAATACCTCATCTCAGAAATATAGACAGATACTGCATGGCTGAAACGTTGTGATAAATATGGCAACAAAGATGAAGACAATAGTCCGAATAATGTAAATAATGTACATAATACCTCATCTCAGAAATATAGACAGATAAGGAATAGTGTTTATTTGAATTCAACGGTTAAATTTGCGGAAGGAGTAATAGAAAATGTTCTATGAAAATATATACATCTACATCATCATCTTCTGCGGCCTTATAAATTTCGAATGGTTAACGGTGTGTCATTTCTTTTTCCCAATTGTGTCAATGGAAAAAGTTGTCAATTTCAAATCTTTTCATTTGTAGCCACTTCTTGAAATAATGACCAGCATTCAAAACTATAATGGTATTTTCAATATTTTGTTAAAGTTGTTACGCTCAAATATTTTAACGATGTGATAGTGGGAATTTCTACGGATAATTTATTGTCGTAGAATCGTCATGAGCTTACTCAATCAGTAACTTAAGAATTAAGATTATTTATTATCTGAATATTAAAGTAGGAAAACTATGAAGTTTCTACCGGTTAAAACTAGTATGTCACCTGTAGAAAAAATAGCTACGACCTTTTGTTTCCCGCCAAAAGATACATCAGATTTAAAAAAAAAAAAAAAAAAACCATAACGAAAAAAAGAAAGGATATGCTAGATTTAGGTGCAGGTCTTTAATAAAATAACATTTTATACATTTTTTAAGAGTTTCTTTATTTGCACTAACATCCATATTGTTTTTATTTTCAGTAACTTTTCACCAGAAATAACACTAAAAGCTGTTGGAGAAGTAATGTATAATTAATTTTGTAAAACAATTTTAATTTTAAACGATTAATATTTATTTTTTACTGAAAATGAATTGTTTAATGAAGCTAAATATATATGTCCTTTGAAATGAGAAATTGTGACGGTCTTGTGGGCATTCACCTCCTCAATCTATGATACGGCACCCGATTCTGCTATATTTTCATTTACTTAAGGTAGCATTTATATAAAATGATTTTTATTATAACCTAATTATTTGCAATAATGGATCATATGCAATATAAATAAACAATTCACCTAGAAAAATTGAAAATAAATGCAATGTATGTAAATACAAATTAGAGACATGTCGTAATATTTCATTCCATCTTAAATAAACCAACAATGTTTTGCGGTAATTTTTAACATCAATATTTTTTTTGTTGTTGAAAAGTTTAATAATTTTAACGCATTCATCATTATGGATAAAGAAATAATGAATTTCATACAATGAGCTTTTTGAGACTTAACATGAGCAAAACAAATTCACAGATTTGGGTGAAAAAAAAGACGCCAGAATGATATCAAAATCCGTGAAAAATGTTACTTCCTTTAATAGTCGGTTGTGTTTAGTTTAATTTGTACTGTATATAAATGTAGGTGGAAAAAAAATACTGATAAGATAATGGATGTCATAAAACACTGCCCAGGGTACTCAATTAATTAGACTTGAGCACGACCCCCAGTCGTGGGGTTCGGGGGTTGTACGCACCGGCCCTAAATGGAATACACAGACACGCACAGACTGTGGACTTATAAAGATTAACACTGTATATTGATTGGTCATTTCACACGTCATCAAACTGAACCCTTTATTGATTTCTATGATCACTTTGATTATATCTATAATCGCCCAATCCACGTTTTAAGTTCTTACCCCATGATCAGGCTCCTCTCGCATTTAGCAGCGTCCTGCTCGAAAGCAAAAACAAGGCGCCGGGTCACACCCAAAGACGAAAACATGTCTGATGTGGAGAAAAATATATCACTCACTGATCCTTGCGACAAGTCCCGAGGAGCGACACTTTCCTTCTTGGTAGAACGTATGGTTTACACATATTTGTCAGGCAAATGTGCCCGTCCATATGTAAATACTCCTGTCATTTTTCTATGCTAGCACACACACAGACACACAGACACACACACACACACACACACACACACATATATATATATATATATATATATATATATATATATATATATATATATATATATATATATATACAGTGCTGTTCGATAAAGGTGACTCACCTGAATTTTTTTTACTAAATGTTCTCTTCTCCGAAGAAACAAAAAGGCGACATATCAGGTCATCCCATAAGTTCTGTCCGAATTTTAACATTTTGTTAAAATGAACTTTAAATTTAAAAAGTATTTTATAATGTCTAATGCAGCTGAACATTATTTTTATGTTTAGATGCACTTAAACTGATCAAATTTTATTTCAGAGAACAATAAAATTAAATTTTGTTTGATTAAAACCCTGCTAACATGGAAGTACCCAAAAATCATTTGAGGCACATAATGCTTTATGAGTTCAAGAAAGGAAACCCAGCAACCGAAGCGGCTAGAAACATTCACTCAGTTTATGGAGAGGAATGTGTGAATGAAAGAACTTGCAGAAGATGGTTTGCAAAATTCAGAGGTGGTGATTTCACCCTTGAAGATGAAGATCGAACCAGACGTCCAGTTGAGTTTGATGAAAAGCTTCTTGAAGCAGCCCTTGAAGAAAATCCTGCTTTATCAGTTGAAGAATTGGCAGTGGTTCTCAGGTCAAACCATACAACTGTTCATCGTCATCTTCAACAACTTGGAAAAGTTCCTAAACTTGGAAAATGGGTGCCTCATGAATTGTCTGAAAACAACCTCAAATCCCGAGTTGACATCTGCTCTTCTCTCCATTCTCGCCAACTTGTTTCACCTTTTTTGGATAGACTTGTGACTGGCGACGAAAAATGAATCTTTTATCGAAATGTTAAGCGTCGTAGACAGTAGCTTGGTAAAGGGGGAAGGACCTCAGCCACAGCCGAGAAGGGAACTTCATGGGCAAAAGGTTCCTCTTTCAATCTGGTGGGATCGCCAAGAAATAATCCACTTTGAATTCTTACCACCTAATGCAACAATTAATGCTCAAATATACTGTCAGCAATTAGAGCGTTTGAACCAAGCTTTGAGGAAAAAAAGACCTGCTCTAGTGAATCGAAAAGAGGTGATGTTTCATCAGAACAATGCGCGACCCGACACAGCAAGAATCACATCACAAAAGATCGAAGAACTTGGTTGGGAGAAAATTCTTCATCCACCTTATTCTCCCGATTTTGCTCCTTCAGACTACCATTTGTTTCGTAGCTTGCAGAATCATTTGGAAGAAACAGCCTTTTTAACACAGGAAGAGGTTAAAACTGACATTTGTGAGTTTTTCGAATCAAAGCCAAAAGAATTTTACAGTAATGGAATTAGTAAGCTTGTTAATAGATGGAAGGAAGTCATAGATAATCAGGGAAAATACATTGTTGATTGAATCTGTAATTAAATGTAACATTTGGTCACTTGTTTTCTTTATTCAAAATTCGGACAGAACTTATGGGATGACCTGATAAATTCAAAGGATAGGCGATCTAAAATCCGAAGAAGAAGCTTTGAAAGTTCTTTGAATTTAGCAGTAAGTACTGTCAAGCATCCGTTCAGTATAATGTTCTGGGGATGTTTTTCTTTTCGTGGAACATTATAAAGTACAGGCTCTCGAGAAAGCAGTTGAGCAACACGCTCCATAAGTTTTCTATGGGGTTGAGGTGAGGAGATTGGAGCGGCCATGTCATAACACTCACCTGCTTCTCATCAAAATATTCCTTCATCAATTTTGATTTGTGAACATTATCCTGCATAAAAATGAGCTTGGTGGGGTCTATTTGCACCCTTTCAGCAGAAGGGAGCAGACAAGACTCTAAAATTCTCTTGTACTGCTCGCTCCTGAGGGTCTTTTCAATAGGTTTTAAGAAACCATTTCAGGTCTTTCGTTTCATCGGAGAAGAGAACATTTAGTAAAAAAAATCAGGTGAGTCACTTTTATCGAACAACACTGTATATATATAGTCGGATAGGTGTGAGTTTGTGAACCTGGGTTTTGACGCTATTTGCGATCGTCAGACAAATTGATTAGTTTTTAAATTGGTTTATATATGGTTGTGTATTTTTGGTGTTTTTATGGTAGAGGGAGGAAAAATTGTCGAAACGCCACACATACGTACACAAACATACATACACGCATTCATTCTTTCACGTACACAGACATACGCACGCTCACTCACTGGAGCTCACACAAACATAAACATGTATGAACAGTGTGGGACTGTGTGACTGCGCATATATGCGCATCCATGTGTCGTTGCGTACATACATACGCAATTGACCGCTGTATTCAATGTTGGATTGTGTAGCGAATATCTTTCGTCAGTTGCGGTGTCAAGGCGCAGGCCTTTCGTTTATTGTGTTTGCCGAATAATATATTCTCGCACACACCTATAAAAAGCCATACCAATCCAACTAAATATGTTAGTTCTATCACTGCGCTTTCCAGTAAGTACGCGCATATATAATATATAAATAATATATATAAAAAATTGCATATATATATATATATATATATATATATATATATATATATATATATATATATAAATATTCATACATGTTTCATTAAATAGTACAGACAAGTGTTGTCTATTTATTTTATGTAAATTCTTTTCATAACGTCTGATAAGCTTAATAACATTATCATTAAACGAAGAAAGAAAATCACAATATTGATCCATATTTTTTAAATCCAATCTAAGCTTTAAGATTGGATTAAAAAATATGTGTCAATATTGTTTTCTTGTCGTAATCCGAAGTTCTTATTTTTGTTTCTATTTTTAAAAAACTGTGTTCAATCTACAAGTAGAGACTAAATTATAATTATTATTTTAAAAGAAAACTAATCTCCGTAAATTTCAAGATTAGTTATTCCAAAATTCGCTTGAGATTGAAACAGAGCTGGGTTCTTTAATTCAATTTAATTTCTATAATTAAATTGAAGTTTTTAGCTTCTGCTTTTGAAACATGACAACTCTTATGTAGCGATGGAATCATATTTTTTAAAAAATAATTGTAACATATATATATATATATATATATATATAATATATAATAATATAATATAATATGTTAATAAAATATAAATATAATATAATATAAATATAATATATGTTATAATATATGTTAATAGAATTAATTATGATATGTTTAATAAAATTATTATAATAATTATAATAATTATAATATGTTAATAAAATTAATTATGATGACACATATTTTCTATATTTCTATAGAAATAAAACGAACCGTACGAAGGTGTATGGGTTGTTCAAAGTGGGATTGCTATCCAAGAGGTAAGTCCTGATAAATGACCCAAAATTTGAATTTTTTTTAATTAACAGTTAAATTTCATCTGTCTCTGAACGTCGGTTAACTTCATTCGAACATACGCCTTTCATTCTTTTGCAAATAGACTTCCGGTTTGATTCAGGCAAAACACTGCGTTGTTAGTCCATGTAAACCAGTACTCACTCTCGAGTTTTTTTTGTTTTTTTTTTTTGCTTGAGTGGGTGCGATTCCACCTCTTTATCGAATTATCTAAATCGTTTATCTTAGGAAACTTGTTTTAATCCACTAGGCTCTTCCTCCCATGGATATGTCAATTGTGAGTTCAATTCCTAGGCCTGGCAGTGAAAACAGGGCGAGCAATAACGGAGCTGTGATCAAAATAAGGACTAGACAAGTTATTCTGAGTCATGGGCCGTGGAACGAGAACAGTATACGCCCAATAGTAAAGAGTTAAGTTCGGAATTTACTGTAGGTTACCAGGACTGACATACCCCTGATGAAGGCCGGAGGGTATAATGGCTGAAACGTTATGATAACAAAAACAAAGACAAGGGCAATAGTCTGCATGTAAATAGTTTAAATAATGGTAAGTCTTCATCCAATAAATTCAAACAGAAAACAGTTTTGATTAATTCCTCTGAGTAATTAATCAACTAATGGAAAATTCCAAGATGAGCAAGATTGCCCTCACATTACGCACGTTTCAGTTACATTCCTTTACGCTGATGGCGTACGCAGAAGATTAAGTTTGCCTGTCCCTTTGACTGTCGGTATCTGGAATCTGAGCTGCTTGACCTTCATACGTCGAATACGACGGGAGCTATGACTGATATTCTAATTGTGGTTCAAAAAATGATTAGTTTCAAAACTAATTAAAGTAACTGTCCATTGGAATAATCCATGCAGATGTATACATAAACCAATGAGGCATCAATATATGTATCCATTTAACCAGTCGTCTGCTAAAATTAGAATCGAACAAAATAATGATATATGAAGACTTAGGAAAGGGGGCATAACTCATGCAAACTTGATCATTTGTTTACGCAAACCTCATTTTTTTTTATTAACCTGCTGCATTTATATTTTATACAAAAGTATACACCATTCTATTTAAGAAAATAAATAATTTTAAAAATACTTATTTATTATTAAACTGGTATTTATCCATTTGATGATATTGCTTTCAGGTTGGAATAAGGCAATTATGCCATCAGGTGAGGTGAGTAAACGGATTTTGTGTTCTGACATTTTGCTGAAGTATATTCCTGTATGCATGTTTTTACATACTTAAATATATGCATTAAACAACATTATCTATCTATCTATTCAGCTCAGTCTATTCTTTATCTATCTATCTATCTATCTATCTATCTATCTATCTATTTATTCAGCACGGTCTGTTCTTTACCTATCTATGGAAGATATAATTTACAAATTTATATATATGAATAATCTTGATCAAATGATAAAATGGAAAAAAAAACCTATGTAAAGTATTTCGTCACTAAAAGAAACTTCTTCAGACTCATAATGGTTTTATTGATGGGGACAGTTTTATATGTATGGTGGTGGATGAAGAAATGTAAGAAACCTTGAAGCTGCTTTTTTTTTGTATTTCTTCCGTCCCCTATATATAGTGTAGCCGCGACGTATTGAAGTGCATATAACAAACATTTAATACCATTTTGCATTTCTGTCAATTTCCGGTCAGCTCCCTTATATTGAAACGCTTGTCTGGTAAAAAAAAAAAGCCCATAGATACAACGCATAAATTTAAAATTTGAATATATTTACAGAGCACTTTTGCGCGTGTTTTTTAAAAATCCCCATCACAACTGAACGGAAATTTAATCGCTGTTACAATATAATGTAAATTATTCCTGAAGATGGCATTGGAAAAGATCGAAAGAACGTGGGTTAAAAACAAAATACGGCCCCTTCCCTGATGAATTTCATCTTAACGTCAAGAAAATGATTAGAGAACCGAAAAGGATCCGTACAAAAATAAGTAGACGCAATATGTCTATATTATTCAATGAAAAATACATATATGAAGATATGATGCATATATATATATATATATATATATATATATATATATATATATATATTATGAAATGTATTAAATCCGACAATTATTTAATATATTTTCTGTTTATATGTTATTTTTATAGATATAATTTATTTAAGTAAATATTTTTAATTAAACATTAATTACATTTACCGTCCTGAAACTTCGAGAAATTTCGTAGAAAATATGTGCTTCTGCGGCAAGAATCGAACCTGTAACTCTTATGGGGAACAATCATTTGATCTGACATGCTGTTAACTATTCAGCCACAAAGAAGACTTTGGTTTGAAAAGTCCGAATTCCTGTTTATAAACACACATCTTAGACGATTTTTTTATAGCCGAAGTACCGGACCATATGTAGCACTAATAATTTGAGCATGGATTCAATATAGCCTTTTCGCTTCATTTCACCCGAGAATGTTAGCCCGAGAAGACGCAACGAGTCACAATCTTAGGGCTTAGCGTCAGCCATGCTGATGGAAGGCAGATTGAGGTATCTCAAATGATTATTAGAGCGCAGCTTAGTTTTGCAGGCGTCAAAATTAACAAGCCACCTTTTGCCCCAGTTAACAACAGACTGAAGGTTGATTTTGACATCAGCAGCCAGTTTCTTTCTTTCTTTCTTTGACTTTATACACGTCTCTGTCCCTACTCATTATCTATCTATCTATCTATCTATCTATCTATCTATCTATCTATCTATCTATCTATGTCTTTATTACATATCTCTATCTCAGTATTAACTCACTGCTATTCAATATCTATCTATCTATCTATCTTTTTATTACTTCAACGCACACAAGAAGTTTAAATTTCGGCATTAAATGACCCATGAATAAATTAGTAAATGTCATTAACAATGTCACAATCAGTGTCTTAGTTTACGAGTTGTTCTGCTATTAGGACTTATGCAAACTTTGGTTGTTGTGATTAGTCTTGTTATACTCTACCTTATACTAATGTGCACTCAATACAAGTTTTGTGATGTCAACGAACACTCGTTGCCACTTTTGTAATGTCAACGAATACTCGTTACCACTTTAGAACTGCTCGTTGTAGTAGAGACTTTGTAATCGCAGATACAACTATAGTAACGCCGTTGAACTATACTGGTGTCAGACGCCTTCGAATATCACTCGCACTAATAGAACTTACTCGATAATACTCGCTCGAACAGTAATCCGTATAGTGATCCGAATAGAGAAATAGTATATTGAACAGATTAGAGAATAGCGGTCCGTATAGTAATAGAGGATAGAATAGAAATAGCGATCCGAATAGTAATAGAGGATAGAATAGAAATGACGATCGTTAGACGTCACGCTATCTTCCATATATGTGTTTCCTTTATGGTCACGTGATCTACTTAATTCAATAATGGGATCGCTTGTGTTTGCTCACTGGCGAACTATGTTCAAACTCAAGTGTCGACAGCGGCACTTTATTTCTATATAACAACAAGCCCAAGAACCACTTAAGTTCGACACACGTTTATTTTGAACGAAATTAAAAAGGTAGATATAGCCCCTGTTTGCACGATATTCCAAACGGTAGACGTATAAGTTTTACACTAATCAGATTGCTAAACGCAGTTCTGGTTTAAACGATATTGAAAAAGGTAGAAATACGCCAGGTTTACAGTAGAGTTCAATATTTGGAAGCCACAACTGCTGTATTTTCAAGCAATAAATCTTGAATTCGAAATTTAGACATAGGTCTGGTTTCCACGAGAGTAAAAAAAAACAAAAAAACAAAAAGAAAAAAACAAAAACAAAAAACAAAAACAAAAAAACCCATAGAAACCGGTACAGTAAATGGACATGAAGCCAAGTGATTAGTACATTTGCATTCTGACCATGAGACCCGAGTTCGAATCTCATCATGGTCGATTTGTCAAGAAGGAGACTTCCTGATGTTATCGGCGTGCAGCATTTTTGGAAATTGCCTGAAAACAGACTCAAGCCTTGTGAGTGAAACTGAGTAGACGGAACCCTTGACAAGCCACAAGTCATCGTGGCCCAAATTGTTGATAGTTAAACACACTTTTCTAGGAAACTGTAACTAAGGTCTGCTCAGTATAGTTGCAGTATAAACCACAGGTGAGGTCTGTGGGTGTTGAATAAATACAAATGCGCCCGAGCAAGCGTATGCAATAGG
This sequence comes from Acanthosepion lycidas, assembly GCA_963932145.1. Classification (NCBI taxonomy): domain Eukaryota; kingdom Metazoa; phylum Mollusca; class Cephalopoda; order Sepiida; family Sepiidae; genus Acanthosepion; species Acanthosepion lycidas. The sequence goes on along the minus strand of OZ010593.1, from coordinate 81,783,642 downwards.
GATCGGCCAGCCGCCCTAGTAAACGGGTATCCTTCAATACGAGTGGCCAGCTATACATACTACAGTAAAAAAAGGTAGACGTAGGTTCGGTTTGCACGAAAGTCACAAACGTAGTCATAGATTCGATTTGCCCGAAAGTCGCAAAGGTAATCATAGGTTTGGTTTGCACGAAAGTCACAAAGGTAGTCATAGGTTCGGTTTGCACGAAAGTCACAAACATAGACATAAGTTCGGTTTGCACGAAAGTCACAAACGTAGACGTAGGTTCGGTTTGCACGAAAGACACAAAGGTAGACATAGGTTCGTTTTGCACGAGAATCCAAAGATTAAAAATGACAGACAAGGGTCTGTTTTAAACGAGGACCAAAAACGTAGATGCAGCTTCGTTTTGAACGATATTCGAAAGGGTAGACAACTAGAACGGTTTGCAACTTGAGTAAAAAGAAAACAAAAAGTAGACATAGGTACGATTTATACTCTGAAGATATACAATTTGGGATTAACTTACCTCTATTCAGGAAACCCCGTTGGCGTGTCGCAAACCCTGCCAATAGGGTAGTTTTTTTTTCAAAACTTCTAACTGAATACACAGTATAAAACAATTTTTATAAACGCTTGACAATTTTGTATGCACCTATTATATATTTATATATTTATTTCTTTTACAGAATTACATCATTCCGTGAATTTAATTTGAAATTCCTAACCAAAATGTTTCAAAGCAGCTGAGCAGGAGGGAGAGTTGGCGAAGACGGCGATGTATTGTTGGTGAAAATGAGTTTACAAAAACCGAATGATCGGTGTATCTAGGTGAACCATAAGCAGACGCCAAAGGAAAAACAAACAAACAAACATACTTTTACTGCGATGTTATTAATTTTTCTTGATATGTGGACAGTGAAAATTAACTTTTCTTTTTATTTTAATTACTGTGATTAACGCCATTTTAGTGAAATGTCTGGAAAAAAAAGTAAAAATGAAACGAAAGATTTAAAAGACCGATGTACCACAGAAAAGGAAGCAATGAAACATAATCTTCAAGTGACAGAGAATACAATATAGAAAAACTTAGTTAATTCTTTATACATGCATAGGTAGCAATACGATTTTTCACACATGGGAATGAATAGATAGATTATTTTTTCATTTAACTTAATTTAATGGCCAGAGTTTTTAAGGAATCTTGTCTCCAGCCCACGTCTGAATTGTCGAACATAAAACCTTGTTAGTGTTTTTACATAGCCGTAAAAGTAGGGTCCATTGAAGGAATAACCACCCAAAACCTGTCTGGCTGGTAGCACTTTCCGGCTGGTAGAACACGAGTAGAAGGAAAAAGGGTTGTGTTTCCCCCCAGCCAGTGTTCATATAATGAATCGGGCTGTCAGTGAAACGGCCGGGCAGTGTAGGGGTTCGTTTTCCGTGGTTGGAACTTAGTGAGAAGTCAGAAGAAGTTCGCTTTCTCGTAACAGAAGGAACGCATTGACGATTAAGTGAGAAATCGTATGTTTTTTTTTTGTTTGCTACTTCCCGACCCAAAAAGTGTCTTGAAAAGTATTTGTCTATATTGTTGTGTTGACGGCGTTCACAGTCCTAGTTAACGAGACAAATCTGTGGAACATAGTGAGCGCCGGTGTATTCGCCGACATTGGATGTCATCACAGCTGGTGCAGTGGCGTGCAGAACTGCGCTACCACACACACATACAAGCACATATAATTGAAATATAGAACGATGTTTAAAATCGCCTTTAAACAAAGCAGTAACAAACTTTCAGAATCCATTCCTTCACAATCTTTGACAGTATTCTAAGATATAAGATGTGAATAACGATCGTCAGATAAAGCAACTAACGATCGATTCCACACATAGAAACGTTGAAGATACATGATCTTAAATTTAAATTTAAATTTTTTAAATATTCTCCTTCGATATATCTACGTGTTTAACATAATCAAGCTCCTTCAACATTTTTAATTTTTTTTTTTTTTTTTTTTTGCTATTGGTTTTATCATTATTGCTTTTAAATATTCCGCATTGTCATCGCAGTTGTTCCGTTAGGAAAGGAGATATGATCCTGAACGTAAATGTATCGTGGAAGACTCAGAAATCAGTACACTCTCAATACATTTTCGCCTTATTTATTTTCTCTTTTAATTGAATCTACATGCTTTAAGATTTATGTACTGAGTACGTTGTTGCTTCGCAAAACACTTCTTTTGTTATATATATATATATATATATATATATATATATATATATATATATATATATATATATATATATATATAATGGCACAGGCGCACATATATTTACTTAGTATCATCTCTATATCTAAAATAAAAAGAATCTTGTGGTAAAAAGAACCACTTTCCAGAAGTTCAAAAAAAAAAAAAAAAAAAAAAAAAACTGACAACCCAAAACGTCACTAAGAGGAGACCACATTGGTAAACCAGAATTTTGCCTATAAAAATTGTTATCGAATATTAAAAAACATTGATTATTAATTACATGGCGCATTTCTATGATCTTATGTATAGGGAGAGGTAATTTTTTATTTGTTTTAGTTAAGTGTGTTTTTAATAAATTTATGATAACAAGTATATGACTGGTTTAGATATACAATCTTTATACACATCATGTTCATGAAAGAAATGTCTAAATGATTAGATATTGGTTTATGTCACGTCGTTTCCAGCTAACCTGATGAGTATAGATGAGCGTTCCTAAACCTAAAAATGTTGAAAAACCAATAACATTTTTTCTCTTGTATAAAAATACTTGTTACAATATAAAGTGTGTTTTTAGTAAAGTTAGGCATTCCTTTATGGGAAGATTTCTATATAAAAAGTTTATATCTTAACTACTCATATATTTGTTTTTATTAATAATAATAAATAATTAATAAATGTATATATTTTTTAATTTATTTAAAAAAATACTAGTTATTTATACGTGAGAGAGCTAATTGTACCAAGAAGTGGGGTTAAAATTTTGGCAAGATTAAATCACTAATCAATGTTTTTTAAGCATCGATAACAATTTTTATTGACAAAAAATTAGTTTACTCATGGAATCTCCTCTTAGTGGCATTTTGGCTTGTCTAATTTTGGAATCTTTGGAAAGTGGTCCATTTAAAAATATTCCACTACAAAATTCTTCTTATTTTAGATACCGAGACGATTCTCTTTTAATATCTCCACAAAAGATCCGATATTTTATCCGAATTATATTTACACACACACACACACACACACACACATATGTAATGACGCATACACAAAAACATACTTACAACCTATAACATATATATTAACACACACATACATATATATTCACAAGCCCACACACACATATATATATATATATATATATATATATAAAGACACATACGCATGTCTATAATGATATATGTACACATACACACAAACAGACACACGCACGCACACACACACGCATATATATATATTTACATGCAACACACACGCATGTATATAGTGATACATAAGCACATATACATAATGATACATACACACATAAAACATATTTGCACACACATATATATATCTATATATAATCATATATGCACCCACATACTTATATATAATTATACATACACACATAAGCACACACACACATATATATGTATATATATATATATATATATATATATATAATCACACATGCACCCACATACTTATATATACTGATACATACACACGCATATATATGTATATACATAATCACACATGCACCCACGTACTTGTATATAATGATACACGAACACACACACACACACACACATATATATATATATATATATATATGGACACATATATAATAGGACATACACACACATATATACATTATAGCATATATACAATGACATATGGTAAGTATATATGAGAGTTTGGAAAATTCTTCATGTTTCGTTGGTCAAAGTGAGTTAGGAGAAAATGGATTTTATTTCAACCAAATCCACATTGGCGAGACTTGGCGAGATTCACGTTAGTCATACGAAAGTTGGACATCTTAAGTTTTTACTTTAACTGTATCGATTTTTAAAAGTTATATTTTATTAATTTCTCCACAGTTTTTATCTATATATTCATCACATCTTAGAAAAGAAATGTAATCTGCCTCTGACTAACGTAACTACCGTTTCGCCTCGCCAATGTAGATTTGGTTGAAATAAAATCAGTTTTTCAGATGACGCTCTTTGATCAGCGAAACATGTCAGAATGGGAATTTTCCAATTTGTTTTCTATTAGGTTGGTGCAAAAATAATGTCGTTTTCTCACATGCGAGAAAACGACATTATTTTTGCACCAACCTAATATATTTAACATGCTTTCGCAATTGAAATCCAGATGACAATCATAATTTGTACATATTATATTAAGAATTATTTAATGTAGGCTATTATTTGGATTTTAAATAGAACTCTGAAATAGAAAAGTTCGCAAAGTTCAACATTCGTACCGCAAGAAAATATATAAATAAATAAAAATAAAACAAAAAAAGCGTGTGCCACAAAGACGACATTCTCCTTGGCAAAACTATTACTGTATACCCACCTGGCATTTATTTTTTGCTTTAAAAAGTGATTCTCAGACTTTTAGTAAAAGCCAAACATATGAAACTAGACTTTTTTGCAGTGTTTAAGAATTGACAAGAAATATAGTAAGCACTTGTAATTAAATATGTGGCTTCCGTCGATCTTGAGAGACCATGGATCTGCACCTCAAAAGATATGTCTCACCTGCTGATGGGGGTGCAGCATCTGTTATAGCTGTACAGGCCCACACGGGAGGGACTGTCTCGATTGCAACCAATGCATATGAAGACGTTCTCCCCCGATGTCGCCGTGTTGTTTTCTTTCCCTCGAGTCTACTTCACTCACGACAAGCATCCGTTTCTTCTCTCCTCGCTTCAGCCCTTGGTGTAAATCCGGATGGTCGTAACCATTTTTAGTGAATTTATTAAGAAAAAGTTAACGAAAGAAAAGCCCAGAAAATTCATTTATTTAAAATTTATAATTGCAATTAGTCGTAGTTATGTGTTTACTTAAATTTGCATGTTCTCTCGTTTTTTTTCACCCCAAGCAAGGCAATAAAGCCTCTAAGACGAACGGAATTACTGAGTGTTAGAGAATGTGAGAAAAACTACTATTAAGAAGATAGAACAATAAAAGAAGATAACGATTGACATTGCATTTACATTTTTGAAGATCAAAGTTGACTGGAAAACAAGAAGCCTGAAGTGAAGTACGATAGAGGAAACTGTTAGCATAGAACTTCCGGTTACATCTAGCCATTTCAACTGTAAAATAATGAGACCTTACTACCAGTCTAGTACTGCGCTTAAATAGTTAAAGCCTAGGTACCAAAAAGGAAAGCTCATCAGAATAATTACCATGAAAATATTTATAGAAAAAGCACTGGGAAGCTACATAACTGTAGTGGGAAAGTGGCTGAAGCCGATATGCCAGATCAGGACCAATAACATTGCAGATTCTTTTTTGGATTTTATCAAGAATCTCCAAATATATAGCAAGAGCATCCGACCGTATGTGGCAGTAATATTCAAAAGAATGGTTGACTTATAAATATGTAAGTTAGATTCTGGCTGGAAAAATTTTCTAGCACGATACAGCGAATCAATTTTTTCTAGCAGCAGACCCTACAATTGATTCGATATACACTTTCCACTTCATGCCAACTGAAATTGTTAACCCGTTTCCCATCAGAATCCATCTTGCGCAATTAAAAATCTACTGCTCGTTCATGCGTTGAATATTCCTGCCATATCTGGTTAGGTGCTTCTACTATATATCTCGAAAGATTCTTGACAAAATTCAAAAAAGGGTCTAATGCAATCGATCTTGACCTGGCATTCCGACTTCAGTCACTTTCACGCCGACGTAGCTTAGCTGCACCCTGTGTTGCATTTCTTTATAATATGCTAAATAAAAAAATGTCAAATTGTAGTCGGTTCATATTTTTATAAATTTGTTAATAGTTTGATGTTTTTTCCATGTCGACCGCATGAGATAACGATATATGATGTCTATCCGGCCTATCCGTATTCAAGCTCGATCCCCTCGGCTGATTGCAGAGATGATCGCTTCGGCTCAAGCCTTCTCTCGCTCCCACGTTATGTTAACTGATCGCAAGACTGGCTTGGTCCGAATGGTCGAAAAATTAAAACAAATCTTGTAAAAATTTATTTTTCGTCGAAAATGTTGTTTGTTATCTTCAACAACGACATTAGCGATGCCATCAGTTTCCAATTAGGCATTTATGCTGACGACGCAATTATTTACTCCTGTTTTTGTAGCAATGTTCGACAAAGTAAAACTGGCATCAATCAGTGGTTAACCGGGGCAAGAAATGGCTTGTAAATTTAAAACGATCTGTTTTCATTTAATCAATATGGAAAATATTTTCGGCCTTCAATCAGGAGAGCAACTCTTTGTGCCTTCATGGCCTCATCTTTCGAACTGACATGAAGTAGACAGATCATACTGAATCAATTGCTACATCCACCGTTAGGAAATTGGTTCGCTGGGTTAAGCCAAATAATTTTTCTCGTCAGAATCCATCTTTCACATTTATAACTCTACCATTCATCCGTGCATTGAGTACAGCTAGTATACCTGACCCGGTGTCCCTGCTCTATGTAGAGAGACTCTTGACAAAACCCAAAAAAGGATCTGTAATATAATCGATCACGACCTGGCATCTCTTCTTTAGTCAATTTCTCACCAGCGTGACATGGATTCTTTATGTCTTTTCTACAATTATTTTCATGACAGTTGTTTTGATGGGCTTTCCTCCTTTGTGCCTGAATGAATGAATTTAAGCGTGCTATTAGAGTGACTGTTAGGTCTCACCGTTTTATTGTTGAACTAGCTAGATGCAACCATATGCTCTATTTTAATAGTTCCTTTTCTTGCACTTCTTGCCTCCCATACGGACTTTACTTTCTTGTCAGCTACAATTTTCAAAAAGTTCAATGCAACGCAAATCGCTGTCTTCTGTCTTCCTGAAATTTGTTCTTTTATTGTACTTACTCCTCACTAAAGTCTTCTCATTCTCTTTCACAGCCAGGAACCCCTAGCGTTTCAGGCGCATTGTTGTTTGGTTGGGGTGAAATGAATGAAAAAAAATAAAAATATATATATATATAAAAAAAAAAAAGAAATTGCCTAAGAAGTGATAGCAGTGTCAAGAGAAAAAAAAACCGTCATTTTGACAAACTTTTTTTTTTAGGTGTACATGTTAAACTTTGTCGAAAAATGTATGTTTTAATTATTCAATGACTATTTCAAATATGGCGATTTCTTTTGCAGGCAAAAGATGTTGCCGTCACTGCGGTTACCTTTACAAGTTTATGCATCAGAAGAAGAAACATTTTCATCGCAGTAAGTCTCTGCTTGGATAATTTTCTTTTATCGTAACTTGTAACATAAGAGTCTATTCCAGCATTTCTCAACCTTTGTACCGTTGTGGTACCCTTGAAATAGTCTCCTTGTCTCAGAGAACCCTTGCATAAAAGGTATTATACACCATTATTAATAGCTATCACTTTTATATTTTTATAGTGGTTCATGTGGCAAACATATTATATGAACACTTATTGTCAAAATTGATTTATTGTATCATAGTTCGATGAACTTTCCTTTAAAAATAATGAAGAAGGGTTTCATTTTATTTTTTTTTAATATCACCTCAAACATGAAATCACTAAAATCATATATATGTATAGTAGGACTATGACTCCCTGGAAGCTGCTAGAACTTCCTAGAGACTTCTAGAACTTTATAGAACCTTCTAGAACTTGTTTTTGTTTATCTATAAGTTTGTATGTTATGTTATCGTTAACATCTGTTAAGTGCATTAAAAATACATAAGTACTATTCAATAATATCATTAGCAGTTTGAAAAATAAAGCTTGAGATATTTTTTTTTTTTTTACTTATATTTTACATATATTGCTTATATGGTAAAATTGAATTTTCGGTTTGGGGGTAACCTTTTTCACGAATTAAAACAAATTAATGCTCTTTCCATTATATTTGAACAAAGGTTCATCGATTTAGGACACGAGAAGTTGGGTTATAAAAAATCCTAACACAGTACATGCGTCCTGTATCCAAACACACAGGTACTGTACCAGTGGAGGCGGTTTCTGACGCCACATAGACATCGCTAAATATATCCCCTTGATTATTATAATTTCCAATAATATAAGAGGTTGAATGTTTAAAGATTTAATCGGTTGAATGATTCAGATTTAATCGGTCATCGACGCACTCTGTAGCATAAAGATCAATGCACGTCAGATGACGGGTAATGACGGGTTTTTTTTCCCTAGGGGAGCGCAGGTTCGAATCCTACCGGAGAGTGCATATTTTTCACTAATAAGATTTCTCGTACATTCAAATAAATATACCGTTTAATAAATAAACGGAACGTCTACTCAAATACAAGTATCCACCAAAAATAACGTTTTAGTAATAAACATATGTCATTAATAAATGAAAAATCCACCTCTTCTTTATATATATATATGTATGCACACGCCCAGGATGCGATGGGTAAATTGTCGTCTAAATTACGCAAAAATGAAAATAACATTGACATCTCGTTTTAAAAGATAGATTTACCAAAATTACACCAAAATATCTTGAAATACTAAAGAGTAAATTCAGACGACTTTGGAATCTCTTGCCATTCTGGACGGTCTCTTTGCATAAGTTGGTGAATGCTGCCATTATACTTGCATTCAGTTCATCTTAGGAGTTTTGTCGGTCTCTTGCTCAAATGCACCCCACACCTAATAAGCAAAGAGGTTGCAGTCGTCTTGGGAGTTAGGCTGCCAAATGTAACAGGCGATGTTGTCTCCCAGCCACGATGGTGTTATAGTAAGCTTATGGTAGCGAGAGAAAGGAATAACGAGGATTGAAACAACATTTATTGTTGGTGGATAGTACAGGAATATGGTCGGGTGTACGCGTAATGCCGGGGATTGAACCATTTCTTATGCCGGCGTCGCCGGGGTCACAAGTGCACATTTGCTTAATTGATGTGACGCTTGTTGGTCGTCTTGTCGTTGGTAGATCTATTGTATGGAACGGATGTCGCTGTTCGTCAGTTCTGTTCAACTCTGCGTTGACTGCAAAGGGAGTGCCTTGTAAGCGAGTCGAGGTAGGTCGAAGTAGGTCGAAGTAGGCTGAGGTGACAGCGCGTTTAAGGAGGCCAGTTCTGTGGAACGGAGGTAGCTGCGTCAACTTCAAAGGTAGTGCCTTTTAGCGAGTCGAAGTAGAGCTGTTCTGTAGAGCGGATGCCGCTGGGATCGACCGCGAAAGGAATGCCTTTGTAAGCGAGTCGAGGTATGCCGAGGTGACGGCGGGTGTTAGTATCAATGGAGGCCTATAGCTGGGAGGAATCGAGGTAGAGATGTTGAGTCGAAAACTAGATAACCGAGGTTGTAGGTTAAGCCAAGAAGTAGTAATGGTCGTTGAAAAGTGCGGTCATGTTTAGTGGTGGCAGTGAAGCCTGCGACTGTGGCGGAAGTAGTACTTTGTGTGGTGGCCGCTCTGCTCTATTATCATGGTGATGGGGTCATGGCGGCAGTAGCGGTAGCAGTAGCAATAGCGGAAACGACCTGTGCGGCTGACGTCCGGCAGCCGCACAGGTCGCAACTGTTCCTTGTTCGTCCTCAGCATATCGTGATGATAACATGCTCCAAACATAATGAAAACAGTTTTATCATCAAAATCTTTATGAATAATATTAAAGAATATTGACTGAAGAAGAAAAAAAATTCAATGAAAAATGAATTCTTGCAAGATTTTTTTCATTTATTTACAATTTGAAATTGAATAATTTAGAAAGTTTTTAAATCTTTGATTCAATTGACTGACTCTTATGAAATATTGTTATAAAGTAAATCTATATTTACTAATCATATATTGTAAAGCTTATTATTCCCCGAATATTTTAGAAAAAGAATTTGAATATTTTTTGTGTTTAAACGTCCTATTTTTTCTAAGTATGCTAGGTCATACATGGCATTATCTTTAAAAGGTCACGCGTTTTGAGGGTTGTCACCCGTTAAAGGAAAAAAAAAAACACATATAAAATTTATCGTCTGCTAGTAATTCTACTTTACCATACTTAACTGTTAACACGTTACGCGTCAATAAATCGATCAACAGGTCAGAAAAACTTACCCCCGTGGTTAAGAAATGCTTGTATACAACATTTTATGCTATAAGAAATATTTTTTTTAAATCAGATAATTTCAAATATAAATTTTCTAATTTTTCTAAAATAATGTTTCAGTAATATATATTTTATTTTTGCAAGATTTTTAAAACCGAGAATTAACTTTTGTTTACAAACGACTCAAAGTGGCCGATTTTATCGATTTGATTAAAAAAAATCGATTCCAATCAACATAATTTCTGTTTTAAATACGTCACAGCATATTTTGTTTACTGGAAATAGTACATTCTAAATTCTTTAGCTTTCAATTAAAGCTAAAATTAAAGCTTCATGAAAGGTTTTTTCATTAAAAAAAATTCATTTTAAACCTTACACGTATACCGAATTAGTGGTGGTACACACACACAAACACACACACACACACACACACACAAACACACATATATATATATATATGTATGAATGTATATTTATGATTTAATTTTCTTTCCAGAACGCCATTCAAAGAAGAAAAGAAAAAACTGATTGGATCGTCGATGAAAAAGTAAATATCTACCGTGTTGTACAAGAAGAGATGCCTATTTGACACTATTCAGAGTTTTTCAAATACTCAATATAAAAGAAAAAAAAGTGTCAAGTTTCAATTTTTTGTTAACTCTAAATATATCGTAGTATGTTAGATTTTCAATTATGATTTAAAGCTAAATGATTTTATCAGGCTGAAAAAAGTATGCCTTGCTAAACGCCTTCTTTTATTTGGATTTCATTATTTTGGGATTATTATTATTATTGGGATTTCATTATTCTGCTGTTAATTGTCAATAAATATAATCAATATATAACAATGTGTTTTGTTTGCTAAATCAAGTGGTATTCATTCTATAATTTTAATACTTTTTTAAAAAAATAATTTCACCCCAAACAAGCTAATAAAGCCAATAAGACGGAATGGTTTATTGAGTGCAAAAGGAATACGAGAAAAAAAATCATTATTAAGGAGAGAGAACAATAAAAGAACAGGAATTAAGACAGAAGATAACGATTGACATTTCATTCAGATTTTGGACGATCAAAGTTAACTGGCAAAGCAAGAAACAGGAGAAGAGAAGTGAAAGAGAAGAAACTGTTAGCATAGGACTTATTGTTACATCTAGCCATTTCAATTATTTACATTGATCGGGCTGTTGTCCTCATCTTTATTGCCATATTCACGACGTTTCGGTCGTTGTACGCTCCAGCCTTCTTCAGGTGATCGGAATTTCGAACTATAAATGTTTAAATGTGTCAATATCTGCTAACTTACTCATTTCTTCTCTCTCCCCTCTCACTTACTCACTTCGTTAATTTACATATGTTTAATACGGCCCGTCAAAAATGTGTAAATTTTCATTCATTTTTTGTTTGGAAGTAAAGTCTGATGATCCGGAGTCCTTTAAAAGGGCTGTGGCGAAATAATTTATTACATGGAACTTTAAAGTGGTCTGTTTTTATATATATATATATATATATATATATATATATATATATATATATATATATATATATATATATATATATATATTAGAAATTTAAGCGCAGTTCTATATTGGAAGTTAGGTCTCATCATTTTTAGTTGACATTGCTAGATGTAAGCGTATGTTCTATCCTAACAGTGTCTTCTCTCGCACTCCCCGCTTGTGGAGCTCTATTCCTGCTTCTTAATTTGTTAACAAATTTGGACTTCTAAAAAATTTAAATGTAATGTTTATTGTTATCTTCTGTTTCCTTAATCCCTGTTCTTTTATTGTCCTCTCACTTTAATGATTTTTCCAGATTCTTTCACACTCAGTAACCCCTGGCGTTTTAGTGGCTTTATATCTTTGTTTAAGGTGAAATGATTAATATATATATATATATATATATATATATATATATATATATATATATGCACTACTCATACATAGAAATAAATTCAACCATAATTTTGATTTTAAAAATGCTACCCTCGTAAAAAAAGAAAATAACTCACTCAGAAGGAAAATTCTGGAGAGTGCCGCCATAGAAAATTACCCAAATATTAATCTACGCCCAGGTTTTTTCCCTATTTCAACTTTCTTAACAAAATTAATGCTCTTACAAACAAATATACACAACAGATTCATAAAATCAAAAGAAAATGGTTGAATACATCAACACAGTTATAATGACAATATTATCCACACGTGACAAATACTGACGTTATTTTCAGTTAACAATATGAAAATAGCGCTTCTCTACATTCCAGTTGCTAGGAACATTCTGTATTTTGTTTTTATTAGTTACTTTGTTCAATTAATTTCATTTTCGTATTTTGCTTTGATAAAGTCCACATTGGACGAAACGCGTCAGCAATTACCAGTTTTCCTATTGTCATTTTTATTAATAAATCTATCTATCTATCTATCTATCTATCTATCTATCTATCTATCTATCTATTATCTATCTATCTATCTATCTATCTATCTATCTATCTATATATATATGTGCGTGTGTGTCTGTGTCTGTGTATTTAGGCAGCATTTTTTCATTGATGCATGTTTCATTAAATAATATAGACAAGTGTTGTCTATTTATTTTATGTAAATTCTTTTCATAACGTCTGATAAGCTTAATAATATTATCATTAAACGAAGAAAGAAAATCACAATATTGATACATATTTTTTAATCCTATCTAAGCTTTTGGCTTAAATAAGCCATTATCAAAGATGACAATTACAGTACAATATATTAAACAATACACGGACAAGACAGTGATGATAGTCTCTTTCTGTTTACATGGATGATTTCCAAGCAACAAGTTGTATCTGCAACGAATTAAATAATATTTGTGTTGGCTTTCACGACGCTTGACACTACATTTGAATGATAACTCTGACATTTTTAGGCATTTAAAACAACATGCCTAGCCGCATACACTATTCCGGAAAATCCATGTTGAAAATACAACTATACTTAAACATGAAAACAATAAACAAATCTAAAAATTCTTGAAGCTATATACATAAAACAGGCGAAAACTAACCTGAACAAAATAAACTATGAAATCTCCACAAATATTCTTAAATGCCTGTAATTGGTAATGGAAGCCATTGGTTTATACCAATGGCTTCCCATACTTAATACTTCTCATTTTCACTCTCCCGTGGTCATGTGTGACGTCATGAGCTGCGGTGCGATTTTCGCTTCCAGCGTCTTGTATGCACGAGTTTGTCGTTGCTTGGAAATCTTCCATGTAAACAAATGGAGGAAGTTATTATATTTGTGTTTTCTACTAGTATGTTACTAATGGAGTCTGGTAAGACAGTGTGTGTGTTTAAATGGGTTCTAATGGAGCTATGATCAGACAGGTGTAACGTAAGGCGTCTGGATAAACATGTAGTTGTGTAACCGATGTAATTATTTATGAGTCCGTTTTGATCAGGAACACAGTTCCTTAAGGAAATGGCTGATAATGGCTAAAGGTATAGCCTAAAGCGCTCGGAACTATAAAACATTTGGACAGTTTTTACACACTCTTTGTCCAGAAAAGAAAGCTCTTGTTCGAAAACAAGAAAAATTAAATAAAATGCTTAACCATAGTACCTTGTCTGTCGTTTTTAATGAAACATGCATAAACAAAGGATTGCTGCCTAAATATAGAACTATATATATATATATATATATATATATATATATATATATATATACAAGTATATGATTGGTGTATATGGAATGAATTCCAATAACCAACAATTACTATTCTTAAAAGAGTGCTCAATACAAAGTAGAGCAGATATAATTACTTATTTTTAAAGAAAAAAAAATTATAACATAAATATGTTATAAAATCACTACAAAAATAGCCATTTTGTTTCAACACCCTCGGTGTCTTATCAAGTGATGACGTTGAATGTAAAATAAATGGTTTTAAAAGTTTCAAATTAATTAATAATCCTACGCAAGGGGAAAACGTTGTTACAAAGGCTAGATGGACCAATCAAAACACAAGCTTTTTGAATTTTCCTGTACTTGTGTTTATAAGGGAGTAGGGTTATCGAAGTTAAAAAAAAAAGCACATTGGTTATTAAATGGACATAAGATCAAGAAAGAGACACAAAAATTCAAAAACGAAACCAAGAAATTACTAAAAAAATGAGGGCAATTCCTGGCTAAAACTCATCGAACAACACCCTCACTCACACTTTACGGATTACCAAAAATACATAAACTGGACATCCAGATAAAACCCATTATATCAGTGAGAGACAGCTCCCCACATAAACTGACCGGTACATTAACCAAAATTTTAACCCTACTTCTTGGTATAATTAACTACACACCTACATAAAACCCCCAAAAAACTCTGCTGATCTCCTATATGAATTAAAAAAAAGCATAGTCATCAAAAACAAATAAGTTTATATATAAAATATTTAAAATTTATATACAAATGTGCCTGTAAATAAATGTCTATATTTACTAAAGACACTATTAACTAAATGACCTATTACTACACATAAAGTTATGCAAATGTACTATTTAATCACACACACACACACAATATTTACAAGAGCTCTCCATCGAGCGAGATATGGCACAAGGCCGGTTTAACGTGTGTTTTTCCGAGCCCGTAGGCTCGAGCAAAAATTCCCCGTAGACTTCGTAATAACGGGATCAAGTTTATCTACCTCCCCAGATGAGACTGCTCTTCGGTATAGCCTCCTCTGATCTCCTCTTTGCCCGAAGGCAGAGAGTTCGACAAGCACTAAGAGCTAAGCGCGCGGCAAAGACATAATGCTGACTCTTGCACACACACACACACACATATATATATATATGTTTTATTTAATAATATAGACATATTGTGTCTCCTCATTTTTATAAATTTTGCCATTTAAAGAGACATGGGTTCAAGATAAAAAGGCTGACGGAGAGACAGTTATTACAAACAATGGAGACTATCTACTTAATATATAAATATTTTTCTTTTTTTTTGTGAATATGTAAGATTTTGTTTTTAATTTTCCAATCGAGCACAAACTTGTGCAATACCACCAGATACTAAATTGAAAAATCCTTTTGATTTTTTGGTTTTGCCAAATAGAGAACTGCTTTTTTACTTTTTTATATCTGATGAAGTAAAAGGTAGCCATGGTTTTGTAATGTGCAACACGTGGATAGGGGACAGCAGAATTAGCATGCCCTGGCCTTTTAAAAAAAAAAACAAACAAAAAAACAAACCAAAAACAACTGCTCAGTTTGAGTCTTAGAAGCTGGCTGTCACTTTCGTCACTATGGAGTGATATCAGTAAGCGGTCGTTAAGTGACCCATGTGTGTCTTTATCTCTACCAAAGGGAGATAATCGACTTCTGTAAACCTAAAGGCTAATTCTAAATAACTTTTAATGTTAGAAATAAAATCTGATCTGAAAGTTCGTTCATAAAAATTTCTAGATTCGGATTCGTAAAAAACATTAGAATTTATGTTGTATATTGCTGTTGGCCACAAATAAGGTGACGAACCCTTATATATAAAAATATATATAAATATCTTTATTGTTCGATTTGTGGCGATTGGGTAGAGTGAGGGAGAATCACAGAGGTTAGGATTGGGCACAAGAATTTGACGAAGACAAATCTTCGGTGAAACTCTAGTCAGCCTCTCTGCCAGGCCAAGAACTGGACCGGTTTTGTAACATTTGAATACCCACGTAAACTTCACATAGTTACGCCTTCTTCCTGTATGTCGCCTATGCAACTTCTTGTGGCCACGCCTCTTCTCTGATGCAGCTGAAGTGAGGTCAAAGGTCTTCCTCAACCAATATCCAACATTTATCTGTTAGGTGCTTCAGATTGTTCAAGCAAGTACAACAATTTAAACATCTAGGTAGTGTCTTAACAGAGTACAGAAAACGCGACACTGAAATTCGAAGGCCTAAACGGGCAGTATTGAGAAATAGGAGAATTTCGTTAGAAACAAAGAAAAGTGTACTGGACTCCTAATAAGAGTTATAAAGGATATGAAGTTGTGGAGAGCCATGATCGTCCACATCCTGAAGAGACACGGCACAGAGAAGAAATTTTTACGGGGACAACTAGTATTTATTTATGTATTAAAAACACGTCATAAAATGTGAAAAAAAATTATTTTTACTCATGGGCGCTTGGCGTAGGGATTACAGACTCGGCAAGGGAAAATGATGTGGTGAGTTCAAATTCAAAACGAAGATGTTGAGTCATATTATACAAAAATGCTCTTAGAAATGTATGAATCTCTTTTCTTCAGCTAAGGCAGCTTATAGAAAAGTAGAGTGGGCTCTCTAGACGTATTTGGCAATGAGTCTAATAGAAAAAACAACTTTGAAGTTATATATATATATATATATATTTTTTTTTTTGCGAGTTGGAATCATATTTTTAAATAAATAATTATATATATATATATAATTATTTATTTAAAAATATGATTCCAACACGCTACATAAGAGGTCTCATGTTTCAAAACAAGAGCCGAAAACTTCAATATAATTATTTGAATTAAATTGAGTTAAAGTAAGCTCTGTTCTATCTTCAAGCGAATTTTTTTTTGAATAACTTATTTCTGAAATTTACGTGTTTTAATAGTATATTCATAATTGAAATCAAAATTTCCATGGTAACAGCCAGGGCGAATTGTTTAAAATAGTTAGGGGTGTTGAGTGTTAATAATTTGTATCAGTATAGAGTTACTTTCATAGATGTCAAGTCAGGGTAAGGTGGGGGTGTCTAAATTTAAAACGGAAGATGTTTTCGCCTAGTCTGGTTTACGTGTCTATGGAGATTTATTTATTTTTTTATTTTATTTCTTTATGAAAGGGATTTGTGTATATAAAAACTGCCGTAACATTTGTTTTATTTTTTTTAAATAATAACAAAAATACTAAAGAACTTTGGATTATTTACCTAACCAGTTCTTTCCCATTTTCTATATATTTTCACACACACACACACACACACACACACATATATATATATATATATATATATATACAAGTATAGGGTAGGTGTATACGGAATAAATTTCAATAATCCCCAAATACTATTCTTAAAAGAGTGCTTAATACAAAGTAGAGCAAATATAATTTATTCGAAAATTATGACATAAATATGTTATAAAATGTTTTATCAAGTGAAGCTGATGTATGTTGATGAGACACCAGAAGTGTTGAAACAAAATGGCTATTTTTGTAGTGATTTTATAACATATTTATGTTATAATTTTTTTTTTTTTCTTTAAAAATAAATAATACTACTAATTACTACTAATAATTATATCTGCTCTACTTTGTATTGAGCACTCTTTTAAGAATAGTAATTGTTGGTTATTGGAATTCATTCCATATACACCAATCATATACTTGGATATTAGCTCCTATTACTGTCGAGCACTTTCTATTCTATTCTTATACTATGGATAGAATCAATTTCGGAGTATCACTTAAGAATATTCCCACCACGAACAAAAGGGATTATTTCGTCCATCTAACACAGCAAACGGAAAACCTTATCAGAAGAATGAGATGGAAAGCTTACTTCTTTCTTCTAAACAAAAAACCATTGTGTGTGTTGAAACAAAATGGCTATTTTTGTAGTGATTTTATAACATATTTATGTTATAATTTTTTTTTTTCTTTAAAAATAAATAATACTACTAATTACTACTAATAATTATATCTGCTCTACTTTGTATTAAGCACTCTTTTAAGAATAGTAATTGTTGGTTATTGGAATTCATTCCATATACACCAATCATATACTTGTATATATATATATATATATATATATATATATATATATATATATATATATATATAGTTCTATATTTAGGCAGCAATCCTTTGTTTATGCATGTTTCATTAAAAACGACAGACAAGGTACTATGGTTAAGCATTTTATTTAATTTTTCTTGTTTTCGAACAAGAGCTTTCTTTTCTGGACAAAGAGTGTGTAAAAACTGTCCAAATGTTTTATAGTTCCGAGCGCTTTAGGCTATACCTTTATATATATAATCTCACTCGTGTGTTAAGAGGCGAATAGAATTTCTGATACCGCAGTCGATAATGTAAAGTGTACGTTCTGAACTGGGGTTTCCGGAGCAGTGCGCACGCAAACGCTAGCTCGCACACACACACAAACATATATATATATATATATATATATATATATATATATATATATATATATATATATATATATATATATATATTGCATCTTACAGCAATTATTGTCCTAATAATTTGAAGATAAATGAATGAATTATTCCTTTTAATAGCAGTAATGAATAAATTTTCAGGCACTAGAGTTACCCCCTTACCTTAGTTAAATATAAAACAATTTTCTTTTTTCACAGTTTTCACACTGGCGCTACAGAACCCCCCCCCCCACCAAAAAAAACCCAGCAGCAACAACTAAAATGGGCATTGCATGTAATCTTGGTGTTGGCTTTACGCACTACTTTAAGCAAAAGTTTAGAAAGGAAACCTCCATAAACACTGACAAGAATGAAAATAGTTCACCTGAGAAAACGATTTTCCTGAAAAGTTGTTTTATGAGAAAGATTTGATAAATTCCGAGCCACAGTAGCACTAGCAGTTCTATCAATGAATGCCAAATGTTTCCACATAAGGAAATGGCTGATACAATTACCATTACCATTACAAAAATGGATTGGTATTAATTTTTTAAAAAAGAGCATACGTTGGTCTTTCTAAAAAAGAGCATATGTTGATGAAAAAAGGCCCCAAACTTGATAAAAACAAAGTTTTATCGTCAAAATCTTTCTGTTATTATCAAGAAGAAAGAACAAAGTATTTTCTGACTATTTTATTAAATTTTTTATTCCTTTCTCGTACGTTATAAATATTGGTTAAAAATCTTGTTTTTTCTTGTGTCAGCAAGTGGGCCAAAGATTATAGGGATTTTAGTGTGTTTTTTGCGTTAAAAACACATTGTTTGGGAAATTCTTGCAAGCATCAATTAATTGACGGATTTTAATGATATCAGGATTTATTCACAAATATATGAAATTATTTTTGATTTTTTTCTTTTTTTAGGAAATCTTGGTAAAAATATTTTTTTATATCTGTTACTTCCACTTAATTAATTTTATGAAATTTCGAGAAATTAAAATTTAAGCTTCTTCATATTTATTTTAGTTAAAAGCAGGAGTTCTTGGAGAATTTAAATCATCAATTTGTTTTTGTCAAACAGAAACATTTACTGACCATCTGCTCTGAATCGTAAAATAAAAAAAAATGCAATAAAGCTTTAACATTATTTAATTAGAAAAGTTTTAATTGCTTTTATAAGTAATATATATATATATATATATATATATATATATATATATATATATATATACTGTCTTAAGAAAAAACATTTGATGAATAATGAATTTTTACAAGAATTGTTTTCATTTATTTTAAATTTTAATTAGAAAAAAATTATTGTTTTAAATTTTAAAAATTCTGTGTTAACTTCAGCCTTTTAGATGATATTATTTTTACGTGAAAACTATATTTACTAATCATAAATGGAAAATCTTTATACATCATCAAACTTCAACATTTTTAAAAGAATTAAAAAATTTTTTTGTATGTTTATCAACGCGCCGATTTTTGTAAGTATGGACAGCCATACAGGATATTATCATAAAATAAGAGCGATAACTATAGTAAATTTAAATTAAACATTTTTAAAATTCGATAAAACATTAGATTACAGACTTAAAATATATATATAAAATAGGCGCTTACGTCATTTTTAAAAATTATAATTTAATGATAAATCCTTTGCATTAAATCAGTCATCAGGCTTTCAACACGTTAAAACTGATAGTGCCAGGTTAAAAATGGATTGCTCCTATATTTTAAACTTAAAGTAAATAATATTTATCAGATTAATTATACTTTAAATCAGTTAATATTCTTCAAATAAAGTTTCAGGTTTGGTTTGGTTTATTTTGTTTTACGGCATATAAAATTGAATGGGTTATTGAATACCGACAAGATTTGTAGGATAGGTTCGTATAAATAGAATATATATTTTTTGTAAGAAACCAGTTTGTAGATAAAGTTTCATTGACATATTTTTGTAAAGAGGGTATTTCTCAAGAGTCAAATGTATTATTGTTAATATGTTTTCCAAAAATGTATTGTTGGTAATATTTTTCCAAAAATGTATTATTGGTAATATATATATGTTTAAAAATGTGCAGCTGGTAATTTTTTTCCAAAATATATTGCAGGTAATAATTATTTTTCAAAAATGTGATACTAATATTTTTACTATAAAAACCATTTTTAAAAAAAACTTTCATAGTGTTTTGACCCTAGTTTAGGGGTTAACTATTTGTCCATAGCTGGGATCCTAACATGCTACCACCTCAAGTCAGGGTGGACCTGGGAACACCGCTCCTTAAAACCTCCTGATCAGAAGCCTTGCTACTAGATGTAGTTCATCATCATACCCAGTACACCACATTGAGGTGGCGGGGGTGGGAGGAGTCTTATTCCTCTGCAGAGGTGCCTTAGGTATGTCCATTTTTTCGCTAAAAAAATGGCACACCCTGATGAAAAAGGCCCCAAACTTAATAAAAACAACGTTTTATCAGGAAAAACTTTACGTTATTAATAAGAGTAGAGACCAAAGTATTTTTTAATTATTTTTTGAATTTTTTTTTTTCCTTTTTAGCACGTTTTAATTTGTGGCCGAAAAATCTCTTTTTTGTTAGGTTTGAGATCCCCTAATATTTTGCAATAGCTTTTTTTCACTTAAAAAACACATTAATTTGGAAATTCTTGTAAAAATCAAATAATTGTCGCAATTTAAGTGGAACTTTCAGAATTTATTCCGAATTGACTGAATTTATTGTAGAAATGTTTGTCTTTTAGAAAGTCACAGTAAAACTATTTTTTTTTTTACGTTTAATACCCACCTTACTTAAGTTTATGAAAACTTTAAAACTAGAATACTTGTCTCTTATTTTATTTTTTTATTAAATAAAGAAGACTTTGAGGAATATAAATCATAAATTTCGTGTAAAAATTTGATACGCGTGAACTCCAATTTTAGCTCTGAATTGGAAATATAAAAATGCAAGAAAACTAAGGCATTATTTTATGAAAACAGCTTTTAATGGATTTTATCAATAATATATATTAAGGACTTTTTTGTCTGAAGTCAAAATTTTTTTAGGTTGAAAAATAAATTTTTACGAGAATTTTTTTCATTTCTAAATAAAAAATAATAATATTGATAAATATTTCATAAATAAATTAGAACAGTTGTCTCTCGGTTTTTTTGCTCATTAAAAAGATCTATTTTTACAGATCATAAATTAGAAAGCTCATTACAATCTGTGATACGCGCGATATTTAAAAATAATTTATTATGATTTCAAAAATGTATTAAAATCATCTCCGACAAAACTACGGGTGTACATTTAAGAAAAAGATGAATAAAATTATGTTAGAGTTATCCCCCTTAACTGACTGATTGATTGAAGCGTGTACACTGTACAGACAGTAGCTAATGACAGAAAGACTGACAGTCTTTATGTCATTAGCTACTGTCTGTACACGCACTTGTCAAATTTTCTGAGTGACCATTATCGTCGCACTGTCAACAAACTTTTCTAATTCTGTTAACAAAACTTTTCTTCTAATTATATTTTTAAATATAATCAATTCTTTTTCAGTGAGAGACAAATTATTTTTTTTTTTTTAAGTAATCAGGAAAATAAATAAATCTCTTCATAAATGAGTTACGGGTTTCATTTTGAAAATGTAATGGTATTTTTAGTTAATTTATATGTACGTATGACCAGAAGTTCAAAGCTTGTGTTACGTAACTGACTTAATTAAAAAAAAATGAAATAAAACGTAACGGCTTTACTAAATAAAAAAAAGGAAATAAAGGCTTTACTAAATAAAAAAAAGGAAATAAAGGCTTTACTAAATAAAAAAAAGGAAATAAAGTAACTGTTACTTTATTTCTTTTTTTTATTATTCCAGAACTTATCAAACGTAGGGTTTAAAAAAAAAAAAAAAAAAAAATTTAAAATTTTTTAATTTTAGAAAATGAAAATTTTTAAAATGTAATTTTATCTATTAACACTATCCCGGCGCGCCAAAAATTGGCGCAAATTTTATTACTTCCGTTCTACCGTACGATAAATTCGTCTGACGTAAGTTGTCGATACATTGACATACATCAATTCACACTTACCAAAACCGGTCACCCCGGTTGGAGATATGTCCCTTAAAAAATTTTTGGTGAGAAAAGTAAGTAACTGTTCTTTCAAATTACATTAAGTAAGCATTAAATTTTCTAATTATCCTAGAAAAACGTCTGAAAAATTGATACTTAATTTTTTAAAATATTTTAAAATAATTAGTTTTAAATTTTTTTTAAATTTTGAAAAAATGGCTGATCGGGTTGATTTTTTAGTAAATTTAATTTACTAAAAAAACAAGATATTTGAATCAATTTCTTAACAGGTTAGGAAGGATTAAAAAATCTGGAAAAATACTCAAAAAATACATTAGTCTATCCTCTTAATAATAAATTAAACATTTAGACGTTAAAAAATTGTTTTATCAATTTTCGCACCTTTTTTTCTCAGATTATACGTTTTTAACGTGATAAATTGGACATACATAAGTCAGCGTATTCTGAAACTCCAGTCGACAGCAGGTCGGAATGTTTCAGAAAAGTATAATTTATTTTTGGTAAACATTTTAATAAAGATAATTATATCGCGATGAAAGCCGACTGAAAAAGGGCGCTGATCAATTATTTTAGCAAAAAAAAAAAAAAAAAAAAAAATACTCCTTGCAGTCAATTTAACTCGTTTTTGAAATACTGCAAAGTATTTTGCTTATTGGAAATATTAAATTTTCTCTATTAGTTTGGAGTTAAAAAATAGAATAAGAGCTTCAAGAAATCGTTTTCATTTTTTAAGAAAAATTCTTTTGAAAACTTTCGGAATCACGTATTTCGTGAATGTGCCTATTCTTAAAAGTAACAATACTAAGTGCTGATATATAAGCCTTGGAATAAATGACGTAGACATTTCTGTATAGGTTTCGATAACAGGATATCAGTAGAAAATGAATAACAAAGATTACTTTTTCAAGGGACATAATTCATGAATTCAATATTTTATATTTGTCTATAATGCAAGGGAAATAACTTTAGCATAATTAGCTTTCGATGCGTCTATCATACAAGGGACATAACTCATGCAACTGAATATTATTCATTCGACAACGAATGTTGAATAATAACAAGTTTTAAAAATCAGTTTTAAAAATAACTTGCAGAATTAGAATTTTGTAGAAGTGTACTTCTTTTTATTAAGAAGATAAAACATAATTTTAAAAGTAGCTGAAATAATAAAACAGATTAGTTAATATCTATTTAAAAAATAAGATTTAAAAAATATTATCGTGTTCGTCTGAGGCTGGAGTTACGCAGAACTTTGCGCGAGATGATTAATAGATTTTCACTTGGGAAAGGTATGAATCTCCTTCACCCCAGCTATGGGTAAATAGCAGGAAAGACCGGGTTCTATAGCCTTAGATAGCAACTGGTCTACCGTAGAAAGAAATGGCAACCTACTGCAGGAACAAATCTACCTCGTCAGCCATATATCGAAACATACAAGTGTGTATCACGCATGGCACATAAGTGACTGACGGATGTGCTAATACCCTTGCGAAAGGTAGAATCTTCTTCTTCCCAACCCAGCTATAGGTAAATAGCAGGACAGACCGTGTTCTTTAGCCTTGGATAGCAACTGGTATACTGTAGAAAGAAATGGCAACCTACTGCGGGAATAAATCTACCTGATCAGTCATGTATCGAAAGCAGAGAGTTCAACCGATCAGCCGGTCGTCCGACTTCAGACTGAACCAGCCAACACTAGTATTTAGTCCCCCCCCCACAAGGGCATCATGTGGCACAAGGCCGGTTTAACGGGGCATCTCCGAGCCCGTGGGCTTGGCCAAAAATATGCCCTCTGAACCCGTATAAACACCTTCAGGGTTGCTTTACCTCCCCGAAAGAGACTCCGCCCTTTGGCGAGACCCGATCGGGTTCCTCCCCGCACGCAGGCAGAGAGTTCAACCAGTCAACACTAGTATTTAGTCACCCCCCCACAAGGGCATCATGTGGCACAAGGCCGGTTTAACGTGGTATCTCCGAGCCCGTAGGCTCGTCCAAAAATATGCCCTTTGAACCCGTACAAACGGGTTCAGGGTCGGTTTACCTCCCCGAAAGAGACTCCGCCCTTCGGCGTAGACTCCTTCGGGTTCCTCCCCGCCGAAGGCAGAGAGTTCAACCGATCAACCGACCAGCCGCTCAGCCGGATGTCCGACTTCAGACTGAACCAGTCAACACTAGTATTTAGTCACCCCCCACGAGGGCATCATGTGGCACAAGGCCGGTTTAACGTGGGATCTCCGAGCCCGTGGGCTCGGCCAAAAATATGTCCTTCGAACCCTATAAACGGGTTCAGGGTCGGTTTACCTCCCTGAAAGAGACTCCGCCCTTCGGCGTAGACTCCTTCGGGTTCCTCCCCGCCGAAGGCAGAGAGTTCAACCGATCAACCGACCAGCCGCTCAGCCGGATGTCCGACTTCAGACTGAACCAGTCAACACTAAATTTGGCTGCACAATCTTTGTTCTTTAATAGGTGTTCGCATATGGCGGAGCCATAGGTGTTCGTGACGAGTCCATTCAACGGCAAGATGTGATTTCTAATTTTTGTAGGAACGTGTTGTTTTATTCTCATGTCTAAGCGTTGAGTTGTTCTCCCTATGTAGTCGGCTCCGCAACTACAAACGTATTTATAAATAATTGAATTAATTTGATGGGGAGGGAGAACGTCTTTACACGCAGATCGAAACATAGGCCGAGTTTGAAAAATAATCCGAACTTCGGATATTATTTTATTTATATATCTATGTATATATAAATAAAAAGAAAGAACAGTAAAACTTACATGAGAAACAGTATATTACTAGGTTTATATATAAAAAATAAAAGTTTACTAAATCAGTGAAATTAAGTAACTATTTTTGCCGTCATTGTCATAATTTTTAAATAATATTTAAAAAAAAAATTGTAACCTAATATACATACTTATACTTGATGTAAAAATAATTCTACATACTATAAGGGATTCTAATACATTTAATTGTTCTTAAAAAATATAGTATATTAAAAATTAAAAATGGAAATATTTCAAATCGTAGTTAAATAAAACGTATTCTAACCTACCCCCCCCCAAATCTTTAAATATAAAAATGGAAAAAATGCCGTAAGAATTTTTGCCGTTAACAATAAATTAAAAAAAAAAAATCCAGACGACATGTATTCAACGGATTCATCCATACCCCCTACCAAAACGTAACTAATAACGGATACATCAAATTACAGACATAATGAACACCCAGACACCCTTTGTCTAATTGAAGTAGATTTATCTGTAACCTTGGAAACGTGAATTATGATTTTAGCTGTCTTTAAAACCCAGTAATTTTAAAAAGTTACTCCAAAATTCGGTTGAGGATGAAATGGAACTAATGTCTTTAATTTAATTACAAAATTAAATTCGTAGCTTTTAGCTTCCATTTTTGAAACATGGTTAGAACTATGTAGCGAAAAAAAACCCATATTTTAAATAAATCAATTTATAATATATATATATATATATATATATAAATATCTCTGATATTCAGCGCTTTCTAATAAGTACCGCATATATATATATATATATATATAGTCGAGGAATCTAAATGGAATAATAATAAAAAAACGAAAGAATATTAATCTACAACCCAGTGTGTCTGAGGATTTTAATTTTTTAATTTTTATTGTTCAAAATATATATATATATATATATATATATATATATATATATATATATATCTCGAGGTGGCGTAATGGTTAGCAACCTTGGCTCGCTAGAACATTATACGACTGAGTAGTGAGTTTCTCACTGGGTGCTCCATACTTCCGGCCTTGTACCACATCTAAGCAGCGCTTAGAAAATCGCTATATATATTTATATTTGAAATGTTCATACAAGGTGTGTATATGTTTTGTGAGAGGTTTGATATCTGAAAAAGAAGGTGATCTTGAGTACTTATCTTCAGTTGATAGTCACGAGCCTGAATAAGTACATCTTTCTGGTTTGACTGCCAGGAACCAAAGAGGATGTGTGACTTTCGTGCCTAACGATCCCTCAGGCAGTTAACGTTCATATATCTATTTTTAGTTTTTTTTAAAGGTTTAGTCAAAGGGAGATAACTTTTGTCTCCCTCAACAAGAGATTTTGATATTACATTGGAACTCTTTTATTTGTTTTTACGAATTATTTTTCGCTTGAGTTCAATGGGGAATAGTTTTGTTTAAAGAAGGTATCGTTTACCTTTTACTGAGGTGTGGTGAGACAAGCTTATTTAGGAGGTCATTAATCGTATAGGTGGAACCCTATCTGTCTGTAACAGAGAATCGAGTCAGCTTGATAAAAGACTCCGAATTGGTTGCATGTGGTGCTGTAAACATCAAAAGTTGCACCCCTTCCACAATAGGCTGTTGAGATAAGAGTCTTATCTCACCTAGGTCTTATCATAAGACCTAGGTGCGCTGGCTATTTGCATATGAACGATTCTGGGCACATATTAGCCAATAGTCAGTGTGGGTCTAGGACTGGGAGATCTGTATAATACCATTTTTTTTTTCCTTCCTCTCCCTCAGTTGGTAGAGTCGCGCTGAGCGTGCGAAAACCAGATGAGACGAGGACAAGCTATTTAGGCCAGGTATACATTCGCGGTTTTGCACAGTGAGTTGTTTGTACGCCATATACGAATCCGAAGGCTGTAACTAAAGGAGTCATTATCTGGTCAATGTCGGATTTTGCTTTGTCATCCCGCTGTTTGTAAACTGCAAATGCTCCGCCCGTAAGTCTCAAAGGGATCATGTGCACCAAAGACTTCACTCCACATAGCCTACAAATGAGTTCTAACTTTTTATCCATTTAACTGGGCGCCGATCTGTCAAACTCGGAAATATACTTAAATCGAACTTGGAGTCTGCCATCATCCGTCAATCGTCAAAATTGTGTTCGTCTTGTTTAGAAATGGGAGACCTATATAACACCAGTTTTTTTTTTTTTTTTTTTTTTCTCAGTCGAGGGAGGTGCTCCAACGTGTGGATGTGTGAAAACTAGGCAAGATTAACACTAGCTATTTCAGCCCCGAGTGTCAAAGTGATCATCTATCCATTCAACCACTGGAAGACTGGACGCTGATCTGTCAAACTCAGAAATTAACTTTAAGTCAAACTTGGTGACTGCCATCATCTATTAATCGCCGAAATGACATTTAACAAACTGAGTATAGTTAATTAAAAAACGCACAAAAAAAACTAATTATTTATGTACATAATTTGGGTAAATATACTCATCTTTATCACATTTCAGCCACTGTGTTCTCTGGTCTTCTTCCAGAGTCTGTGACTCTGGTAGCATTCAGGGAGTTTTGAACTGAACACTTTACTTAATATATAGATTGTTCTTATTCCATTGTACGACGCATGAAGAGTTTTTTATTTTTGCCTGGCAACCTGTGCACAAATGTACAAGCCTCCATACGCTCAAAAAGATAGCGAGTTTCAATTCAGCCTGGTTTACATCTATGGATTCGCCATACCGCTGATGCTGGTTGATTGTCTGTTTGTAACTAAGTCTTTTTTTTTTTTTTTTTTTTTTTTTTTGTCAGATTTTGCTTTGCTATCCAACTGTTGGTAAACTGCAAATGCTCTGCCCGTGAGTCTTAAAGAGATCATGTACCCCAAAGACTTCACCCCGCATAGCCTGAAAATAAGTTCCAGCTTTTTCTATTCATTCAACCACTGGAAGACCGGACGCCGATCCGTTAAACTCTGGAATTAACTTTAAATCGAATTTGTGGTCTGCCATCGTCCGTCAGTTGCCGAAATGTCAGAAATGACCATGATATCTTCAACTTGAAAACGGCTGTCTTGGAACTAAATTAAAACTTAAAATGCATGCATTATTTATCTAGACTTTCATTTGCGAAGAAGCTTCCATTTCATACAATATTATATACCGTATTTGACGGCATATAAGGCATTTTTTATTTATTTATTTTTTTTTTTTTATTAAAAATATCTTTGAAAATGCCCCTGCATCTTGTATGCCATATGTAGATTTAAAATTCGCGACAGTCGGCCGAAATTAGATACTTGGCAACTCCTATTAGCTTAGACTTAAACATGTAGAAGCAATGGAACACGTAGATATCAATGTCTGATCACGACTTTACACTTACAGGAAGAATAAAAAGACCCAGCATTGCATTAGTCTACAAATAGATGAAGCAAACTTGGGATTATATTAGACCAGAAATTGTTGTGAAGTCTTTTAAAGTGTGGCATTAGCAATGCTCTCAATGGAGCGGAAGATGACGCATTATTTAACGACGATGATAGTAGTATTGAAAATGAGGATCAGTTTTGATAACGAAGACGAATTTTATGGATTTGAAGATGAATAAAATTTTAATGGTAACTGTACTATTTTGCTCAACTGTAATATTTGCTTGATTTTTATTGTTTTCTTACCTTTGGATATAATGAAGTTTTTATATGCTTGTTCTTTTTCTTATTTTTCGTTTAATTGTAATCATAGCATAACCAAAATAATACCTCATAAATATAGCCTAGGTTGTACCATTTACTAATTGCTAATTTTTTTTTTTTTTTACTGTCTACCGAGTAAGATATAATGTAGTAGCAATATTATCAATGTTGTTTAGGAAATTTAATTAAATTTATTTTTTTCATTGTTTCTCCCAAGCAAGACAATAATGCCACCAGAGCGCGAGTGGGGGGTTACAGTGGTTGTTGTTATGGTTCACCTACAACTAAGGCGACAATACCACTAGAACGCAGGGGCTGACATGAGAATAAGACTGAGAATAGGGAGGATTGAGGAAAGGATAAAAAAAAAAAAAATGAACAAAGTTCAAGAAGACGTAAAGTGACTGACGTTAGATTTAAATTTTTGAAGATTGTAATCAGGAAAGCAAGAAATCTGAAGGGAACTCCACAGGTGGGAAATGTGAGAAAAGAAACTGTTAGAATAGAAGTGGTATTTGCATTTACGAGTTCAACAGTAAAATGATGAGACCTAATTGCCAATCTAGTAGCACGCGTAAATTCATGTAGATGGGGCACCAGAGGTAGGGGGGGTCTCATCAGGACAGTTGTCATAAAAATATAATGGCGATTGAGGATGCATTTAAATTTTTGAAGTTCGTAGGTGAAAAAGCAGCAACAAAACTGGAAGAGATTTTTGCAAGCGACGAGAAAAATAAAAGGGCGCATACCGTTGACTCTAACTAGTTCAACAGATGAGACATAGTTGCCAACCCAGTAGCACGCTTAGATCCATGCTGTCGTGGCACTAAGGAAGAAAGTAATATTTATTTTTTTATAATACAAAAATGTGGCACAAGGCCAAAAGTGGGGAATAGAGGAAGGTTTGTCTTCAGTCTATCTTATTTTAAACTTAAACTTATTTTAAGCCACGATTACTAACCCAAATATTATCACAGTGTCCCATACGCCAAAGCAACACATTCTTATTTATTCTTAGTACAGTCATCATAATAGCACAGAGTCTCTATGAACTCCTTAGTTCCCATACGTACAATTTGTGCATCTCGTCATGGTGTAATGGTTAGCAAGCTTGTCTCGCTAGATCAGTTACAACTGTGTTCGATCTGCAATGGGTGTCCAATACTTTCGGCCTTGTGCCACATCTAAGCTTCGTTTTGAAAATCATTTACGAAGAAATCTTATCAGAACAATGGCCATGAAAATATATGCAGAAAAAAGAGTCGGAGTCCACGTCACGGTGGTACGAAAGTGACTGAGGCCGAAATGCAAGGCCAGGATCAATTACATTATAGAACTTTCTTTGGATTTTGTCAAGAATCTCGAGATATATACCAGGAGAGTCAGACCAATGGTGGCAGCACCAATATTCAATACACAGACGAATGGTAGATTTATAAATGTGCAAAAACGGGAAAAAAAATTCTAATGCGAAAAATTGTCTTGCACGACACAATAAACGTAAAGTTTCTCTCTTGGAGGTTAGCCCTCTCATGTGCGAATGACCTTAACTAGTAACCCTCTATCTTGAGTGGCTAATGTGCCTTGGGTAGACAAAATTTTTTTCATTAAATGTCCCTACAATTTAACCGGATCGTTTTTTGTTTTTTTTTTCGTTGTTATATTACATGAAATTACTTGCAATGTTACATGTTATTTCAATTAAAATAAACAAATTATATGTTAAATAAATCGTCATCTTTACATAAACATTTATATGATAGTTTAGTTTTTCGTTGATACAAAAAAATTAAAGTACGACAATTTTTTCATTTGAAATATATTTTTATTGTTGATGTCCATGCATAGTTCCAATGGTTTTTCGTAAAATTCTTGACTAACAACTGTAAAATAAACAAACTTGAGTTTAGTAATAAAAAAAAAAAAATAAAAAAAATTACAATATATAATTACATTTATAAAGATAGTTGTTTAATAACTTTAATTATTTGTGACATGTTCTCGGGGTGGGATTTCTATACTAATGAAATTATGGCCCTCTGACACTTTATCTCACCCGTTTTGAATATTTTTACACGTGATATATTTTAACGACATTTACATAGCTAGTATTTATTAACCCACCCACGAGGATTAAATGTGGCACAAAGCCGGTTTAATGTGGGTTGCCCGCGAGCCCGTAGGCTCGGCCAAAAATATGACCTTTGAACCCGCCTGGACGGGTTCAGGTCCTGTCTACCTCCCCGAAGGAAACCTTGCCCTTCGGCAAAGCTTCCTCCGAGTTCCTCCCTGCATTAGGGAGTTCGACAGAAGCCAGCCCGGATGATCACAAAGCACAGATACTACACTTTGATCCTTTGAAGTAAGATACTGTATAATAAATGCGGATGCCAGTGTGTCAAACTTTTTCAACTTTACTCCTGGAGTTCGTAGCCCAAAATATCATATCATTTTGGAATCAGGCCGACTCTGTGGGGAAATTAGATACATTCTGAGCCGGACCCAGACCCGCAATCCTGAAATTTTGGATTCCCAAGTTTTCATTACTGAAATTCATTTCTACTGATAAAAACAATTAAAGGGACACAATTCTCATTTAATAGCAATGAAAAAAAAATACTGTTCTCAAATTAGTGTTTCAAAATAATATTGTCCGTGTTTTCAACTTTACTCCTAGAGGTCATAGCCCAACATATCATACCATTTTGGAACCAGGCCGACTCTGTGAGCAAATTAAAAACATTCCAGGCTGGATCGGAACCCGCAATCCAGAAATTTTGGATTCCCAAGTTTTCATTACTGTGATTTTTTTGTACGATAACAATTTTTATAACTTGGAAATAAATTTCAGAATAATCGAAATTAACTCCAAAATTCAGTGAAAGTCACCCATGAAATAAAAATAATTATTTGTACGGAAAGGACTTACGTACCTCAAATTGTCTTTAATTTAAGTGTCAGCAGAAGAATTATCATTGAACTTTTGAAAAGTAAGCTTAAATATTAATGCAATACTTAAATGCAGCGATCAATTTTGAGTTCTTCTGTAATTTATTGTTACCTATCGCATCTACTTCTCCCTATTTATTGTGATGATGGCCCAATAAAGAGCCTCCCACAAGATCTAGCTTAAATGCCGCCCGATAGTGAGGCTTTTAAGCTTGTTATAAATAAATGAGAATAGCTATCTTTTGTTTGTCAATAAAAAATATTATTTAAAAAATACGACAATTTTACTATTGCATATCAAATAAGCACATGTTTTAACACAACCACAGTAAAAAGACAAACAGATTTTATATAACTATCATTATAAGAAAGATTAAGCTTATAGGATAATTCAGTTCAGCTGTACTCTTTGTGTTTTCGTCTGGATTTCTGGGATAAGGAGTTATTGACACTATTTACATTCGGACTATTTTTCTCAAGTTTGTTATTACAACACTTCGGCCGCGGACCTTCATCAGGTGTATATCGATCCCGGTCCACTACAGACAATCTCGAATTTTATCTACGGGGATTGATATAGGGATATCTTGTATATTTCTTATTTTTAGTGCTGTTCAGTTATTGCTCGCCCTGATTCAACTGAATCCAAGTACACAATGCCTGGCCCAGGGATTGAACTCGCAAATACTATGTCATCAAATCTACAAACCAACGCCTTAATTCACTAGTCCCGTGGGGTTAAATAAAATGTTCCGCCCGGATTTCCCTGTAAGTTAACTGGATCGAGATACACCGTGCTGTTAAAGTTGACAGAAATTTTTAATATTGTGATGCAATGAAACAAAGATTATGATACAATGTATTGAGATGCACTAAAACGGAGATCCAGAATTCATAACTAAAATAAGAGCCAATGAAGCATTTAATCAATTCATCCCTTAGTACTACGATTCTTAGATTGCAGTCTTATTTGTTCAAGCCTTTCATATGAGGCATTCAGATACCTTTGTCAAATTGGTCAAGATGAGCTTTACCGTCGCCATCTTTGTCATTCTGTTGTTGATGTTCACCTTCTTTCGAGAGTTGCCCCTCTTTGGAGTCATGGTTATTGATAAAAAAAATGTAATTTTGGTAAATCCAACAGTGATCAATGAGACATAGATGCTTTTGATCGTCTAAAATATATAAATTCGTATTCACACTATGTGCATCATACTACAAAAACTGACTTAAAGAAAATGATTATTAATTTTGCACTATCTAATCACGAAATATCTACGTATATATATATATATATATATATATATATATATATATATATATATATATATTGTACCTGTGAATTTGTTTTCTGTCCATCACATTAGTTTTATTGCAGTATCTTATAATTCTGCTTGTCTCTCCCTTAGCACAACGTTACGCTCTACCAATCCCTCATAAATCATTTTTTTTATTCATCTTCGTGGAAAGACAGAAAAAATATATAAGCGATGCTACTTGGCTTCCGTGAGAAAAAGAAAGAAAGAAAGAAAGAAAGAAAGGGAAGTGTTTAACGTCTCTTGCTAATATCTCATAAATAATGGACTATTCCAATTTGATCGCGCGGAAATACGGAAAAGACATACCAGAGACGCTACATGTTTCAGTGAGAAAATGAAAGAAAGACAGAAAGAAGTGTTTAACGTCTGTTTCAGTGAAATTGAAAAAGTGATCAATTTCAAATCTTTTTATTCGTACCATCTTCAGTCAGTTAAATGCCACACGTGATAGACGGCAATCATGTATTTTTCGATGCATGACTGACGAGGCAGAAGATTTTTCCCACAGTTGGTTATTTCTTTCTGCGGTAGACTGGTTGCTAACTGAGGCTAAAGAACCCAGTCTGTACAATCTTACTTCTCTAAATAAACATCGGTATCTTACTTTTCTAAATAAACATCGGTATCTTGCTTTTCTAAATAAACATCGGTATCTTGCTTTTCTAAATAAACATCGGTATCTTACTTTTCTAAATAACCATCGATATCTTACTTCTCTAAATAACGACAGGTATTCATTGTTATTATTGTTATTGCAATATTTTGTTAAAGTTGTTAAGCTCAAATATTTTAACGATGTGATAGAGGGATTTCTATAGGTATTTTATTGTTGCAGAACTCGCCATGAGCTTATTCAACCATTAACTGAAGAATTAAGAAGTTTCATGAGAAATTTCAAAAAGGAAACACGTCACATTTTATAGGTTTTTCTGGGATTAAATAAATTCTCTTTCAGATGGTCTTAGATTGTAAAGCATGGAGAGCGAGTTGTTTCAAAAGCATAAATGACTTTGAAATTCGTTGTTTTCAATGTTTGAAAAATCACGACAATAGTATAATCATTGTCATCCACCTTGTTTTAAAACGCTTTACTTTTTCATCATTTGTCGTTTTGACTGGCAGAAATCAAATGTCATGTGAGGCATAAATAATTAAACTCTTTTTTTTTCTGTTGGTCAATCAACATGTCATTTGTACTCCATTATTTATGATTGTTATTGCAATATTTTGTTAAAGTTGTTAAGCTCAAATATTTAAAGATGCGATAAAGGGGGATTTCTACAGATATTTTATTGTTATAGAACTCGTCGTGTGCTTATTCAATCATTAACTGAAGAATTAAGATTCATCAGAATGGCTTTGTGTTTAAAGGTTCTGTCTTATTTTCGGTTAGAAATTCGGACAGGCATTTTGGCCAACCCAATTCATCTAATAGCATGGCGTTCATTATTAACCATTTTTGCTAGTTCATGTAGACCTTTCGTATAATCCTTTTTCAGATATGTAAATCAAACAATTTTTCACATGCAAATATATGTGCTTCTTTCTCTTTGAGATCTCAATATTTATCGACCTATGTTGTACTCAGGCTATTTTCTTCCATTTTTACATCTTCTTCGTGCATTTTACAATCATCTTAGGCCTGTTGATCATCCGAAACCATGTTTTCATTTGTTTCATTCTATAGAGCAAGGATTCTCAACCAGTGTAGAATTCCGCCCTAGGAGGTTGGGATTTCAGGGTTTCAGTGAGTAATTGGGGTTTAGGAATGGTAGACAAAAATGTTAACTTTAGAACACCCCAAGGCCACACAATCCACAATCTGCATAGGTCTTCGCAACTGAGAGGTCATACTGAGTTTTCTTTCCGCTAGCTCTTTTGTTTTTTGCCACAGCAAATTTAATCCATGTCAATGTAGACGTACTAATAAGGAAAAGAATGATGATTTTCACTAATATATGCATATTATTTGGAATGCACCTTTTGAGTTGTACAATCTTAGAATGACATCCTGATTTATGGTGAAAAGGGTGCCTCGGGCAAAATTGGTTCAGAACTCTTGCTGTAGAACCATATTTAGACATTGGGCTCTAAAATCGTGCACTTAGGGGGTCTATGAAACGTTACTGGGGCCCACACAAAAACAGCAAAATGGAGGTCCACGGTAAAAGTGGTCCATGGATCAATTTGACTTTGGAACGCTGGCCAATAGAATCTTCCTGCCGGATTCTACAGCTGAGAATTGGAATTTCGGCAGTAATCTACGCCATATTAAAATACTAAAAATAGAAAAACAACTATAAAACTAGCAGAAAATAATATATATATATATATATATATATATATATATATATATATATATATATATACTAGCAGCATGGCCCGGCGTTGCCCGTGCTTGATTCAAAAATCGTACGACTCATACAGCAATCGCTATCACTTGACTTAAAATACTTTTGCCCTTCCTTGCCTTTAAAGGAGTGCCCTTTGCCATGCTGATGTTGCTACATGCCTTACTTCTTGCCTATCTGACACTGCGAATTTTTTCTAAGCTCTATACTAAATATTAAATCTGTTATGAAAAAAGAACTAAACAAAATGAACACAAAACGATCAGCTTTAAAAAAGGACTCGTAACTGGAAAAACCGAATGAAAAAAGAATGTTAACAACAAATACTTTTTCACACCTAACCCAGTTCTACGGAATCAGAATCAACATTGAGTTTAAGCAAGCGAATGAGCCAATTGGAGTAAAGTGCCATGCAGATTTAAATCTTTCTCACTTGTGACGAATGCAGCTTTCGATTTTTTTTTTGCATACTAGCATGCTAGTTAACATTCGTGTCAGTCAGCTGTTGGCTCTCACGCTGGTTAATAGAACCTTCCTGCCTATTCGTGGCAGCCAGTTATAGGCTCTCACTCTGGCCTGTAGAAAATGTCCGTAAACTACATGAAAACTGCCGTAGAAGCATGAAAAAATCGATTAATTCCACTATCGATGGGAATTGGGAAATTGCAAAGTTGGTCTTAGCCTTCCCGCTAACTTGGATCATGTGCATGTAAATTTTGGTGCAAATCCGTCGAAAATTGCGGCCGTGCATTCGTTACACACACACACACACACACACACACACATCCTGCCTTATCTATCTATCTATCTATATATATATATATGAAGAAATATAGTCTTAAGGTGTGCTATATTTATGGGATAAAGTGCTTAATATCTGAGATAGAACTTTTGTAAATATAAAAGTGAATATTGAAGTCAACACTTAAAGGCAACAGACTGTTTCATGCTAGGCTGTTTAATGCCACGTGGCCTGGCGATTGCGTTTATTATATATGATTTTACTTTACACGTGGCCTGACGAGTGCGTCTAGCATGAAACAGCCTGTCGCCTCTAAGTGTTGACTTCAATGTTCATTTATATATATATATATATATATATATATATATATATATATATATATGTGTGTGTGTGTGTGTGTGTGTGTGTAATATGCATATATATGCCTTTATATATATATATATATATATATATATATATATATATAAAGGAAAATTATATAAAGATTATGATTTATTATATAAATTAATTTAATATATTGGT
Source organism: Acanthosepion lycidas (assembly GCA_963932145.1). Classification (NCBI taxonomy): domain Eukaryota; kingdom Metazoa; phylum Mollusca; class Cephalopoda; order Sepiida; family Sepiidae; genus Acanthosepion; species Acanthosepion lycidas. Next base: position 81,746,818 of record OZ010593.1, on the reverse strand, counting down.
AATAAATAATATTAATTTTAAATATTAATAAAATAAAATATTGCTATATTAATATAAATTAATTAATATAATAGTAGACTGGACATTGTGTAAATGAGGGGATCTTCCACTATTATTGGAGCCGAATATAAAAAAAAAACAAACTCGCAGAGCAACATCAACTACGGGGATCTCACTGAGTATATCTACTCTTTTTTAAGTTATTATTTACACACATATTTTAAAATGGTCTATTATATATTATCTTACTAGTGTAAATGAATGTTCCATAGAATTTAGTCGTTAAATACATGTTTATTTTCATTAAATTAGTTTTACTTCAAAATAAAGCATATTCATTTACTATTTATATAATAAAATTCCAAAAATTATCTATTGGTAAAAAATAAAATAACTTTTTTTCTTCATCCAATGGTTATGGGGGTGAGGTCACCAAATAAATAAATAAATAAATAAATAAAATAAATTAAAAGTAGTCCATAGGTAAAAAATAAAAATGGCTGAGAACAACCGATCTAAGTGCTGTCTTTAATTTTGCATTATTTTTAAGAATATTTTTCCGACTTACCTTAGAAAAATTTGTTTTACATCATCCATGCCAACAATGCTTATGAGCTGCAATGATATTAGTAAAGAAGTTACAAATGCAAAAGGAAATAATATTTATGTCTCACATATGCAAAAATGTTTGCTGCAGTACGACACAAAAAATTGTTTTCTAGGTAAGCTTGATTTATTTGGGAACTATATTAGAATAATTCAGAACTTATACTGAAAGCAAGCAGCCTGTATATGGAAAGAAGCTGTAATGAAAGTTGTTAACTTTATAAACATTTCCTATTAGTTCTTTATCATATATTTCTGTCGGATTCCGATGCATATGCGATCGCTATTTCATATGTTTATACATATACACACACACACACACACACATATATATATATATATATATATATATATATATATATATATATATATATATATACCCCGACGAGTGAGCGTAGTAATTCCTCGA